>JAPTHL010000118.1:0-266259 GCA_028455855.1 Meloe dianella
TCTACCTACTAAATTAAATTACAAATCATTAGACTCAGACGAATATTATGAAGCTCCATGTAAAAATTTTAACGGCTCTTGGTGCGAAATTTTGCCTCTTTTACATAGATTGAACCGTTCTTCAACCATTTTTCGTACTGAGAACTTGATAGAAAAAGTACCACAGGCTACATTTTCAAATTGTTTGATAAAAATACAATATGCTGGAATACAAAGAGACAAAATTCAGTCGCTACATCAACTGAGGCTGAATATATGGCTCTGTATGAAGGTGTTAAAGAAGCCTGTTGGTTAAAGTCTTTGTTATCCTCTGTAAACAACTGGCTGATGTTTTTACAAAATCACTGCCTGCTGTGCAATTCATAAACATCCGAAAACAGATTGGCCTAATAGAATATTAATTTTTCTTACATATTCTCTTTTCTCTTTAAATTTAAATTACTTTTCATAAAATAATAAACATTATAATTTTAAGTCAAAAATGAAAATGTATTAATGATAAGATAAAATTCAAAGATTATAATTTGAATATATATTAATAGATTAATAATGGTCTGATTAGGTTTTATGTGGGTTTCCCTAATCCTAGCAACAAATGTTGGACCAATGTAATTAGTTCCCAAAATGGCATAAGATAAATTAGTATTTACTTATAAAATACCTGATTAATTTTGAGTGGGAGTATTGAATAATCAAAATCAATCTTACCACATGATATAGTTCTTAGTATTTATATTATAGATACTATAAGGTTCTATATTGTTTATATACAATGAATTAAAGTACTTCATTTAATATAAACAAAATAATATAGACAGTCTGGAACAGATATAACATCCTAAAGTTAGTTCTTCGAGAGTCTTGTGCCAGAGAAGTTAATAAAATAATAATACAAAATAATTATAAAGAACTGGATTAATTAATGAAAATACCTTGACCATTTCCTATAATAACCACGCTCTGCTACTAATACACTATACACTAAAATCAACTCGAGTACTGGAATCGAATACCTAACATGTACTCCAGTTAGTAGTGGGCGATATATATCGATATTTCAAAAAATATCGATACATGTACGCAATATATCGAATCAATCCGATACTATCGAATCATCAAGTATCGAATGTCATATCGATATATTTTATCCGATATATAAAATATCGTCATTACGATATTATCTTGTCACATTCAATTTTTTTCTTTATATCTACTTAAATTCTCTAAGACTTATTCCTTTAAATCTACAAAATTGATAATTTGAGTAATATTAAAACGAAAATCCCCGGATTATAGAAAACTAGCCTTTGCAATAACGAAACGCAGACATGAGGTACTCTTCGTGAGGGCAGCACTAGTAGCAAAACTTTTATAAGCTGTGGTATCTATGGTCACTTACTCACTTATTTTGTTGGTTTCGTTTTTGGCAATATAACCTGTAAAAGTTCGTATAAATAGTTTACGAAATATAAATACCGTTAAGGTGTATAATGATATATAAAAACAGATTTTATAAATTGTTTAGAAGAAGCAAGCTGTGATAATTATTATCTGTTTTGTTTATTACAGTTTACGATTCATACAGTAAGTAAGTATAGGTAACGTGTTTTTAATAAAAGTACTATCAATTGTTACTATTCAATGGTATTAAATAATGGAATGCTTGGAATGTATTTATGAGTGTGAATCTAGCCGACGCTAATTATTTTATACAATAATAAAAGCATAGGTACCTGTAAATAAAGTTTTAATTCAATAAACTAAAAAATGTACAGTTAAAAAAAACATGTCGGCCAATTTCATACTCATTTCATTTCATTAGTATTTGTATCAAGGTCTCCAATCAAAATGTACTAATTAACTTGACAATGGCATTTTTTTTGTTTTCAAGAGTCTTAGTTAGGGATGGGAAATGGTCGATTAAATTTATTTCGATGGATTTGTTTTTATTTCATAAATTTTTAGTATTTGGGATTTTTCTCACGCAGTTCTTTTTTTTCAGAAATTAGGAATTCTTTCAATATGGCACCTACTAAAAAAAGTATTGTTTGGAATTATTACGAAAAAAATGATGAGAAAACTGCCAGATGCAAGTTATGTCAAAAAAATGTTAAAACGGCTGGCAATACCTCTAATCTGATGGCACATACCAAAAATATTCATAAGGCTGTTTACTTGGAAGTTCTCAAAAGCAACAATAGTGCTGCTGCTGTTACAAAAGATTTAAATTCAGATTTGTCCAACCCAATCCCTAGTACTTTAAAACAAGATAGTATCACAATATCGGAATTTACCGTCAAGGAACATCAACTTTTGCCTTCAACGTCCACGTCGTCGCCAATGGATTCTACGTCGTCGCCAATGGATAGTAGCGAGATAAGTACGAAAAATTCTCAAGCTGATCAAAAGATGGATTCTGATAGGGAATTTCCTTTTAAACGCCAGAGATCAATTGAAAGTAGTTTTGGAGAAATATATGCGTATACCTCTACTGGTGACAAAACTAAAAGAATTAACAATGCCATATTGTACATGATCTGTAAAGACAATCAACCTTTTTCATTAGTTGAAAATGAAGGTTTCAAGAATCTTCTGAAAGTAACGGCACCTCATTATAAGATTCCTAGCAGAACTTCTGTGACACGCTGGTTAGATGAAAAGTATGATGCATTATCAACAGTTATAAAAAGTAAATTATGCTGTGTAGAGGAACTTACCCTAACAACTGACATTTGGTCAGATCTACAAATGAGAAGTTATCTAGGTGTAACTGCTCATTTTGGCATCGGAATTGAATTTCATTCCGTAACTTTAGGTGTGTACCACTTAGATGAAAGGCATACTTCCGAATACATTGCACAAACGCTCACTAAAACATGTGAAGAGTGGGGATTTAATACTGATAAAGTCACAGCAGTAGTAACTGATAATGCTGCAAATATAGTGAAGGCTATCGAAATTGCATTTGGGAAAAAAAGCATATCCCTTGCTTTGCGCACACACTTAATTTAGTAGCTCAAAATATTTTGGGAATTCCGGAATTACAGCAAATATTAACGAAAATAAAAAATGTTGTTACTTTTTTTAAACAAAGTTGTTTAGCAAGTGACGAATTGCGTAAATCAGTTAAAGCTGACACAAAATTGATTCAGGATGTCCCTACACGTTGGAACAGCACATACTATATGATTGTACGTTTCCTTGATTTACGAAATGCGGTAAGCGAAATTTTAATTCGTCACAAAACAGCACCGCCGATGTTAATTGGTATGGAATTGACAATATTAACATCGCTTATTAACATACTACGCCCACTAGAAGCAGCGACCAAAGAAATATCTGGTGATAAATATTGTTCAAGTATCAAAGTCATTCCATTAGTGCACTGCATGATATCAAAACTCAAAAGCTTAGTAATTGAAGAACCTTTAATAAAGGAGGTACAAAATCGCATTCTTGCCGAAATCAATAAACGAATGGGCGCCATTGAACAGGTATCATCATTAGCTATTGCTACAATTTTGGACCCAAGATTTAAGAAACTTCATTTTGAAGATGCTTTGGCGTGCGCAAATGCCATCAGTAAAATCCGCAAGATGAATCCACTGTGGAATCTGACTCTGACAATTCAGACAAAATTAGTTTATCATCGGATCTCTGGAGTGATCACCATAAACTGGTCCAGAAGAATTGGAAAACAAATAAAACTAATGAAAGTTTTTCAGATGAGTTATCACTTTATTTGAGGGCTCCAGTCAGTAGATTTAAGGAAAACCCATTAGAAGTGTGGGCAGACTATAAAATACAGTTCCCAACGTTATACAATGTAGCATTTAAATATTTAACTATGGTGACTAGCTCAGTTCCATCTGAACGACTCTTCTCAAAAGCCGCACAGGTTCTTACACAGCAAAGAAGCAAATTACAAGCCAAAAGGGTAAATAAAATTTTGTTTTTGCAAGGTTTAGAGAAAAAGTACTGGGATTTATAAATCTTTCATATTGATATGCTAAACATGACTTTTGGGTCGTATGGCCTTTGTTTTCTTTTCGTATGATTTTGTAAATAAAGTTGATTTGTTTCTTCTCTCTAAAGTGTTTTTACTCATAATTAACCTGATCCCTATTTAATATTATAGACTAGTTAAATACAAGTAATTACTTACGAACAAATATATCGATATTTTTAAAATATCGATATATTTGTTCGATATATCGCAAACTATCGATATTACATTACGATATATTATATCGAAAAAAATATCCATATATTTTTTTCATGACCATCCCTAACTCCAGTACAATCGAGTACTTTTGAGAATCGAGTACATCGATTTTTTGTACTCGATTCTGCCTATCACTAATGTATGCACGCGGAAGACCTTCAACAGTCCGGGCTGTTTTTTTCTTGATGATCAAGGTCACGTCGTGCAGATCGACGAATCTGTTGTGACTAAGCAGTAGTACACATTTGGCTTTTATTAAACTGAAAATTAGAGCTGATGTAGCTTTCCTGTTTAAAATTCAGTCTAATTTTGCTGAACGGCACGAGGTATAAAACAAACGGTGTTAAATATAAACATACGACCTATCACCAATAAAACCACAATAATATTCGTTAACAAATTAAAATGTAGCCCTTTCATACTAAATGACAGTTCTACCGACACCTAAATAGTAAAAACAAATATCCATCATCTGTTAGATAAACGACCAAAACAAAATAGCTGCAGACATCGGCTAAAATGTGTCCAATCAAGTTAAAAAATTGCGTTACCGACATTTAAAAATGTAAAGTCTTACCGTTACAAAATATTTATAAAAAATTTGTAACAAAGAATAGACTCGACTTACCCTAAATCGCCACACAACACCGATACCACATTACGACCAAACAATCACGAAACCAGAATACAACTGAACTGAAATATGGCTGTCGGACGCTTTTGTTACTATCTATATCTACTGATAGTTGTAAGGCGTTCGCTCAATGTTGCCACATCTACTTCTACAAAACAAGTTCTCCCATCCCAGACACTATTAAACGCTTGTTAGGTGGGAGAGCATTTACGCAATTAAGATCGTTTCTATGTTATCTAAGCCAGATTTACATTACACGTTTACATTATCTAACAATAGAAATAGATTACGGGGACGTCTGATCCAGGACCAGTTTCCAATGGGGCACCAAATCACATGCGTTTGACTTTTTAATAGATAAACATAGATTTAAGTAAATGGGATTTATTCCCGCTTCAGCTCTGTGTGAATTGTGGAGATTTGCCACGATAAATTATTAAAATTATTTCAAACCAAGCTTCACCACAGAATATTCCAATTTTCTTTATTGCCTTTTCTTCATTTATATTCCACTTAACATCTCCCAGGCAGGTGAATAATATTTGTGAACGTGTAATAAAAAATTGTTGATTTGAGACTTTCCGAGTGTTCCCACAGGGAAATGTTCGTTAAATTTGCTAAAGGCATGGTAGGGCAGTTTAGGTTTATCGAATTTAAACAAAAATTGTTACTTTTATAATTTCGTACGATCTCCTCGAAAACTTTTCAATTTTCTTATTTATTATCATTCCATACGCAATAAGGCTAGGGTTTCCATCCATACGTCCCGGTTTTGCCGGATTTGTCCCGGTCTCCCGGCGATATCTTTCGGGGCAGTTAATTGTCCCAAGTTTTACTCCTTCGAACAAAAATTAATTTGAATTTAATATGCTAGAAAAGAGGGGTACTGATATTTTGAAAGAAATTGAAAGCAATGAAAGATTGTTAACTGCGGAAAAATGTTCTGGAAAGTACTCGTGGTACAGTAAAATATTAAAATAAATAAGTGCCCTTTTTTGTAAAGTTCTTATGTTTAAATGTTACATAATTTTCATTACTGTTATTATGGTTACTAAACATATGATGCAATAATCTAATAATTTTTTTTGTCGTGTGTCCCGGTTAGGACTTTGTAAATATGGGCAACCTGAACAATCATGCCCAACCTGTATATCAAAATATCTCAAGGAGATTCAATTAAACCTATTTGATTTACTTTTATTTACTGGACAAAATTGAACCTAAAATAGGTCAATTTAAAATTGATTGATTTTAGCTAAATAAGCCGACGATTTCAATTTGGTTGATGAAAGTGGTTCTACATTTAATTAAAGGAAAATGTCAATTAAATAAGTGGTGACAGTGGTGCAGCCAGGAGAGCTGCAAGGGAGCAATTGCAATCCCCTTTAACTATCTATCGATATAAATTATTTCTTATGTAGAGAAATTAAAATTGTTGATAAATTAAATACATTTTAATATTGAAATGCTAAATATAAATTTTCTTTGAAGACAAACATATCGAGTATTGTTATTTGTTTATTGTTTGTGAAATTCCACATTCTGAAAGTGTTTTTTTCCATTTTATGCATGTACGGTATGAGTAATAAAGTGGAATTGTTTAGACTGTTGAGAGATTTCAAATCATTATTATTATTATTATAGATTTAACCACTGCCGCCTGTAGCCAAATCGTTACAATAATTTGGAATTTGCAAAATAATTGAAAACATAAAAATATACGCAAGACATAACAAAACATAAGCTGAGACGATCAAGAAAACCTTCCACTTGTCTGATACTGATGAGTGGAAAGTAAATGAAAAAAAAACAACATTAAACAAAAACAGAATATTCTAAACTTGTTTTGAATTATGTAGGAAGTAACATCGATGGGTGGGGTGTCACTATCATTTGAAAATTGGGAAGTGCAAATGCGAGCGATTATTATACAAAAGACCGGTCTTATCTATACGAAAATCCCGTTTTTGGAACACCTGTCGTTTATCATGCGTTGATAGAATATTATCCCCACAATGACACCTCGTCTTATTTACTTCCTACTAATTCTAAACATCTCTATAAAGCATCAATGAATATATCATAATCAATTGTTATTCCATAGCAAACGAAAATTTCTAAACAAATCAAATGCGATTTTTTCATATTATCAAAATAATATTTATATTGATTATAATTATTGAGTTGGTTATATTAGGCGAATTATAATTTGTATATAATCAGTGGCGTAATGGAAAATTTTATGGCCCCTCACAAATGTAATTTGACGGCATCACTCTTTATATTTTGATTTCATGTTTTTCTTAAGTAAAGTGACCGTTCGTACTGATTTTGACAGTACAATATTGGATTTTTGGCTTTTAGTCCTGATTAATTTTGCTAGGGAACCAGTACGCAAAATGTACGGTTAACTTAACAAAAAAAATTTCATCATAATCCATTGAACAAAGAACGGTTCCTGAAAATTTTACAACTATTACGCATCCTATTTAATTAGGGACGGATTTAGGCATGGTCTTTGCGGGTTGCATCCCAGGTTCCCGTTTAATTAAAAGGCTCCGTTTATATGAAGCCTTGCATTCCCAAAACCCTCAAATAAGGTAAAATAGTTCTTTAATGTCTGTTGTGTATAATTTCTCCTATTTATAAAAAAGTGAAAATAAAACGCATTTAGACGAAATGATTAATGAGTGGCGACATCTAACCGCAACTTGGGTTAATTAGCTAGTCCCCCAAATTTCACAGTCCGCCCCTGTAGCTGAGATATTTTAAATGTCCTGGTTTAAAAATGCTCGCCATATTCTTGACGGACTCTGATGGACACACTGTCATAGAGTGTCCCCTCAAACAAAGTCTGTTATTTTACCATAATTAATATTAATTATAATTATTATAGAGTTTGATATTTTCAAATGTTAGGCGTATTATAATTTGTAATTAAAAGTATTTATTTTTTATCAATCAAAATAAAAATATAACGTTAATATGTAAATAAATCATATATAATGGAACTGGCAACGTTGGAATGATAATAAACACTCGAAGAACGTGTCGCATGTGTTTTGAAATGGGAAAGATTTCAATTTGCAAGCCATCTGCTGTCGGTGTATTCTGACTCACAAAGAAAAGTGATCTCAATACGATGTTTTTGATGTAAACAAATCAGAAATAACGCCTCTTTTTAAAATGCTCTCCGTTTTTAGATAACCGAATTAAATGATTCATTTTATGCAGGGATCGATTTAGGCATTATCTTTATGGGCTGCAGCCCACAGCCCCGTTCAATAAAAGGAACCCTTCATTATAAACTTTATACAGTGGAAGTCGGTTATTATGATCACTATCGGAGCTGTAACCAGAAGATAAAAAATATATTATTGAACACAATTTATTACAAAGTAATATAACCTCCTTTTATTTATCGAAAACTATATACATATTTTATTATCAGAATTGATAACAATAGCCTAACATTGATTATAATAAGCGGTTTATTCTTAGGTGGTTTTATATGATGTGGTTCTGTCCGACTAATTGAGATAACAATAACCGACTGATTCGATTATTTGTGTTTATAATTTACGGCTTCTACTGTATTTACAAAGCAATCACATAAAGTAAAAACATTCTTCAATGTATGTTGCCTATAAATTTTCCAATTAATAAAAAATAGCGAATGAGTCGCCATTACTAACTCCAACTTGAATTAATTAGGTAGGCCTTGTGGCGGATTTATTAAATTAAATATTAGATTAAATTCAACAATTTTCTGAAAATACAGTCTTTTTCTTTTAAGTGTACAGTACAATGACTTTATTAATGAATGAAATAAAACAATAATAATAAGAAAATAACCATATCATTAAAAAATAAATATAGGTCAATGCATCAATACCACAGCAACGTTGGCATTGAAATAATTATTGTTTGTCTTTCGAATGAATGTAAACATCTTATGCTGTCTGCACACCATCGTTGGTGTTATGTCGCGTTCGTCTATCAGCGTCGTCCGAAAAACGAATACCGATAAAAATCTAGGTGTGGATGGGATTGATGGTACTGTGGATGGCCATTTTGTATTGTTGTTCATCGTTCAAATAACGCTTCCCGACGAACGTGGAGAATACCACGACGATAGTGTGTAGCAGGCATAAGATGTTTGGAATATCATTCGAAGGAAAAACAATAGCAAGGTTAATGTCAACATTGTCGTAATCAAAGAAGTCATATATCGGAACACAGACGTCTATTTACTTACCAATGAGTCGGTTATTTTAAACACTCTGTCGCAAGCTTGACAGTAGACTAAGTCTAGTGTCAAGCTTGCGACTGGCGATAGAAAAAAGTCGAGCTCCACGTTTTTGGAAATCGGCGACAGAAACGCTCACCATATATTCTTATGGAGCATGTCAAGCTTGCGACAGTGTCGCGGCGTTTTTATGGGCAAGTTGTTTATATTACTTAGAATTCTTGGGAAAAAGATAAGAATTGGAATCTGTTTGAGATGTTCGATGCTAGGGGCATCATAAAACTAGTAATTGACAAAGTACCGACAGGCCATTGAGCAGGTGGAGGTACATTGGCCGTTATGAAAAATACTTCAAAAGCAGATAGTCAATTACCTTTTAAGTAGATATAAGAAAATTGTGAACCGATTTTAATATTTGACCACCAACAACTCGCGAATGTCAACAATCAACACGGTCGCGACGTTTTTATGTATAGGTTGTTGGTAGTATGTATAATTGTTGGTAAACTGATGAGAATTTTAAACTGTTTGAGATGTTGCATGATTCATTCTGTCGTGTCACTCTAGCTTGGCACCTACAAATGTGTTCAGCACTTGGCGACGCTGTCGCAAGCTTTGCAGTAGACTTAATGTATAGGCATATTATTGGGACCGTATTGTTGACCGTACAAGGACGCGTCGCCAACAAGTATTTTGGTGAAGACGAGGTCTATCCAAACCTCTGCTGCCCCTGCAAGACAGTGCCCAAGCTAGTTTCCGTTTGTACCCATTACTTCGTGATCGTTCGATAGATGTGGAAATGGCTTAATATTCAATAATTTTGGTAGAAGAAAATTGGGGAGTTAATCAAAAAGTTTCTTTTTATTATACATTCAAATTTATAACCCGCTTCAAAGTGCTATAAGCAAGTTCTCGGAATTGTTTTTTATTTTGTATTGTTATTATAAATGACCAATCTCATATTTATGTTGGCAAGAGTCTCTTCAGTATTCTCGCAATTTGAGGAAGGATGTTCAATTGACTGGCTCTTTGGTTCGGATGATCAAGATAGTTTCAGGTAAAGTAAGGTTATTTTTCAGAATTCATCTTTCACAAATGGTATGACTGAGTCTTCATGGAGTGCTTTATTGCGTATGTACCATGACGCATTGAAAATATCATTTTTAGAATTTTTTATTTGTGTTTTCTTACCTAATAAATGATGTTTCCATTTTACCGTTTGATCAAATACTATACTCTAGTATTTTATTTAGGTATTCACTGGTAGTTGTGCATAGTTGATCGTTACTGAAGGACGATCTGTTTTTTTTTGTTGGTACAGGTCAGTCGCGTCGTGACCATTTTTTTAGTTGATTGAGGTCATTTTGTTTTTTTTTTGAATTGGAGACTATAGCTCTAAAAAACTATTTTTAATCAATCATAACTGTCTGCAACTTAATCTTATCACTACTACTTCAAATTGTCTATTGACGCAACAAATATAAAGATAATCAACATGGCAGATACTACATCTGGTATTAAAAGTGCACTTAAATCTTCATTAAGTCATCTTTTACCTGGCGAAAGTCCAAACGATTATCAGATTGAAATTGTGGGAACCACAGAAAAAGGTGATGGTTTTATGAGTGATATCATTTTCGTTGACTTAATATCGAAAATTAAAAATTACAATTTTGTATTGAAATGTGGCAAATCTAGTGAAATTTTACGTAAAAATGTTCCAATTAAAGATGTGTTTGAACATGAGACTTACATATATGAAACAATATTTCCTGCGTTTAGAAAATTTGAAATAGAACATAGTATTAATGATGATGTTTTTGATAGTTTAGCAAAATATTGTGGTAGTTTCACCTGGCAAGGTAAAGAAGTGATTGTTCTACAGAATTTAAAACCGCTTGGTTATGGATTATGGGATAAAAAATTACCAATACCACGAAATTATCTTGAAAGTATATTAAAACAATATGGGAAATGGCATGCAATTTCAGCAGCTATGCAGGATCAAGAACCTGAGATTTTTAAAAAGTTTGTCAAAGATGATTTTAGTATATGGAAAGAATTTTGTATTAGCACTAATTTTCATAAGGCATTTGCTGATGCTGTTGAGAATATTTTGAAAATATGGGAGAACCAAATAGAAGAAGATATTTTGAATGAATGGAAGCAATTAAGAGACCGCTCTGAATTTTATATGTTAAATTCAAGGGAAAAAACGAACTCTTTCAATGTGATCATTGATAGTGATGCTTGGAATAATAATTATATGTTTAAAGCAACAGTAAGTTTAGTTCAAATATTTTCGATTTATTTAACAAATAATTGTTATAAATACAGGGTGATAAGGAGAAATCTAAAGAAGTTGATGTAGTTATGATTGATTGGCAAATTGCAGCATTCTCATCACCTGTTATTGATCTTTCGTATTTCTTATATACTTGTGTCTCTGAAGAAGATCTTAAAGATTTTGATGATGTATTAATGACATACTACACAAATTTTGCTGGACGTTTAAGAAAATTAGGTTGCGATCCTGACAAAAT
This sequence comes from Meloe dianella, assembly GCA_028455855.1. Lineage (NCBI taxonomy): Eukaryota > Metazoa > Arthropoda > Insecta > Coleoptera > Meloidae > Meloe > Meloe dianella. Next base: position 11,652 of record JAPTHL010000118.1, read on the forward strand.
TTACACATATTCTAATTTATTAAATGATTGGAAAGTATATGCAAGAGTTGGGATTATACATGCAACGCTTGCTTTTCCTGTTTTCGCTGCAGAAAATGACGATATTCCTGATATTGCAGAAGCTGCTGAAAAAGGTAAAGATATTGGTAGTGGTTTTTGCGCAAACATAAAAGATGTGGATTTTGTTAAGCAACGTTCAAAGTGTATTATTCTACATGCTGTGGATCGAGATTTAATTAAGTCAACTGATGATTTTTGATAACAGTTCATTATTATTATTATTATTTTTAGTTTTCTTCATTTGAGACGGATATTGCTAATGGGCGTTTGTAAGTTGTAGTAATCACTATTTTCTATTATCTGGAGATAATTACTGTTATCTTAATTACCACTTTAAATAACTACGTATATATATACATGTGTGGCAAAAATCTACGCCACATAGGCGAAAAGACCCGCACTACTCTTCCTTATAGATAAAGTGAGATAGAATAGATAGGGCGTTAAAGTAGGAGAGTTTTTTCCATTTGACCGTCCCACTGTTATCATCAGTGTGATAATTTCACGCCGCTAAGTTCCACAAATACTGTTGTTTTTATGAAATAGATCGACAACTGTAGCGACGAGCATTTGACATCTTTGTCTTATTTAAGGTGATTTTAGAGACGTCGGACTATGCCACATAGCGCCTTTCAATAGATCAGACAAAGATTGAAATATTTCCAATAAAATTACAATACTAGAGTACTGTTGCCGCGGATAGGGAGTACAACTGCGGGGCGGGGGAGAGTAGCGCTAGAACGAATCCAGCAGTGAAGTGAGACTTCATAGAGTGAGACGGAAAAACAACATTCAGTGGCGACTCGCTTAGAAAAAGATTTGCATGAATTTTAAAATTAAATTAATTCAAATATTAATGTTTCTAATAATATCTAAAAATTATAATAACAATTATGAAATAAGTAAATGAAAACTTCATCCAAGAAATATTTATATTAACACTGAAACTAGTTTTGACTCAAATTTATCAGAGCCGTCATCATTCAATAGCTAGATAAATACAAATGAAGTTAAAATTATAAATTTAATATGAGAGTCCATGTCATGTATGTGTTTACTTGACATATTCAATTAATCGTATAGAAGAAAATTAGTAACATCAGATTAACAAGATTTGGTTATATAAAAAAATAATGATGAATACATGGTTGGAGCAGAAAAATATCCAGCATAATACGAGCATGACCAAGCCAGAGTTATATAATTTAATCAAACTTCATAAATCCCAACATGCTTTGTACAAACTGGATGCATTACCATCCGGATTGAAATCCAATTGAAAAGATATGGGCAATTGTTAAACATTGGATGGCCCAAAGGAATGTTACTTTTAAATTCAAAGATATTGAACAATTAGCTAGGGAGAAATTCAATTCCGTTACAACAGATGAATGGATTAATGTATGTAACCATATAAAATAAGTCGAAGATGAATACATTATAAAAGAGGGTATTTTGGACCACGCAATGGATGAACTACGTATTGTTGTAACTAGTGAAACCTCGGATGAAGACGATGAAGACGACGAAATTGAACTTTTGTTTGGTTCTGCAAATCCTGAGGATGTTGAAATGCAAGAATCGGAGACTGCCGAATCAGTTCAAGATTATTCACTTTGATGTACTACAGAAAAATCGATATACAATAATACTTGATTGATTTTTTTTTGCTTTCACAATAAACTAGATAGTTAAAAAAATGAATTATTATTTTCGTCATATTTTTCCACTTCATTATCCTCTTTGATTTTACAGTCAATAAGTTGTGAAGAATGACAAAATAACCAAATTATTTCAAATTGTTTTGCACCTTTTGTATAATTACGAACGCCACTGAAATCCTAGACACAAGATAGGTTGTAGATTAGCACGTAAGTAAAACAATTCTATGTTTTAGACCTGCCTCATAGTAAAGATGGAAGCGGCGCCCCACCTCTAAAGTACCTACTTTCTTTTGTCAGATCTATACTCAGATTATTATTTTTGTTTAAATAGTAAAACATATCAACTGTTGAAACAGATAGCACAGCTGTTAAGAGTTTGCATTGTATTGCAGAAGTCTCGAGTTCAAATATTGTTCTCGACAACAATGCTTTTTTTTTTTAATTTTTTTTTCAATAATAATCATTATGAAATGCAAGTGCCCTTTGGCTATCGATATTAAGATTTGAACATTATTTGCGATGATGTCTAAAGGTTTTTGTTTTTATTTATCTATATTTATTATTTATTATTATTTATTAACATGGTAAATTAATTTGCTTTTATTTATTAATTTATTAATTTAATTGTATTTAACAATTATTTGTTTTATTTGTAATTTTAAAAGAAAATGATTATTTAATGTTTTATGTATAACTTTTGTTTTTGTATTATTTAGTTGGTGATGGCCTGACGACCGAAACAGGTCGCGTGTAGATAAATTTCAGATGGAAGATCAGTTTGTTCTGTACGCTCTTGGTATTATCTTAATATCGATAGCTAAAGGACACTTACATTTCATAATGATTATTATTGAAAAAAAGAATTAAAAAAAGAAAAAAGCATTGTTGTCGAGAACAATATTTGAACTCGAGACTTCTGCAACACAATGCAATCTCTTGACCGCTGTGCTATCTGTTTCAACAGTTGATGTGTTTTACTATTTAAACAAAAATAATAATTTGAGTAGTATTGTAATTTTATTGGAAATATTTCAATCTTTGTCTGACCTATTGAAAGGCGCTATGTGGCATAGTCCGACGTCTCTAAAATCACCTTAAATAAGACAAAGATGTCAAATGCTCGTCGCTACAGTTGTCGATCTATTTCATAAAAACAACAGTATTTGTGGAACTTAGCGGCGTGAAATTATCACACTGATGATAACAGTGGGACGGTCAAATGGAAAAAACTCTCCTACTTTAACGCCCTATCTATTCTATCTCACTTTATCTATAAGGAAGAGTAGTGCGGGTCTTTTCGCCTATGTGGCGTAGATTTTTGCCACACATGTATATATAAAACTATTTGAAAACTGTCATTTATAGTTATTTATTTTATTTTAGACGGCTTATTTGCAATCTACTCTCAATAACTATAGCAATAAGGCCGAGTTCAGCTTCCGTCCCTTAAAACAGTTTGTGGGCTGACCATGTCACAAACGATGCTAAACCGAGAATTTGCGTTCAGCTTGAACATTTAATGGGGAGAGCGCCCTTAAAGAACGACCCAAATTAAACTGCCGAAATCGGGCCCTTAAACTGAATGTAAAGAGAATATTAAACCGACCTTCAAAGTGGAATAGAATAAGGGACGGAAGCTGAACTCGGCCTAAGTGACTGAGATAAAAATAAATTGCATGTGAAGAGAGATGCATGAATGCATTTGTTTAACTTCAGGGCGCTAGTCCTTGGCCCTTATTTCTGTTATCTGAACAGTACAATGAGTGTGAAGCCGCATGCACAAGTGTCAAATGGAATACCTGGATGTTGTACTGCGCATATCGGCATGAAGTAGCGGAGAAATCGTACAGCACAACATTAAGCCCCGTCCACTTCTATCGAACGATCACGAAGGAATAGGTACGAATGGAAATCATAGTGTGTGGACGGCAATGTTATACGATCGAATCGGAACGAAGGGCAAGAAATGGCAATAGTTGTCGGTACTTTTAAGGAAATCAATAGTTCATGTTCGATCGTGTTCCCATAGTGTGGACAGGAAAAACAAATCTTTGTTAAGCGGAACACAAGCGAATGCAAGGTCATTCATCTACTGCACTCCTATTCGGACCCATTGTTTTCAATTGTCTATTCTTTCCCCATCGTACCCATTCCTTCGTGATCATTCGATGGATGTAGACAGGGCTTTAGGATGACAAAACAAATTATATTATGGCTTCAAGTTATTCGAGAACACAACACCACAAAACAGCGGCTATTTTGGTATCTTATATATTTTATAATAATTCAATAAACGATGACAACAAAAACCAATTTCTAATCGAGTATACTATTATTGTTAAATAATTTCAAAAATGAAATTCAAATGTATCGATAAAAACGTAGTTTTTACCAATTTAAACTGTTACGAATTGATATGAAAGTTATCCGAAATATCTTAGAACTATATAATGAAAATAAATTGAATTTGTTAGATAACAATTTTTAGAACATTTCATGCAGTTTCGTTTGCAATGGAATTACAATTTCCGAATTAATTTGCCAACTTATCTCAGAATCTTAACAATATTTGGCATAAACTAACATGAAAATGGAAGTATTGAGAAATTTTGCCGTACATCTGTTGAAGTTGATTACAATTTAATTAAAGATAAACTTAAATACGAGTTTTCTACAATAACTTGACAAATTGTAAAATAGAAAAAACAACAAATCGATATTCAAAAAGTTGTTTTGTTCATGGAGATTCTTGGAATGATGGAAGATAGTCAAATAACAGCATCTCATCTTGTAAAAAATTGAAGATATTTCTTATAATGTACAATAACAAAATTTATGAAGCAACTAGAGCGGGGCATTCCGTAGAACCCCATAAGCACAAAGATTTTTTTTAAACAATATCAACTGAACATTCATCTGAACCTGTTGAAACTTTACGACACAGTGGAATCATAGCTACAGTGAAACTTTGCTTTCATTATAAATATAAGTGGTCTATTCTTGACATGGTTCCAAAGTTGTTACATAATACAATAATACAACGTGTCCCATCTAATTTGAACAATTTGAAAATATTTCGTTTTCAAATAAATTCAAAAGAAACTGTACATTGGAGCACTTCTGCATCAATTTATATTAGAGACTCAAAATAGATAAAAGCGAAATGGCCAAGTTTAAATTATGAAATTATGAAAATCTTAGATAAACGAAAATCTCTACATAGAAGTTTGTTCATAGAAATAGTTAAACTACTGTCAACAATTAGTATGATGAAGAATAAATAAATTGTCAACAGACGTCTCAATTTAAATACGCATTTTCTGACTTGTGTGTATTTTTATGAAAAAAAAATCAATACTCACAAACCAGTTTTCAAAATCAAGTTGAGACGGTTATATGTAATTGGTGTCTCTGAACACGAAGGTGACGGTTATTGTATATGCATAGTCATTATACAAATTCAAAAGTGAAAATTAGTTTGTATCAATTAATACTGAAGTGCTCCTATGTACAGTTCCACTTGACTTTTTTTCCAAATACCCATATTATAGGTATTCAAATTAGATGGGACATTCTGTATAAGGAATTTCTTTTAAAGAATATCATCATATTTTACATTTGTGCAATGTTCCAAACAGTGGCTGTCTTATTATCAACTAAAAAAATTTAATGAGACCACTGAATGATTGTGTAACAACCCTGTAGACCAGACCTGGGCAAATGGCGGCCCGCGGGCCGAATCCGGCCCACGGTAGAATTTTGTCTGGCCCCTAAAGCATTGTATATATTATTATTAAAAACACAAATATTAGTTTTTGTCTAACATAAATTGGTGCATAAAAAATTTTAGATAAAATATTAAGCAATACTTATTATACACATTATCAGGGCCGGTGGGAGCCAACATTTTCTCCCGGACAACCGCTCTTTTCAGCGCTTCCTATTCGAAAATATAATTATGATAATTATACAATTGCAGTATGTATAATAGTAGCACAATTTTATTAGTTATTATACTTATTATATCACATTATTGCATGAATAATAACTTAAATCTAAAGCCGCAATTTTCTCCTGCGATATAGTAGAATGCAAGTTATTTTATATTAATTTTAATTTGGAGAAAAATCTTTCCGCAATAAATTCGCCGAAAATTAAACGACATAAAAGCAGATATAGATCTACTTTGGGTGCATGCATCGTAAAACACTAAAGAAATAATGAAACTGAAACTGATGTATTTGCTTAACATATTTTTCAATTCGAAGAGTCTGAACTAATTATCTCAAAAGTTATAAAAAAACAGCGGCTTTTTGTCCGTTGTAATTTATTGTTGCAATTCCAAGTAACGTATGATCGATTTGCTTACTATATGATTTATTTTTATTGGTGCCATGCTTTCTGCGAAAATAAATTTAACTGACAAAAGAAATTCCCTGAAAGCATAACATTTTCTTTTTATAACTATAGTAAGTTAGTTTTGCTTATCACTTTGTTCGTTGGTTTTGTCACGTTAACATATCTATATTAAAACTTTGATCTTCAAAACACAACTGCCTTGTGACTGTTTATCAAATTAAAGTGTTGTTTCTGATTAGTGTTGAAAAAGTCGTAATTACATACTAATAAAAGAGACTTAATTATTATAAATATTTAAAAGAATATACAATAAATGACACATCCAAAATGAATAAGAGAAGGAGGGTCGATGTGGAAAACCGTGTTTTCAACAAAGAATGGAAAACAAAATACTTTTTTACTACTGTTAACAATAAAGCTATTTGTCTTATCTGCCACGATAGTGTTGCAGTGTTAAAAGAATATAATATTAAAAGGCATTTCAATTCCAAACATAAAGGATATAACTCAGAATTAAATTCGGAAGCTCGATCCAAAGCAGCAGATAAATTAGCTCAGAATTTATCCTTGCAACAAAATACATTTACGCGGATGACTAAGGAAGAAGAAGATGCTACAAAAGCGAGTTATGTGATTGCCCATATAATTGCAAAGAAAAATAAACCATTTTCTGATGGTGAATATATTAAGGAATGCATGATTGTAGCTGCTGATATTGTAAGTCCGAGTATTAAAAATAAATTACAGAATGTAAGTTTATCTCGACGGACAATAACACGTAGAATTGAATGTATTGGTGATGATCTGAATATGCAACTGTTGGCAAAACTACAATCGATAACATGGTATTCAATAGCTCTCGATGAGAGTACGGATCTGAGGGATACAGCTCAATTATTAATTTTTATAAGAGCATGTACCCCTGATTTTGACATAATCGAAGAACTTTTATCAATGGAATCTATGAAGGATCAAACAACTGGAAATGATATTTTTGAACAAGTAGAGAATTGCTTAATCAAATATAAATTACCATGGAATAAACTAGTGAGTGTGACTACTGATGGAGCACCAAGTTAAACCGGCAAACATTCGGGAGTTCTGAAGAAAATGAAGGACAAAATTAGTGAGGAAAGTGATAAGGAACTAATTACAATTCACTGTATTTTACATCAGCAGGCTTTATGTAAAAACGTGCTACAGGTTGAACATGTTACATCTCGTATTGTTAAGCTAGTTAATTTTATTCGATCAAAGGGTTTAAATCATAGACAATTTACTAGCTTTCTCCGGGATCTCGATTCCGAGTATACAGATGTTCTTTATCACAGCCACATTCGTTGGCTAAGTTTGGGAAAAGTTCTGCGTCGGATATGGGAATTGATACGTAAATCCTTTATCACAAATATTACAACGATATGGCGTTTCATCGGTGCGTATTCTTGAATGAATTTTCAAATGATTTTTGTGTGAAAATCCAAGTGTCACACTTATATGACTTTTCACCAGTATGTACCCTCAAATGAGTGTTTTATCTGTAAATCCTTTACCACAAGTGTCACATTTATATGACCTTCCACCAGTGGGTATCCTTGAATGAGCTTTCAAATGACATTTTTGTAAAAATCCTTTATCACAAGTGTCACACTTATATCGCCTTTCATCAGAATATACTTTCACACCAACGTTGTTGGGAGATTTTTGAGTTTCATAGACTTCTTCTTTACTATGATATTTTTTATTATTATCTTTATTTGTTCGATTAATACCAATACAATTATGTTTAGAAATCTGTGTTAGAGCATGCATCCTACACACAAGGGCTGTACAAGTACCAATAAAGACAGGGCAGAGAAAACAGTTGTTTTTCTTTACTTAAGCTCCTCCACACACATGAAGACTAACAAACAATAATACAGTCACACTAATTAACAAATTGGTCCTTCGAGCCGGATCCCAGCGGCAAAACAGTGATTGTTAGTCGTCAACAAAAAACAACAAGAAGAAAATATTTCGAAAGAAATTCAACGTGGCACCATCCTCACCAAGGCTCCAGGTTCCAGGAACAGCATTTCCAACAATCAAAAAGGTCAGTCCTTTCTATACATATCCTTGTTGTACTATTTCTCGAAAATAACGTTTTATTAAACTAAAAATGACCGAGTTGCAAGACACAATCAAACGACGCGCGATTTTTAAGTCAACGCTGACTAGATTTACATATTATTTTGAAAGTCATAAAACCGATGTAACTAAATTTGATCAAATACTACTCCGTAAGCAAGCACTGCCACAACTTTTTATCGATTTTGATACTCTGCAAACATCCATTGAATTAGAAAGCAAAGAACCAGATGATTCTCGTGAAGCTTTTGAGAATGCATACTATGAGATATTGACCGCAGCTACGACTTACGAAAAATCATTTGAACGAGAGTTATCACTGTCACGTCCAACAACCAGTACAGATCAACCAATGATTTCCGGGATTGCGACAAAATTACCATCTATCGATCTACCAGTTTTTGAGGGAAATCATGTCCATTGGGTAACATTCAAAAATTCATTTGATTCTATGATACATGAGCGCAACGACTTAACAAATATTCAAAAGTTTCACTATTTGAATTCCAGTGTCAAGGGAGATGCATTTAACTTAATTTCTCATCTATCTATAACGTCAGATAATTATAATACGGCATATGAACTACTTAAGTCCAGATTTGAAAATAAAAGAATCATTGTTCAGCAACATATTAATGCTATTATTAATCTTCCTTCGGTCCTAAAAGGTTCCGCTACGTCATTAACACAATTAATTGACGGTCTCACTTCACATCTAAGTGCATTAGAAAATTTAAAAATCGCAGTAAAATATTAGGACGCTATTTTAATACAATTAATGACACCAAAACTAGATTACCATTCACGGAAAGAGTGGGAGTCATCGTGTAAAACGACGGATATACCAACACTGGATGAATTCAAAAATGTATTAATTAATTATAGTTTCACTCTAGAAGCCTTAGGTGAACCTCTAAATAAACCTTATGGTTCATTCCCCTCCAATAAGCCAAAATTTGCGAATAATCTAGTAAATAAGTTCAATTCAAAAAAAACCATCGCGTCAACGGTCGATTGTAAATTTTAGTAATGAAAATACAAACACAACGAAAAAATGTTTGTATTGTAATAAACCGCATCATTTATTGTACCAATGTAGAGAATTTCTTGCTCTACCGATAGAACAGAGGATTCAGGAAATCAACAAACGAAAATTTTGTGCAAATTGTCTCAAGGCTAATCACAATATTGAACAATGTAAAGGTGGAAGTTGCCGCGTGTGCAACTCTAAAACACACAATACAGTATTGCATCATAACGTCGAGCACAATATCGAAAATATTACAGAGCAAACCAACGCTTTAAATTCACAAATTAATACTTCCGTCAACGTTTTACTATCGACCGCGATAGTACTCATTCAAAACAACAAAGGAAACTTTATAAAATTAAGAGCGTTGTTAGACTTAGGGTCACAGTCCAATTTCATTACCGAAGCTGCAATCAAAAAACTAAATATTTCATGTTTCAAAACGAAGGTCACAATATCTGGAATAAATAATAGCAACAGTAATACAAACAAAGGTGCAACAATCTTGTTGAAATCAATGTAAATAATTTTCAACTGTCACTTATTTGCTTAGTGTTACCAGTAATCGCACAAAACATTCCAGCTGCCCCTATAGTTGACAATACTGTGAAATTTCCAAGTGATATAAAATTAGCCGATGCTACTTTCTATGACCCAGGCTCCATTGATATTCTTCTAGGAAACGAAATATATTGGAAGATTCTTACTGTCGGCAAAATACAATTAGGCCCTGGTAATAAACTAATTGCTCAAAATTCCCAGTTAGGATGGGTGTTAGGAGGTTGTTTGGATAATAACAATAAAATCTCACAAGAAAGTACCAGCTGCCAGTTGTCGTTACAATCCATTGAAAGACAAATCATAAAATTTTGGGAAATTGAGAATGTAGATAATAAACAAATTCTTTCACACGAACATGAACGTTGTGAACAACATTTTCTAAATTGGTATAAACGACTTCCGGACGGCAGATTTCAGGTACCTTTATTTTTTAAACAAGATAAACCCACACTCGGTTTTTCTTTTGATCAAGCATTAAAACGTTTTAATTCGCTGGAAAGAAAATTCCAAAATAATCCAGATTTGCGTAGGTCCTATTTCAATTTTATGACGGAATATATCGACTTAGGTCACATGGAACTCATTCCTTCTAATCAAGTTGTTCGCTTCAATACGAATCATTATTATCTCCCACATCACGCTGTAATAAAGGAGGATAGTGTCACAACAAAAATTCGAGTCGTGTTTGATGGATCGTCAAAAACTTCAAATAATTTGAGCTTAAATGACAACCTATTAACGGGCCCGGTGTTGCAAAACGATCTTTTCAATATTCTTATCAATTTTCGAGTTCATCCTATTGTTTTATGTAGCGACATCGAGAAAATGTATAGGCAGATAGCAATTCAATCTGACCATCGCGATTATTTAAGAATTTTATGGAGAAATGATCCAACCGATCCACTTCAAGTTTTCATGTTAAAAACTGTCACATACGGGATAACATGTGCTCCCTATCAAGCGATCCGTTGTTTACGGCAATTAGCAATTGAAAGTGAGACAAAATATCCTCTGGTAGCGGCAGTAATAAAAAATTCATTTTATGTTGATGATATTTTACATGCAGTGGACGATAAAATCACGGCATTTGAATTAAGAGATCAATTACGTGAATGTCTTAAATCGTCAGGGTTCAATTTGCGTAAGTGGATATCTAATGATCCTGACATATTACCGCAAAATGACAATAATTGCACTGAATTTTTAAATCTAGATAAAGAACAGAATAAAACTCTTGGGTTATATTGGAACCATAAGAAAGACACCTCACATTATAACAACGATAATGAAGGCACAGTTCTAACAGGCGTCACAAAACGAAACATTCTTTCCACCATTTCAAAAATCTTTGACCCGTTAGGATTAGTGGGTCCGGTTGTAAGCAAGGCAAAGATTCTTTTACAACAATTGTGGTTACAAAAAATTGATTGGGATCAACCAGTTCCAGACAGTCAAAAAATTAGTTGGTTACAGTTATTAGAAGATTTACCGAATCTTAATAAACTATACATTCCGCGTTTCGTTTTACATCGAAATAAAATTATCCATACAGAGCTTCATGGTTTCTGTGATGCGTCAACAGTAGCTTATGGAGCAGTCCTGTATATTAAATTTATAGACATATATAAAAATTGCGGCATAAATATTCTCTGTGCTAAATCACGAGTCGCACCATTAAAAACGATTTCATTACCCAAATTAGAACTATCGGCGGCTCATCTATTAGCTAAATTATTAAACGTAGTGCATCCTACCATCAAACATAAAATTAATGAATATTATTATTGGACGGACAGTACTATTGTATTATCCTGGTTAGTCGGTGAACCTTCACAGTGGAAGATCTTTGTCACGAACAGAGTGTCCGAAATTCAATCTTTGACGGACAAAGGCAGATGGTATCATGTAAAGGGTGAGGATAATCCCGTTGATATTATATCACGAGGCATATTTCCAAGTCAGTTAAATAATTCGGACTTATGGTTTCACGGTCCACTGGTTAAGTTCGCAGAATCTTGGCAAAGTAATCATATTTATAATTACACCAATATAAAGGACATACCGAAACCAAATCAACCACTTTTATTGTTCAAACCTCTGAAAAATCTGAAATATTACGACGTTTTTCATCCTTTTCAAAATTACAGCGAGTTATTGCATATTGTCAAAGATTCATTGTCAATTGTAAAACTTCAAAATCGGAGCGGCATATCTCAATTCTATCAAACAATGAAATAAACACGGCAACTAATGTCATTTTAAAGCTTGTCCAAAGAGAAGCATTTTCCACAGAAATTGCCTTTTTACAGTCAAACAAACTTATTCCTGTCAATAGTAAACTTAAATCATTAAACCCATTTATCGATTCCAACGATGGATTACTCAAGGTGGGCGGAAGATTGAGAAATGCTCCCTTGATATCCACCAGTAAAAAATATCCGGTTTTATTGCCTAGCAACCATTTCATAACCAACATCATTGTTAAGCAAGCGCATGAGAATCAATTACATGCTGGCCATCAAGGTACACTTGCTTATGTTAGACAAAGATATTGGCCCATCTCTGGCAGAAACTGTGTGCGGCAGGTAATATATCGTTGCATAAAATGTTACAAATTAAATCCTGTATCATATAATCAAAAAATGGGTGATTTACCGGGAGATCGTGTCAAACAACATCGACCTTTTTTAGTGAGCGGTGTCGACTTCGCTGGTCCGATTTCCCTCAAAGAAGGTAGAGGTCGTCGAAAACGCATAATAAAGGGTTATATTGCCTTATTTATTTGCATGTCAACAAAGGCAGTACATCTTGAACTGGTTGGAGATTTGACAGCTGACTCCTTTTTGAACGCCCTAAAACGAGTAATATCTCGCAGAGGTAATATTTCTAAATTGTATTCCGATAATGCCACTAATTTTGTAGGGGCTCATCACAAACTTAGAAATCGAGTTCAGAGCGAAAATAACATCGAGTGGATATTCCTCCGCGCAGTGCGCATGTGGGGGGTTTATGGGAATCAAACATAAAATGCGTAAAAAACCACATAAAAAAGGTCATAGGTAACGCGTACTTAACTTTCGAGGAATTGTACACCGTCCTAACTTGCATCGAATCCATTTTAAATTCCCGTCCATTGTATCCCCTTTCAAACGACCCAAATGACCTTTCATGTTTGACTCCGGGACATTTTCTGGTGGGTGAACCACTCAATGCACCAGCCGAAGTCAACTTGCTGGATATCAACATCCACCGATTAACCAGATGGCAGTATGTAGAGCGCATCAGGCAACACTTCTGGAAGCGATGGAGCAACGACTATCTGACGTGCCTACAGCAACGATCAAAATGGACGACATCAAAGGGAAAACACCCCGAAGTCGGTGATCTGGTGCTCATTAAAGAAGAGAACGTGCCACCTTTACAATGGTCATTGGGGCGGATTAACACCCTCCACCCAGGTGCTGATAATCAAGTGCGTGTGGTGACAGTTAAGTGTAAATCCAAAGAGATTAAACGTTCGGTGAAGTACCTGTGTCCATTACCTATAAACTCCAATGGAACTTGGTGATTAACCTAAATTTTGTTAATCTATCTATAATTTTTTTGTATTTGTCTATATACAGGTCACATCCTGTCTTATTGTATCCTAATTATTTTATTGTTTATTTGTATCTGCCAATTTAATTTTTGTACATCAGTTTAATTGAAAATCATTCCTCAATATTTTTCAATGGTGGGCGGATTTGTTAGAGCATGCATCCTACACACAAGGGCTGTACAAAGAGGAGGTAGTCCCCACCCCACAGGCAGTAGTGTCCACCACCTATTTTCTAAAACAGGGGACGATCAGTATCGAGTATCTACTTGAACTTCCAACAAGTACCAATAAAGACAGGGCAGAGAAAACAGTTGTTTTTCTTTACTTAAGCTCCTTCACACACACGAAGACTAACGAACAATAATACAGTCACACTAATTAACAATCTGATAGTTTTCAGTAAATTGATTTTCTTCATTACAATCATTAGTAACAATGTTATCGTTATCGATTTCAGTCTCAATTATACTTTTATTGTTTTCTGGATTATTGTTAATATCTAATAAATCATTTTCTTTACGAATACTTATTTTATTAGAATTACCAAGAGACTCATTGAAATTATGATCATCATTATCTAAAATAAAGAACAAAATATATTAAATATAATCCATGTAACGAAGGTGAAAAAGTACGACAAAGATTGGAAACACAACATTTCAATACTGATCCACACATAAAAAGAAGATCGCAAAATACTAAAAAATTACAAGTGAATTATATTGATGAGCCCTGGTGCAAAATTATTTCCGACTACAATACGAAATAAGCTAGAAGAAATATTAACCTTGCAGAACAACGCTAAGGCTTCCAAAAGAATAGAGGCACCACCGACGCAAAATTCATAGCAAGACAAATAATAGCTGTAGAATCTAACCACTTTGCTCTTACTATCTTACTTCATAGATCTCGCAGAAACGTTTGAGGCCTAACTGATGAAAGCTCCATTACCCAAGAAGTGAAACAGGGATACTCTCTAAGTACATGTTTACTAAATTTGGCTATGAACTGCATAATAGAGACCATCAGATCTATACCACGATATCGAATGGACATACGTAATGGAAACATACTGTGTTACGCAGATGATGCTTCCCTATAGCAGATAATGAGAACAATTTGCAAAGACTATGTAACATGCAAACAACAGATAGAAAATTCCATAATTGACCAGGTTATGCACTACAAATATCCAAGTGTCGAAACCACCAGTCGAAGGGATCTCCTTGGAAAACACCAGAACTCTACGAATTACAGGTTGCCTGAAAGATACATAACATGGCGAAATAAATATCCTAGACTTGAAGTAAAGGTAAGAACACACAAGGCCATGGTGCGACCTGTTCTAACAGACGCCACGGAAACCAGGACGGAAACAAAAAATGAGAACAAAAATAATTCCATCCGAGAAACATACAAAATTCAAGACAAATAGTCTAAAACAAGAAAGATTAAGTTTAAAGAACACGTAGAGAGAATGGACAAAAACAGACAAGCCAAAATTTGTATGAATGAACGATTGAGAGGGACTTGATCATCGATTTTAGTATGCAGATGATCATCAAATTTGTTAACTATCATAAGAATTTTCCATTTCATTTTCTAAATGAAAAACGACACCACTTTTATAAAGCCTTAATGTATGGACAATTTATAATTATTTCTATACCTTTTGGGACATCTTCTTTAATTGAAATATTGCCTTGTATTTCATCAATTGGGGGACAATAAATATCAAAATCACCATTATTTGAAACTAATCCTAAATGTTGCATATCTTCGTTATTATTATTATTATTATTATTATTGTGATTTAGTCGAATTTTTCGATCGACATGTAAAATTACTCTTCGAAATATGCGGAATTTTTGTAATAGATTTGAACAACGAAATGAAAAAATGAAAAAAGAAAAACGTTGATAACAATAAATTTGCCAGTATGGTGGTTCTATTTCATCATCAAATATATTCATAAATGATTCTGATGTTTTGTTTTCTATATCACACAATCGACATTTTGCCATTTTCAATATCTGTAAGAAGAAAAAATAAACTTTTAGTTAAAAAAATCACCATGGCTGTTTTCTTTTTTACAAATCAAATTTATGACGCGTAATTAACGAGCAGACCAAAATTTAAATGATAAACCGTTGCAAGATGTTATGAGAAATGTACCAAAATATCATTATCAGAAGAAGAAATTGAACAAGAAGAATTGGTGAAAGAAAACACCCCATCATTACAGATGCGCGACTATTAAATCACAAAAGAAACAATTCCTCTATGTAGCCTAAACAACAACGAAAAATCAAAAGAAATGTACAAACATACCAAATTAATGAATGCCAAAAGTATACCATCACAATGTCACCAATGCCAACTATTTGGGCGTACTACTGTTTACATTATACGTAAGTTTTCGATAAATTCACTTAGGGTGAGTTTTTAAAACTCGCATGGACGCCTTACACACTTAAAACTCGGGCGACTTGCCGCACGGTGAATTCAAGCCGTAACTCTATTTTAGTAATTTTAATCATTACAAGTGTCATCACTATATTTTCTATATTCTGGAATGCATAAAGATACAATTAGATTTTTCTCTTTCTAGACGTGATATTGAATGGTAGTAAAAGAGAGTAAAAGAGACGATCGCTACATTTGAGTAAATGCTCCAGTATGTTGTGTGGATTTGCATCCTAATCTATCATTTTTTAGTTAAAATGAAAATTTTCAAAAAATTATTCGGCCTTACTGCATTATTAATGGTATTTATTGGTGGTATACGAAACGCTGGGATATTTGAAATTAAATTAAATTGTCTGTAATATTACAAGAAAACAAATCATATTAAATACACGCAACCAATAATACATTTGAAAATAAGGTCATTGTAGACAATGTAGGCTATCTATGAACAAAGTTTTTGTTTTACCCTAGTGTCAAGCTTGCGACAGAGTCGCCGCGACGTCGAGCTCGCCGTTTTTGGAAATCGGCGACAGAAACGCTCACCATACATTCTTATGGAGCGTGTCAAGCTTGCGACAGTGTCGCGGCGTTTTTATGCGCAAGCTGTTTAAATTATGGTAGGGGCATCATAAAACTAGTAATTGACAAAATACCGACAGGCCATTGAGCAGGTGGAGGTACATTGGCCGTTATGAAAAATACTTCTAAAGCAGTTAGTCAATTACCTTTTAAGTAGATATAAGAAAATTGTGCCCTGATTTTAATATTTGACCACCAACATATCGCCAATGTCAACAATCAACACGGTCGCGACGTTTTTATGTATAAATTGTTGGTAGTATGTAGAATTGGTAAAATGATGAGAATTTTAAACTGTTTGAGATGCTAAATTGCATGATTGATTCTGTCGTGTCGCTCTAGCTTGATACCTACAAATGTGTTCACCACTTGGCGACGCTGTCGCGACGACTCTGTCACAAGCTTGACACTAGGGTATGTGACAAGAAAAACTATAAACACTCAAACCAAATGACAACAGTATTTGGAAGATAAGAAAATCATTAAAAAACAAATATCAAACCATACCGCCTTTAATTAACGATCAAATGTGTACATACGTGACCACAGATAAAGACAAAAGCGAATTATTAGCAAATATTTTCCAAAAATTGCACTATCCAGCTGACGGTAATTACAATCCGGAGCAGAATCAAATAAACCGCGGTATCGAATCCTTTGTTCAATCAAATGAGGAAATTAGCAATAATGTCTTCAGAAAGCTATTAGCCGGCAAAATAAAAGATATTATCCAAAACCAACCTATAGTCCAGATAGGTTAAGAACTACACCGCTAGAAAGTAGGTCCTCATCCCCACTTGCCCCATTGCTCTGCCCATCTACCCTTGCGTTCCAGTGCCGTGCATTCAGCACTCAATTACTTAATAGTTTCGTTGATTTTATATTTTTGGCGTATGGTGACAAAAATGATGGAATATGATATTAATTAAAATTTATTATCAAATGTGACATACATAATTTATTTTCGTGAAAATATATTAAGAATTTTTTGTAGCCGCCACTGCATGATTTCTTGCGTTTCTGGAGTTGAATTCTATTGGCTATTGCCACATCCCTTACGCTTCATCGCACCCTTGTGAAACTTACCCAACTACCTGGAAAACAGCAATTATCTGCCGGATACCCAAACCCAACAAAGATGCCGACAACCCCAATACTTACAGACCGATCAGTCTTCTAAACACGTTTTCCAAGATTAGCGAGAAAGTAATTTACAATCGAATACAAGCAATTGTAAATAAAAATAAAATAACAACCCCTGAGCAATTCGGATTTTGCACTAAACATTCCACCCAACAACAAATAATAAGAATCGTACATGATATAACAACAAATTTCAATTTAGACAAAAACACGGCAATGGCTTAGCTTGATTTTGAAAAGTCATTTGACCGAGTATGGATAAACGGCTTGATATATAAATTAATAAATCTAGGTCTTCCAGCTCCTTTAATTCAATTAATCCACTCCTATCTGACAAGGAGAAAGTTTAGAATAAAAATAAACGATGCAATTTCAGGTGAAAAAACAATCAACTCTGGAGTTCTCCAGGGATCAGTACTGGACCCCTTATTATTCAATCTGTACATTAATGACTTTCCGAAATTTGAAAAAACGAAAATTGCTCTTTACGCGAACGATGCCGCTATATATGCACATTCCTTTTCTGCGATTGTAGCTAACAAGCAAATACAAATACACCTTGACATCTTAAACGAATATTTGAAAAAGTGGAAAATAACGCTAAACACTAATAAAAGTGAAAATATTATATTCAAAAGAAGAGTTAAAGATACCCCACAAATAATACAAGGACAAAAAATTGACGAAAAACAGACTGTAAAGTACCTTGGACTTACATTAGACCAATGACTATCACTTAAAAGATACGTTAAAGAAAACTTACGGGATTTTCATTAAATTATATCCACTACTAAAATCACCATATGTGACAATGAATAACAAAAAGCTATTATACATCTCTATCCTAAGACCCGTAATCATGTATGCGGCCCCTGTGTGGTGTGCAAGCTCTAAGTGGGCACTCAGGCCCCTGCAAATATTTCAAAATAAATGCTTACCTTTGATATTAAACAAAGATAGGTATACACGAATAAGAGAACTACACCATGAGTCAAATATTAGTTATGTAGCGGATTACATTGACGAGATTTCCAACAAATTCTATGAAACACAATTAAGGCACAACAAACTTTTGCTACCAACTAAGGAAATGAACAGACATACAATAAAATTTATTTTAAAGCATACTCTTCCCTATCAAAATATGCAATTTTTTAATAATAATATGTAACAAAATCTTTCTTGCATGGGGAGTAGTAACCAACTACAACATGTGACATAAGTGTAGAATAGATTAGGTATTTTCCAATACCATTAATTTTAACTAATTTTTGAACTATAGTCCAGATAGGTTAAGAACTACACCGCTAGAAAGTAGGTCATCATCCCCACTTGCCCGATAGCTCCGCCCATCTACCCTTGCTACCAGAGCAGCAGGTGTATTTTTCCAGTGCCGTGCGATCCGAACTAAGTTAATAGTTTGGTTGTTTTTATTTTTGGTTTATTTTGATAAAAATGATAAATGAAGGGAATACGAAACCAAGCAAAATTTTTAAGTAAATGTTCTATATCACAAGAATTGCATTTCAATCAGGAAGCACGTTGATTCGACAAGATCTCATCAACAAGTGATTTTTTGAAAACAATATTCTACTGTGCATTTTCCAAATTTCATGTCCATTCATTTACCTCAGCCTCATAACTCTCTCTTGGAAATTCCAGAAAATTTTATAACAACTTACCGACAAAATTTTACATTTGTTTGGATAATAATCCTTTTCCTATTGAGCTTTGCATGTAATAAAGGACATACTTACCGCCAAACTTTCCATGTTTCTATACACAATATATATATATATATATTTAAAACATACTTTTCTGGAAATTTTGGTCCATTACGCAGTTCAAAAGTTCCGACAAAGCTATTCATTTCGTTGGCGGCCAATTAAATAAGACAAAAATTATATATCTCTTCCAGTATCCATTAAAGCTTACTTATATAAAATTGTACTTTCTAGAATATGGTAAACTTAATTGCAGCTAGTTAATTAATTAGGTGATTAATTAGTAGACAGAGCAAGTACAAGGATATTCATAGTTTTTATATTTTATATTTTGGCGTAAATAGATTATGAATTTTTTATCGCCGCTACTGAGTGATTTCTTGGGTTTCTGAAGTTGAATTCTATTGGCTATTGTCACATCCCCTCCGCTTCATCGCACCCTAGTGAAAGTGGGTCAAGACGCCCTTAAATTTGCTTGTGCAGTTCTTAACCTATCTGGACTATAGAACAGGTCTTTAGAATGGTTTTTTCCTGTAAAAAAAACATAAAACAAAGCTAATTCAATCAACAAACAAGGAAATTTGTTAACGAATTGTTAGATTTTAAGTGTTTAATCTCGTAATTAAACAGATTTCTTTTATTTGATAATTGTGATGACACTGATCTAATTAACATATCAGTCGTCATCATAACACAGTTATAATACACATTTGTAATTGTCAGTATAACATTTGCATTAATCGATTATTTATATATATATAAAGGTCAAAACATTAAGAAATAATAAACAGTAATAATAACGATTAATGCAACACAAATGTATAACTATGCTGAGTTCAATAGTTTTGTTTGCATTCTTTATGATTGTTAATTGTTAATTAGGTTAAGTTTAATGTATATAAACCTTTTTAATTATTAATAAAATTCAGTATTTATCAGAAACTCTGGTAGTGCTCATTTATACATAATCTTAATAATCATTTTATGTATTAAGTGACTTCCTAGGAGACATAAATTTGTAATGACGATCAAAAGAGATATTTTCTGTATCTGTAAAAGTTATTTTATACCAATAAAGACTATTTGAATTTGAATTTGAATTTACTGCAGAAGTCCCGAGTGCGAATATTTTTGCCGACAACAATACTTATTCTTTTTTTGTAATTCTTTTTTTCAATAATTTTCATTATGAAATGTATAATGCTAACGTTTATTATAAATGTCAATAAAACAAAAACTTTGTTCATAGATAGCCTACATTGTCTACAATGACCTTATTTTCAAATGTATTATTGGTTGCGTGTATTTAATATGATTTGTTTTCTTGTAATATTACAGACAATTTAATTTAATTTCAAATATCCCAGCGTTTCGTATACCACCAATAAATACCATTAATAATGCAGTAAGGCCGAATAATTTTTTGAAAATTTTCATTTTAACTAAAAAATGATAGATTAGGATGCAAATCCACACAACATACTGGAGCATTTACTCAAATGTAGCGATCGTCTCTTTTTACTCTCTTTTTACTACCATTCAATATCACGTCTAGAAAGAGAAAAATCTAAATGTATCTTTATGCATTCCAGAATATAGAAAATATAGTGATGACACTTGTAATGATTAAAATTACTAAAATAGAGTTACGGCTTGAATTCACCGTGCGGCAAGTCGCCCGAGTTTTAAGTGTGTAAGGCGTCCATGCGAGTTTTAAAAACTCACCCTAAGTGAATTTATCGAAAACTTACGTATAATGTAAACAGTAGAAGACCCAAATAACTGGTATCGGTGACATTGTGATGGTATACTTTTGGCATTCCTCAATTTGGTATGTTTGTATATTTCTTTTGATTTTTCATTGTTGTTTAGGCTTATTGTACATACAGGAATTGGTTGTTATTGTTTTTTTTTTGTAATTTAATAGTCGCATATCTGTAATGATGGAGTGTTTTTCTTTCAATAATTCTTGTTCAATTTCTTCTTCTGATAATGATATTTTGGTACATTTCTCATAACACTTTGCAACGGTTTATCATTTGAATTTTGGTCTGCTCGTTAATTACGCGTCATAAATTTGATTTCCACAAAAGTAAACCGCCATGGTGATTTTTTTATCTATAAGTTTCTTTTTTCTTCTTACAGATAATTGTCGATTTAAAATGGCAAAATGTCGATTGTGTGATATAGAAAACAAAACATCAGAATCATTTATGAATATATTTGATGATGAAATAGAACCCCCATACTGGCAACTAATCTTTGAATTAACAAATTTAAAAGTAAACAAATAACTGAGCTTTTCTACTGATTTATTGTTATCAACGTTTTCTTTTTTCATTTAGATATTGGAAAGTGTTCCATTATCGAAAATCATATGTTTTCGTTGTTCAAATCTATTACAGAAATTCCACATATTTCGAAGAGTAATTTTACATGTCGATCGAAAAATTCGACTACATCACAATAATAATAATAATAATAACGAAGATATACAACATTTAGGATTAGTTTCAAATAATGGTGATTTTGATATTTATTGTCCCCCAATTGATGAAATACAAGGCAATATTTCAATTAAAGAAGATGTCCCAAAAGGTATAGAAATAATTATAAATTGTCCATACATTAAGGCTTTATAAAAGTGGTGTCGTTTTTCATTTAGAAAATGAAATGGAAAATTCTTATGATAGTTAACAGATTTGATGATCATCTGCATACTAAAATCGATGATCAAGTCCATGATGATAGCTGTGGTGATGATTTTATTATTGAAGATAAAATAGAAATTGAAGAGCATTGTTTGACAATAGGTAAAACTAATTATTCGTTACATCTATTCTTCTTCTTCTTGATCTTTTGACTAGGTATTAAAACCTGTGTGTCTTGCCTTATTCTGTGGAAGAAGAGAATCAGTCCTGGGCCCATCTAGCAGGCGGTTGTCCAGGTGCATGGTTCTTCCCTCTAGGTCGTTTATTCATCCAAATTTCGGCTAGCCTGTCTTCGTCCATTCTCTCTATGTATTCATTAGACTTTTTCTTTCTTGTTTTAGACCATTTGATTTGAAATTTACATGTCAATTTTGGTTCCGTCCGGGTCTCCGTGGCGTATGTTAGTATAGGTAGCACCATGGCCTTGTATATTCTTACTATTCCTTCAATTCTTAGATAGTTATTTTGTGTCTCTCAGGCAAGCTGTTATTTGTAGAGTTCTTCTGTTTCTCCAAGGATATCCCTTCGGTCGGTGGTTTCGACATTTGGATATTTGTAGTGCACAACCTGGTCAATTATGGAATTTTCTATCTGCATCTTGCATCGCTTCTTGGTTCCATAAATATGACCATACATTTTGTTACAATATGTTTCCATTATGTATGCCCATTTGATATCCTGGTTTAGGTCTGATGGTCTCTATTACACAGTTCATAAGAAAATTTAATCAACATGGACTTAGCAAGTCTCCCTGTTCCATTCCTTGGGTAATGGAGTTTTCATCAGTTAGACCTCGAACGTTTCTGCGAGATCTATAAAGTAAATGAGTAAGAGCAGGGTGGTTATATTCTATAGCTTTTGCAATTATTTACCTTACTATGAATACTGCGTCGGTTATACCTCTATTCTTTCGGAAGCCTTAACGCTCTTCTGCAATGTTAATATTCTCTTCTTGGTTATTTCGTATTATAGCCGTAAATAATTTTGCACCAGTGTTCATCAATATAATTCCCCTGTAATTTTTCAGTATTTTGCGATCTTCTTTTTATTTGTGGATCAGTATTGAGATGTTGTGTTTCCTATCTTTGTCGTACTTTTTCACATTCGTTACATGAGTTGTAATTGTTATTTAAATTTAATAGATTGCCTTTTGGTATAACAATAGCAAGTGAAATATTTCAATAGAGATTTAAAGAAATTTTTGATAAGAGAGAGAGAAGAACATGATGAAAGATTACAAACAGTTCTAAAACTCGCAAGAAACAAAATTACAAAAAGGGAATCAAGGTAGACAACGAAAAAATAAAAGCGGTTGAACATATGCCCAGTCCAAAAAATAAAAAAGACATTCAAATGTTTTTAGGCATGGTAACGTATGTAGGTAGATTTATAAATACCTTATCTTCTCTTACTGCTCCTCTTAGAGAAATAATTAAAGATAACAATATGTGTATGTGGAAAGAGTCACAGGAAAAAGCGTTTCAAAATTTAAAAGAAATAATAACTAAAAGCCCATGCTTACTGTATTTTAATCCGGAAATTCCTATAACAATATATGTGGATGGATCAGACCTACTTCAAAATAATCGTCCCTGTGCGTATGCATCAAAAGCAATGGCAATGGCTCAACAACAATATGCACAAATTGAAAAAGAATTAATGGCTGTATTGTTCGGGGTAGAACAATTCTTTCAATATTTCTAGTAGAAACTGATCATAAACCTTTGATTTCTATTAATAAAAGACGATTAGTTAATTGCCCATCTCGTTTGCAAAGAATGCTATTATCTTTGCAGAAATATGATTTTGAATTAAAATACAGACCTGGTAAAGATCTAATAATTGCAGATACAATATCCAGATAAAATTTAAAGGATATTTATGATGATAATTTAGATCTTGAAGGACAGGTATGCAGTATAACTGATCAAATTAAAATTACTGATGAAAAAATAGAACAATTAAGAGACGAAACAGAAAATGATGCCGACCTAAAACATTTAAAACATTCCAGAGAAATATCGAAAAAATATTTTAAATAACATATATTCAGGTCATTTCGGCATAAATAAATGTATTCAAATAGCGAACACAGCAGTTTATTGGCCACAAATCAATCGTGATATTGAAAATCTTATAAAGAAATGCGAAAGTTGGCAAAAATTCAGTAAATCAAATTCTAAAGAACCACTGATCCTTCATGAAATACCAAAAATTCCGTGATATAAAATTTGAATATATCGTCGATTATTATTCCAAGTATTTGGCGATCATCAATTCAAACCAGAATCTTACTTCCAAAAATATAATTGATAAATTAAAATCTGTTTTTGCTCGTCATGGTATCCCTTCAACTGTCATTTCAGATAATGGAAGACAATTTGTAAGTGAATAATTTGGAAAAGTTTCTAAAAATTGGAATTTCAATCATACTACTTGTTTACCTCACCATCAACAAGCCAATGGCATGATAGAACGTACCTTTCAAACGTGTAAAAACATGTTAATAAAAACTGATGAAAACAATGAAGATATCTATTTATCGTTATAAGCGTATCGTAATACTCCTGTATACGAATCGTTCACACCTGCAGAACTGTTAATGTCTAGAATACTACGTGATAAATTACCAAGAACTGAAAAAATCAGTCGATAATCAGAAGATGGAACTACACAGAAACAGATCAAAAAGATATTATGATAAACATACAAAAATTAATTCTCATCATCGTAGGTAAGGTTTCAATTAACACCTACATCAACATGGCAAAAAGGTCAAATTGTTTCAAAAGTAAAAAACCGTACATATTATGTTCGTTCCCATAACAACAAATTTTCTAAACGAAATAGTAAATTTATGAAATCTATACAAAGAGAAAGGAAATTTGGTAACTGAAAACAAGCTACCAATAAAAGAAAAGGTCTATTAAGTATGCTTGATCATCAAACAAATATTTGTAAATCAAAAGATGAATTTGATCGTGTTTCAACTTTAAACTATCAAATCAATAATTCAAATGAACAATTGAATTCATCTTTGAAAACCAAAAGTTCTTGTCTTAGAGTTAGTGTTTATTATTATTATTATGTAGAAGAGGGCAGTGAATAAAGACTATTTGTACCGTGTGATGCACACTCCATTTAAACGACAAAAGATTTAGACAGAAATAAAGCCAATTTTGGAAATAAAGATTTATTTAAATAAATAATAATAAAATTACATGAACTGTTATTATTCTTTAATGATAATGTGAATTACCAAACGTTTGATAACAAATTCTTATCTAATTGTTCATCATCTTGAATGCTCAAATTAGGCCAATTGTTTATGCAAATCGTGTTGACGGTCAGGTTTATTCAACAAATAATATAAATAATCAAAGCCATATATAAATGCCGAGGAAATTTGACTTTGAAATTTTAGTCGAAATGTTCTTTTTGCCAGGGATTTTTTATACATTTTCTTCAATTTTTTCTCTTAAATTTTCTATTTTTGTCTCTCAAATTCTTATTGTTTTTTGTTAATCAATTTTGGATTTCCACGTTGTTTTTCCATCTTTGTGAAACATTGGTATTGATTCAATTTATGATAACATGATGATGCTTTTTCTAATAGAATTTGAATGTTTGTAAATTGATTAAGATCGACATTATTTTGTTTTGTTTGTAAAACACGATGTGTTCTCTCAACAAAATGTTTAATTAATTCAAACAGTTTCTGTTTATTTTCTACGGGATCTGTTAATTCTTTTGTTCGACAAATAACTGATTGAAGTTCTCCAAGATAATTATTGTTATTAACATCAATATCTTGTAAAAGTGCATCAATCGTATAAAAACAATTACTAATTGTATCGAGCAAATTATTAAAAACTGATTTAATTTTATGTTGTAAACGTTGTTCTTTATTTAATGATAATTCAATTAATTTCTTCCATTGCAAATTTAAATTTTTCAATATTTTTGTTATTTCAGTTTTCTTCTCATTATTTTTTTTATTAACATCTCACCTAATTCATTGACTTTGTGTAATAATTCTGTTTCATTTGCATTTAATTCATATTTAAATGATTCATATTCATTATATTTACAATTTAATTGATCTTCTGTTGAATTTAGATAATTTTCATCTGATAGTGATTTGAATGAATCTTTTAACCATTTGTTCAAATTCTCAACTTTGACAACAAATTCGAAATAATTTTTTGATGCTTTTAATATCTTCATACGGTTCGGGCATCCTTTCTTAATTGTTTCATAATGCTTAATCAAGCGATTACGTTTATCATCAATTCTGAAAATAATTCGATAAATTAACAAACAATTAATTAATTATAATGAAAATTTAAATAATGAAACCTACCCTTTACTATCTGGGTATTGATTGCTAGCAATTAACAAATTCGTTTTTCTATTAAACTCCTCAATACGTACAGGGAGTTTAGAAACAAAATCATTGTGTTCTTTTAATAAAGCAACAACTTCTTCTAAGGATGCACCATTATTAGACGATTTCAAATTAACTTCATGTTTTCGAATAGAAGCGTTAAGATCAATAACATCATTATTAAATAATAATAAATCCAAACATTGTTGAAGTGATTGTTGTTTCTGTTTCCATCCTTTATAAATGTTGACTCGTTCATTATTGATTCGTTCAATTGCTGTTTGATAAACAATCAAATTCGGTTTGAATTTTAATAATTCTACACCTAAATTCGTATTTTGATCAATTCTAAAACAAGTTTTATTAAAATTAATAGTAATTAAAAACAAAAAAAAAACAAAAACAAATGAACAATAACTTACTCATCATCTTTAGCAACAATTTTCGCATATAATTCTTGGTGTTTTTCAATTATTTCATCAGCGACTTGTATATTCGTTATAGAAGTATTATCAGTAATTAAATTACGTTTCACTTCTTCAATCCAATTAAATAAACTTTTACAATCATTTACAAATTTTTGTTGACCAATAATGAAATTACGTCTTGCTTCTAATTGATTTTTACGTTTAACTGCTGCATCCTATCAACAATAACAATTTTAATAACAATACAAAAATAATGTCTAATTGATTGATTATTACTTTTAATTTATGAAAAATTTCAGATAATTCTGCCAATTTTCTATTTAAAATATTTCGTTCTTCAGGATACATTTCAACAAGATTTTCAGAAATACAATGATGCTGTTTAATTGTTTCATCTAATAATGTAATTTTTAATGTTTTTAATGAATGATCGTTTAATAATTGTTCACAAACAATTAAATCATCATTAATATTATCTGTTAACATTTCTTTATGTAAATATTTAATTGTTGTTAATGTTGAATTAATCTCTTCACAATATTCCATAATTTTTCTTATACGATTTAATTTCATAAATTTCTCATCGATTAATTTCAATATTGATATCCAGTCATTCGTAATTTCTAATTTACGACATTCAATTGAATCTTTTTCATAATAATTTTCAATAATCAATTCATTTATAACTGATGTTAAATTATTGATATGTTCCTCCATTGGTAATATATTTGCCGTGATATTTTCATGTTGTTTTATTAATTGTTCAATTTGTTTTAGATTTGAACAATAAATTCGATCATTTAATATTTGTATGATTCCTTTTAAATTTAATTTCCCATTTTCATATTCGAATTTCGTATATAATTGTTGCAAATGTTGTTGATGCTTTAATTGATTATTTAAAACAGTTTCATAATCATATTCAAGACGTCCCAGAATTTTCAATTTTCTTTTAATATCATCAATTATTTCACAATCATTTGCTGTGAATTGTGATTGATTTATTATGTATAATGCTTCAATATGATTGTGTTGTTCATGTTTGGATCGTTTTTCTATTTTACGATACTTTTCAAATTGTTTATGTAATATTTCGATTGTTTTGAATGAATTTGGTAAATTATTATTTTCAAATTCGATTGTTTTTGTTTTAATCCAATCAATCAAGTTGGTTGTTAATTGATCAAAAACAATCCTAATTCTACCATTATCATTATTATCGAAAATGTTAAAATTGCCCCATGGCATTTTCAGGATATGTGTCGTTTCTTCTTCTTCTTCTTCTTCACAGCTTTTTCTTCTTTCACATCTTTTCCTTCTTCTTCTGCTTCTGTTACTTCTGTTTCCACTTCATAGTTTCTTACTATTGTAAGTCTAGCAGTTTGTTTCGCTTGTAACTTTGCTTTCATTCGTTGAAGTTCTAATAATTTTTGTTGTATTTCAGAAATATTACTGTCGTTTACATCATTTTGTTCAATATTGATTTGTACATTACATTCAATCTGTTTAACACGATCAGCAAAACGTAATGTACAAATAGTTTCATCATAATCAATACAAGCCGGACTTATTGTTGCAATCTATTTGAAGAAAATTCAAAAATAACAACAAATTATTAACAAATGTCAATTTTTTTTTAAAAATTCATTATTATTACCATTGCAGTGTATGAGTTGCCACCAATTGAATCTTGTAATAATCGTGTTAGTTTTGAATCCCTATAAGGCAGATGGGAGGATTGTTTGCCAGCAACTATGGCTGATATCAATCTGCCTAGGGCTGATAGTGAAACATTCGTAAAATTGGCTTCACGTAAACGATCACCTGTAGCTTGTGTTCTTTCATTGCGTTCTGAACCCTGAAAGAATTACAATTTTTTTTTAATAAACAAATCAATTCTTTTTTTGTAATAAAAATTACTTACAGCTAAATCAACGAAATTCAATTTTCCAATCGTTGTTTGATTCGTACATTTATTTGTTGATTTAATTGTCATAGTGAAAATTGAATGTGATCGTGAACTAACAGTATTCATTAATGTTGAATACGTTGCACGATTCTTAGTGCCACTTTTAAATAAGTCATTTATTGATTCAATTGAATCAACATTAACATCTGTTAAATCTTGTACATAAACATCCTTGATGTTTCCCTTAATTGTCAATCTTTTTTTGATATTTCCAGATAATAAATCACGAATTTCTTCATTGTATATCTCCAAATATGTGACATTGATATTAAATGATATTTCATCATTAGTAGACGATGATATTCGTGTGAAAATGTGATTACATGCATTTGGTATAATGCCATGTCTTGTCTTATTTTGTGAACCACCCATTGTATAGGTTTTACCAGAACCAGTTTGACCATATACGAAAACTGTCCCATTATAACCATCAAAAGCTCTTTCTACAATTGGAGCAGCTACGGTATCATAAATGTTTGACTAAAATGTAAAAATAAGTATTAAAAAAAAACTTTGAATGGTTTTTTTTTGTTTTTACTTGAGTTGAATCTTGATCAAATATTTGATCGTATTTAAATTGTTTTGGAGAACCACGACGTGGATTCAATGCAATTACATTTTCATTTTGATCAATCGTCAGAATGTTTCGATAATTTTTGGATATTTCTTGTTTTGTTAACGGTCGTGCCCTAAGAAACACACGAACATACTCATCAATTCTTGATTGATCTTTTTGATTGGAGAATTCCATTTTTTTTTGGCTGATTATATTTTCTTCTTATTGTCTTTATTATCACTGATTATTGTCTTTTTAATCACTGATTATTGTCTTTTTTATCACTGTTTATTGTTTTTATTATCACTACCGTACAAAAGGCTTGTGGGTGGGGGGAGGGTTTGTGCAAAGGGGTGATTGGTGAAGGGGCGGCGCTCCGATGGGGCTCAAGCCCTGAGTACAGCCAAGAATTCGTTAACAGTTGTTACTGTTCCTTATTACAACTGGAAAACTGCTAAACTGGAACAAAAAAATTAAAAAATTATAATCAATCAAAAAAAAATAAAAAAACAAACAAAATTTTTTATAACTAATGTTCGATTTAAAACTTATTAAAAACTACTTACCAATATTCAAATATATTCAAAATTATTTTCAATTCAATTTAATTCAATTATAATTAATTGAAAACCTTGAAAAATCTCTGCAAACACGCAGCGAAAAAACACAAACGTCCGAATTAATACTGACGTTTATTATAAATGTCAATAAAATAATAACTTCGTGCATAGCCTACAATGAGCTTATTTTGAGATGTATTATTGGTTGCCTGTATTTAATATGATTACTTAGATTTGTTTTCTTGTGATATTACACACAATTTCATTTCATTTCAAATATTCCAGCGGCTGCATCTTAATTTAAATTTTCCCACACAACAATTAACCGTTTCGTATACGACCAATAAATACCAATAATAATGCAGTAAAGCTGAATGATTCGTTGACTGTAATTTACACTAAAAATTATAAAATTAGCACAATAATTATGAATAAATACGAATGAATTAATTACTTTGTCACTACCACCAACAGGACCAATCACTAATTGCATGTAATACATTTTTAACAATAAATTTTTGAGAATTTTCAGGTTAGCTAAAAAATGGTAGGTTTGGATGCAAATCTACACAACATCACTAGAGCAATTACTCAAATCTAGCGATCATTTCGTCTCTTTTTACTACCATTCAATATCACGTCTAGAAAGAGAAAAATATAATTGTATCATTATGCATTCTAGAATATATAAAAATTTAGTGATTACACTTTTGCCATGTGTAATAACAGAAATGACTAAAATCGAGTTAAAGCTTGAATTCACCGTGCGGCAAGTCGCCCGAGTTTTAAGAGTGTAAGGTGTCCATGCGAGTTTTTAAAACTCACCGTCAGTGAATTTATCGAAAACTTGCGTATAATGTAAACAGTAGTACGCCCAAATAGTTGGCATTGGTGACATTGTGATGGTATACTTTTGGCATTCATTAATTTCTTTTGTGATTTAATAGTCGCGCATCTGTAATGATGGGGTGTTTTCTTTCACCAATTCTTCTTGTTCAATTTCTTCTTCTGATAATGATATTTTGGTACATTTCTCATAACATCTTGCAACGGTTTATCATTTAAATTTTGGTCTGCTCGTTAATTACGCGTCATAAATTTGATTTGTAAAAAAGAAAACAGCCATGGTGATTTTTTTAACTAAAAGTTTATTTTTTCTTCTTACAGATATTGAAAATGGCAAAATGTCGATTGTGTGATATAGAAAACAAAACATCAGAATCATTTATGAATATATTTGATGATGAAATAGAACCACCATACTGGCAAATTTATTGTTATCAACGTTTTTCTTTTTTCATTTTTTCATTTCGTTGTTCAAATCTATTACAAAAATTCCGCATATTTCGAAGAGTAATTTTACATGTGGATCGAAAAATTCGACTAAATCACAATAATAATAATAATAATAATAATAACGAAGATATGCAACATTTAGGATTAGTTTCAAATAATGGTGATTTTGATATTTATTGTCCCCCAATTGATGAAATACAAGGCAATATTTCAATTAAAGAAGATGTCCCAAAAGGTATAGAAATAATTATAAATTGTCCATACATTAAGGCTTTATAAAAGTGGTGTCGTTTTTCATTTAGAAAATGAAATGGAAAATTCTTATGATAGTTAACAAATTTGATGATCATCTGCATACTAAAATCGATGATCAAGTCCCTCTCGATCGTTCATTCATACAAATTTTGGCTTGTCTGTTTTTGTCCATTCTCTCTACGTGTTCTTTAAACTTAATCTTTCTTGTTTTAGACTATTTGTCTTGAATTTTGTATGTTTCTCGGATGGAATTATTTTTGTTCTCATTTTTTGTTTCCGTCCTGGTTTCCGTGGCGTCTGTTAGAACAGGTCGCACCATGGCCTTGTGTGTTCTTACCTTTACTTCAAGTCTAGGATATTTATTTCGCCATGTTATGTATCTTTCAGGCAACCTGTAATTCGTAGAGTTCTGGTGTTTTCCAAGGAGATCCCTTCGACTGGTGGTTTCGACACTTGGATATTTGTAGTGCATAACCTGGTCAATTATGGAATTTTCTATCTGTTGTTTGCATGTTACATAGTCTTTGCAAATTGTTCTCATTATCTGCTATAGGGAAGCATCATCTGCGTAACACAGTATGTTTCCATTACGTATGTCCATTCGATATCGTGGTATAGATCTGATGGTCTCTATTATGCAGTTCATAGCCAAATTTAGTAAACATGTACTTAGAGAGTATCCCTGTTTCACTTCTTGGGTAATGGAGCTTTCATCAGTTAGGCCTCAAACGTTTCTGCGAGATCTATGAAGTAAGATAGTAAGAGCAGAGTGGTTAGATTCTACAGCTATTATTTGTCTTGCTATGAATTTTGCGTCGGTGGTGCCTCTATCCTTTTGGAAGCCTTAGCGTTGTTCTGCAAGGTTAATATTTCTTCTAGCTTATTTCGTATTGTAGTCGGAAATAATTTTGCACCAGGGCTCATCAATATAATTCACTTGTAATTTTTTAGTATTTTGCGATCTTCTTTTTATGTGTGGATCAGTATTGACATGTTGTGTTTCCAATATTTGTCGTACTTTTTCACCTTCGTTACATGGATTATATTTAATATATTTTGTTCTTTATTTTAGATAATGATGATCATAATTTCAATGAGTCTCTTGGTAATTCTAATAAAATAAGTATTCGTAAAGAAAATGATTTATTAGATATTAACAATAATCCAGAAAACAATAAAAGTATAATTGAGACTGAAATCGATAACGATAACATTGTTACTAATGATTGTAATGAAGAAAATCAATTTACTGAAAACTATCAGATTGTTAATTAGTGTGACTGTATTATTGTTCGTTAGTCTTCGTGTGTGTGAAGGAGCTTAAGTAAAGAAAAACAACTGTTTTCTCTGCCCTGTCTTTATTGGTACTTGTTGGAAGTTCAAGTAGATACTCGATACTGATCGTCCCCTGTTTTAGAAAATAGGTGGTGGACACTACTGCCTGTGGGGTGGGGACTACCTCCTCTTTGTACAGCCCTTGTGTGTAGGATGCATGCTCTAACAAATCCGCCCACCATTGAAAAATATTGAGGAATGATTTTCAATTAAACTGATGTACAAAAATTAAATTGGCAGATACAAATAAACAATAAAATAATTAGGATACAATAAGACAGGATGTGACCTGTATATAGACAAATACAAAAAAATTATAGATAGATTAACAAAATTTAGGTTAATCACCAAGTTCCATTGGAGTTTATAGGTAATGGACACAGGTACTTCACCGAACGTTTAATCTCTTTGGATTTACACTTAACCGTCACCACACGCACTTGATTATCAGCACCTGGGTGGAGGGTGTTAATCCGCCCCAATGACCATTGTAAAGGTGGCACGTTCTCTTCTTTAATGAGCACCAGATCACCGACTTCGGGGTGTTTCCCTTTGATGTCGTCCATTTTGATCGTTGCTGTAGGCACGTCAGATAGTCGTTGCTCCATCGCTTCCAGAAGTGTTGCCTGATGCGCTCTACTTACTGCCATCTGGTTAATCGGTGGATGTTGATATCCAGCAAGTTGACTTCGGCTGGTGCATTGAGTGGTTCACCCACCAGAAAATGTCCCGGAGTCAAACATGAAAGGTCATTTGGGTCGTTTGAAAGGGGATACAATGGACGGGAATTTAAAATGGATTCGATGCAAGTTAGGACGGTGTACAATTCCTCGAAAGTTAAGTACGCGTTACCTATGACCTTTTTTATGTGGTTTTTTACGCATTTTATGTTTGATTCCCATAAACCCCCCACATGCGCACTGCGCGGAGGAATATCCACTCGATGTTATTTTCGCTCTGAACTCGATTTCTAAGTTTGTGATGAGCCCCTACAAAATTAGTGGCATTATCGGAATACAATTTAGAAATATTACCTCTGCGAGATATTACTCGTTTTAGGGCGTTCAAAAAGGAGTCAGCTGTCAAATCTCCAACCAGTTCAAGATGTACTGCCTTTGTTGACATGCAAATAAATAAGGCAATATAACCCTTTATTATGCGTTTTCGACGACCTCTACCTTCTTTGAGGGAAATCGGACCAGCGAAGTCGACACCGCTCACTAAAAAAGGTCGATGTTGTTTGACACGATCTCCCGGTAAATCACCCATTTTTTGATTATATGATACAGGATTTAATTTGTAACATTTTATGCAACGATATATTACCTGCCGCACACAGTTTCTGCCAGAGATGGGCCAATATCTTTGTCTAACATAAGCAAGTGTACCTTGATGGCCAGCATGTAATTGATTATCATGCGCTTGCTTAACAATGATGTTGGTTATGAAATAGTTGCTAGGCAATAAAACCGGATATTTTTTACTGGTGGATATCAAGGGAGCATTTACTAATCTTCCTCCCACCTTGAGTAATCCATCGTTGGAATCGATAAATGGGTTTAATGATTTAAGTTTACTATTGACAGGAATAAGTTTGTTTGACTGTAAAAAGGCAATTTCTGTGGAAAATGCTTCTCTTTGGACAAGCTTTAAAATGACATTAGTTGCCGTGTTTATTTCATTGTTTGATAGAATTGAGATATGCCGCTCCGATTTTGAAGTTTTACAATTGACAATGAATCTTTGACAATATGCAATAACACGCTGTAATTTTGAAAAGGATGAAAAATGTCGTAATATTTCAGATTTTTCAGAGGTTTGAACAATAAAAGTGGTTGATTTGGTTTCGGTATGTCCTTTATATTGGTGTAGTTATAAATATGATTACTTTGCCAAGATTCTGCTTGCAAACTTAACCAGTTGGGACCGTGAAACCATAAGTCCGAATTATTTAACTGACTTGGAAATATGCCTCGTGATATAATATCAGCGGGATTATCCTCACCCTTTACATGATACCATCTGCCTTTGTCCGTCAAAGATTGAATTTCGGACACTCTGTTCGCGACAAAGATCTTCCACTGTGAAGGTTCACCGGCTAACCAGGATAATACAATAGTACTGTCCGTCCAATAATAATATTCATTAATTTTATGTTTGATGGTAGGATGCACTACGTTTAATAATTTAGCTAATAGATGAGCCGCCGATAGTTCTAATTTGGGTAATGAAATCGTTTTTAATGGTGCGACTCGTGATTTAGCACAGAGAATATTTATGCCGCAATTTTTATATATGTCTATAAATTTAATATACAGGACTGCTCCATAAGCTACTGTTGACGCATCACAGAAACCATGAAGCTCTGTATGGATAATTTTATTTCGATGTAAAACGAAACGCGGAATGTATAGTTTATTAAGATTCGGTAAATCTTCTAATAACTGTAACCAACTAATTTTTTGACTGTCTGGAACTGGTTGATCCCAATCAATTTTTTGTAACCACAATTGTTGTAAAAGAATCTTTGCCTTGCTTACAACCGGACCCACTAATCCTAACGGGTCAAAGATTTTTGAAATGGTGGAAAGAATGTTTCGTTTTGTGACGCCTGTTATAACTGTGCCTTCATTATCGTTGTTATAATGTGAGGTGTCTTTCTTATAGTTCCAATATAACCCATGAGTTTTATTCTGTTCTTTATCGCCGTATCGTTGTAATATTTGTGATAAAGGATTTACGTATCAAAGTAATTTAACAACTCATTTGAAGATGCATACTGTAAGAAATCACATTAATTAATTCAAATCACTAAGTTCTTTTTATTAATATCGACTTTTGTTAAATTTCTTCCTTAAATAGAATTCGTATTGTTTGTTTATGTTAATATTCTTAATATTTGTAATATTCTAAGAGAGATTGACATTATTTTTCCAACGTCTTCGACCTCTGCATGTGATTGTATTTAAATATTTTCATAATAAAGATGGTGGAGTGGAGAGTTAAGAGTTTGTGAGGACTGTTTTTTATCAATTATTTAAAAATTCAGTGTTTGTTATTGTTAATGTTTCATTTTATAGAATTGTTTTGTTTTTGTGTGTGATGAAAAGCACTTTTGTATAAATTTCTACATATGGAGAATTTCAATTTTCCTGCTTAAAAATCAAGGCGAAATTATGAATCAATTTGAACAAAATTTCACCTTGAGCACGTTCTAACTTCGCCCGCCACCATTTATATCAATTGGTCGATTATGAAACTAACATATGTATACATGTCTGGTAAAAAAGTACGCCACATAGGCGAAAAGAGCCCGCACTACTCTTCCTTATAGATAAAGTGAGATAGAATAGATAGGGCGTCAAAGTAGGAGAATTTTTTCCATTTCACCGTCCCACTGTTATTAGATATCAGTGTGATAATTTCACGCCGCTAGGTTCCACAAATACTGTTGTTTTTATGAAATAGATCGACAACTGTAGCAACAACCATCTGACATCTTTGTCTTATTTAAGGTGATTTTAGAGACCTCCGACTATGCCACATAGCGCCTTTCAATAGGTCAGACAAAGATTGAAATATTTCCAATAAAATGACAATACTACTCAGATTATTATTTTTGTTTAAGTAGTAAAACATATCAACTGTTGGAACAGATAGCTCAGCTGTTAAGAGTTTGCATTCTATTGCGATTCCCTGCCTGACCGTTGAAGAGAGCGGACGTGGTCATAGAATAGTGAGATAAGAGCAAAAGTAGTGACGGAAGTGAATGAGAAAATTGAGACGAACAAAATTCCAAAAACAAAAAACAACAATAATAAGGTTACTATCGAAACAACAATAAATGAAGATGACATGAAATTCACCATGATCAGAAGAAAAAACAAACAAGTGCGCGAAAAGGACGAAAAGATACAACCCCAAAAGAAGAAAAACACGAACAACACAACGTGAAAACATCAAATCGATTTGAAATACTTTCTTCCGAAGAAGAGGATGAAACCAAAATGGAAACAGACAACATAGTAGCCAAAACAAAAGCTAAGTGCCCCCCCCCCATTGTGATACACGGCAAATTAAAAGAACACAACAACCTCCTGAGAATAATCAAATTAAATTGCCCAAGCGGTTTCCATATAAAATATACCAAAAATAATTCCATAATAAATACAGCCTGTACAAACGAATGGAAGGATCTTCAACAGAAACTAGAATATCATGCAATAGATCATCACACATATACAATCAAAGAAGAAAAGACACATGCCTTCGTATTGAGAGGATTAGAAAAACAACCAGAACCAGAAGAAATCAAACAAGACCTAATATTGCAGAACATACTCTGTAAAAAAGTGTATATAATGAGAGGGACAATGAGGCCAACATACTTAATCATCACGGATGCAATGGTAAACCTCAGACAAATAACAAAGCAAATAAAATACGTATGCCACACAAGAATACTCTTTGAAAGACATATAAACAAGAAGAAGATAACACAATGTAATCGGTGCCAACAATGGGGACATGCGAAAACTAATTGCTTTGCCCAGCCAACGTGCATGAAATGTGGGGACAACCTCTGGTCAAAAGACTGCGAAAAAGATCTAAACACACCACCCAGATGTGCTAATTGTGGAAAAAGCCATACATCGAATAGCATAATCTGCGAAATATATCAAAACGCTCTAAAAAACCGCTCTAAAAAACCGACAATATAGAAACCAACTACAACAAAACCGACAATGTAAAAACAAACAACCGAACAAATGAACCAACATACATAACTGCACAACCGCCAACGAAAAATCCATGGACAAAGGAAACAAGAAATATACCTGACAACAAAGAAAACAGGCAAATCCCAGAAACAGACGAACCGACTAATAAAACCAGCAATGACAATAACGTTGAAAGTTTCGCAGAACTCACACAAGAACTAAACAAGCTAAATAAACTAATCAATATAGAAGCATTAATAAAAGCCATAAAAGACTTAATCAAATTACTTGAACGTTGTAAAACCGACACAGAAAGATTTCTAGCAACAATAGAATTCACCAAATAAATTGGACGTTATGGATTCTGAAATCATAATAGCATCATGGAATACAAACGGCGTTCTAGGAAAAATAGACGACTTAATTAACTTACTAATCACACACAAAATAGACATAATGTGCATCAACGAGACTAAATTAGGAACAACTGATAAATTCTCCATCAAAAACTACAGAACCATAAGAAAAGACAGAAACAAACGCGGAGGGGGGGTAGCAGTCCTAATCAAAAATGATATACCATACGTAGAAGTACCACCAACACACAGCGACATAGAAAACATCGCCATCAAACTGATAAACAACACTCACGTAATTGCTGTATATAATAGTCCTGCAAATAAAATTAAAACTCAAGAAATAAACCAAATGCTAGACAAAGGAAGAAAAGTAATCATTATTGGTGATCTAAACGCAAGACATACCACATGGGGATGCACAGAGACAACACAAATGGCAATATTCTATACAAAAATATCATAGACAATAATGTATTGGTTTTGCATAGTAACAGACCAACACATTTTCTAAGCAACGGCACCACTCCATCCACAATAGATACAACCTCGAAGAACCACGCACGATTATTACATCAACATCTGACCACGGCCCCATAATCACATCCCTAAAAGGGAACCTCAGAGAAAATAGGATGAAAACAGTAACATCTTTAAAGAAACAGATTGGCAACCATTCAGAAAAATGATAAACGAAAACATCCAACTGAATACAGCAATTGAAACAAAAGAAGACATAGAAGAAGAAATGAAGAAGTTAACATCAACTATAAATCCAGACAAAGACCAAATACGCCAAGAAACAAAACAACTTATCCAAGAAAAAAACAAATGCCGGAAAAAATGGCAACCAATCGCAAATGCCTCAACATAAAGAAGCAATGTATCAATTGAACAAAATAATAAAAGAACAAATTAAAGAAAATCGCAATAAGACATGACAAAACAAACTCGAAAATATGAGTACAAGAGACAACTCACTATGGAAGATCACCAAATCGCTAAGCAAAACATACACAAAAATCCCTACATTAGAGGATGATAATAGTACGGCAATTACAAACAAAGATAAAGCAGAAATGACCGCAACAATAACTAAAGCAACTCATAAAACAAAAATGGATAACTCTAACTTTGAAAAACAAATAATAACAACAGTGGACAGATTCATAAATAACGAAATACAGATAACAGAACTACGAGAAAAAACATTAAACACAAGTCCCAGGAAAATACAAAACATAATAAAAGAATTACCAGTAAACAAAACACCAGGACCAGATGGCATAGAGAGTAAAATAATCAAAAATTTGCCGAAGAAAGCCATAACCCAACTATATTACATTATTAGAGCGATAATAAAATTGCAATATTTCCCAGATGAATGGAAGGTAGGGACAATTATACCTATTCATAAAACAGGTAAACCTCCCGAAAAACCAAACAGCTACCGGCCGATAACATTATTATATAAATACGCTGGCCAAGGTTAGTGAAAAAGTAATACTATAAGAGCTATTAAAACATGAAAAGAAAAACAAAATATTAGTACCTGCACAATTTGGATTCAGAAAAAGAACAGCACCTTACACCAACTGGCAAGAATAACAAATGATATAATACAAAATTTTAAAAAGGACAAAACAACCCCAATGCTACTAATTGACATCCAAAAGGCGTTTGACACAGTACGGATTAAAGGCCTGATCTACAAACTGATAAAAAACAAACTTCCATCAAATATCATCAAACTAATAAACTCGTACTTAACAAATAGAAAAATACAAGTGCAGATAGAAAACTCCAAATCATCGTGCAAACATATAACAGCAGGCGTGCCACAGGGCTCGGTGCTGGGCCCGATATTATTCAACTATTATATCAACGACATCACACAATTTGACAAAACCAAAATGGCATTGTACGCTGACGACACGGCAATCTACACCCACTCGTACTACGCTTCTGTGGCAAACCAACAACTGCAAATACACATAAATATGCTTCAAAAATATTTTAATAAATGGAAGATTAATTTAATCGAAACAAAAACAGAAAACATCATCTTCTCGCGAAAACACACAAACAACGAGATATTCAAACCATTAACAGTCAATGGAAAGAAAATAGAAACCAAAAACAAAGTAAAATATTTGGGTACGCAACTAGACAATAGGTTAACATTTATAAAACATCAGTCTTATGCAAAAATGAAAACTTCCACGATAAGCAAAAAAATGTACCCGATCCTTGTAAACAAAAAATGCAAACCACACTCAAAGAAGTTAATATACAACACCATAATTAAACCAACATTAACATACGCTGCCCCAATATGGAGCGGAATCTCTAAAACGCAAATAAGAAAAATAAAAACTATAGAAAACAAATATCTACGACTAATAACAAATAACAACAGGTACACCAAAATAAAAGACCTAGTAGAACAAGCAAACATATTACCAATAGAAGAATACATAATGGAACAAGCACAGAAATTTTACCACAATACTCAGTACGACATAAATCCGTTAATAAACAATATAACCGAATTAAGAATTTCAAACAACAATCTACCAGGAAAACACAAACTGATATACCAGCACTTATAGTCGAATTTTTTGACTCTGAAGGGTAGAGCAATAAACTTATAAAAACCCGTATCAAGTAGAAGCGGAACATTGCTGTCTCTGCATCTTTAAATAACACTGACTAACTTGCCGTTATCCATGAAGCTCCGTAGAAATGATGTATGCGAACGGTCTTCGACAGAAGACAACTTTCTACCTGCGGTTTATACTAAAAGAACCCTATTATTCCATTAGTATCAAAGGCCATATTTGTTTGAAATATATTCTTTTGGAAATTCACAATTCATGCGATTCTAAAAATGTACAAAATTTATTTACTGTAAACACAGGAGAAAGCGACGCAGAAAAACATTTTTGGAATCGCATAAATTGTTACTTTCCATAAGAATATATTTCAAACAAATATAGCCTTTAATACTAATGAAATAATAGGGTTCTTTTAGTATAAACCGCAGGTACCGTTCGGGTACATCATTTCTACGGAGCTTCATGAATAACGGCAAGTTAGTTAGTGTTATTTAAAGATGCAGGACAGCAATGTTCCGCTTCTACTTGATACGGGTTTTTATAAGTTTATTGGTCTACCCTTCAGAGTCAAAAAATTCGACTATACCTATATACACGTGCCAAAAAAACACGCGATAAACAGAACAAAATCAAATTAATCTTCCTGAAGAACTAGATGGGTTTTTTCTAACAATTTTTCCCAAAAAGGCAATCAAGAGCCAATATTAATAATAGATAACATGACATGGACAAAAGAAAGCAAGCTGCAAAAGAAATCACAATGTTTGGACAAGGAGTGATCTAGGAACCAAGCGTCATCAACATAACTCAAACATGTATATAACTGTTATTCACATTTATATTTATATATATGATCTAGGATAAAGATAATAAATATTTTGAATTGAATGGAATTGATTGCATTCTATTGCAGAAGTCTCGAGTTCAAATATTGTTTTCGACAACAATACTTTTTTTCTTTTCTTTTAATTATTTTTTTCAATAATAATCATTATGAAATGTAAATGTCCTTTACGTATCGATATTAATATAATACACAAAAAATGAAGAAACCGATATTCCTTTTCAATCGTATTGATAGGAACTTTAGAGTAATTTGAAGCTAGTTACCTAACTTGATCTGTTTTGACTATCTAAACTTAAAGAATTCTTTCCTTGCTGATATCAAGAATATGGAAAATAAAATAATAATGGGGCCAAGCCGAAAAGAAAATGTATGGTTTCCCAAATGATAGGTTTGCAAATTTAGAATAACTGAAGCAACATATTGGTGATATCTTAACTTTAATGAAGTTCAGCAAGCAATCCAATTGTTTTTTATACTGTAAATTCTCAGATGGAAGATCATTTTGTTCTGTACGCTCTTGGTATTATTTTAAAATCGATTCGCCTATGTGACGTACTTTTTTACCAGACATGTACATGTTGCAAACTGATGAACTTAACTACTCTTTCTAGTTTCTAGTATGTCATAAAATTATTATTATTATTTCTTGTCTTCCAACCGTAATTGCTAAAATAATAAAGGATATTGTTCCCTTTTTAACAAGGGAAAGAAATTAATTTTTTTAGTTTTTATGTCCTCATACATTTTCAAAATTGTGTGGTTATTTCCTTGGAGTCGTACGTTGAAATCCTTATAATGATTCATTATGTCTGTTAAGAACAAAAGCCTTAAAAACCATTGTTTATCATTGAGTTGGAGATCATTTTCACCGATTTCGTGAAGAAATATTTGTATATCATCAAAACACTCCACAAATCTATTGAGAACCATTGTATTTCAGAATGTAACAACAAATCTACATATTTCGATTCAAATTTCTCCAAAAAAGCTTTAAAGCGCTTGTGTCTTAACAACCTTTTCCATTACATCCTTAAGTTGTTGCGTAGACGCCTTTGCAAATAAATTTTCTTTATGTATGATACAATGAAACGATAAAAGTGAACGGCCAAGTTCAGTTTCCATTAGTTTTACAAATCGAACAGTTTTTCCTCTCATAGTTGCAGCACCATCAGTTGTTATGGAAAACAATTGACTTTTGAAATCCAATACTTGCCCCTTATGTCACAAGTTAACAAATCATTTTTGACCTGTTCAACAATATTTTTTGCGATACCATCAACGCGACGCTCGACTGTTCTAGCTGACAATGGCATTTCTTTGATTCTCTCAAATATTTGTTTTTTATTTGCGAAGTCATTGAATAAGCGGTCGGAACACTTTATGAATGTGTTTTTCAAAAAGTCACTATCTGTAAATAGTTTCCCATTGGTATCATTGCCCAAAATAAGATCCTATCTACTTGTTGAATGGCAGCTGTCAGCGTTTAGAAACATGATTTTAAATATGCAACCGATGCTACATGAAATTTGGTTTTTCGTTTTGGCATCCAGGAGCTCTACCGGAGTGGTTGATAGATACAATGTAAAATAATGGAAACATTTATACATCTTTTTTCCACATTTTCAAAATTAAAGCAACGGTCGATTGCTCTATACATTTGATCAACTAGTGCCGAGGTCTGAGATTCCTTATTTTTTTGTTAAACTTATTAATTAGATATTTGATAATAAAGTTTTCGAAAGTAGGCAACTTGTTCTACATGTAATCTCAAAACTTGTGTCAATTGACGATGATTTATTACCCCCCCAGCTTGGTGCTCGGTAATAGGCAATAAACAGATTAGTTTTATACCCCTACAACCTTTTTCTACAAATGTGGATTTTTTAAAATAGAATGTTTTGGTCCAAAATAAAAATATACAGGTTCGGCCCGTCCAAGTAGAAACATAGGAGAAAATAGAAGAAATGAAACAGAAATATGATGTGCATGTGTTAAAAAGAGATAGAGGAAAGGTGGGTGGTTAAGGCTCTACCGGAGTGGTTGGTAGATACAATGTAAAATAATGGTAACATTTATTCCTTTTTTTTCCACATTTTCAAAATTGAAGCAAAGGTCGATTGCTCTATACATTTGAACAGCTAGTGCCGAGGTCTGAGATTCCTTAGTTTTACAAAAAAACTTTTAGTTTTCCTTAAATCGCGAAAAATCGTTATTTTATTTATTAATCTTTTTTTCTCGGGTAATGACTTTTTGTTCTTGGAGTTTTGACCACTTTGTAAACCATTAAAGTACCGAGGTCTGAGATTCCTTATTTTTTTGTCAAACTTATTAATTAATTAGATATTTGATAATAAAGTTTTCGAAACTAGGCAACTTGTTCTACATGTGATCTCAAAACTTGTGCCAATTGACGATGATTTGTTACCCCCCACCCCCAGCATGGTGCTCGGCAGTAGGCAATAAACAGATTACTTTTATATACCCCTACAACCTTTATCTACAAATATGGATTTTATAAAATAGAATATTTGGGTCCAAAATAAAAATATGTAACTATCACCCAACATGAAAAATATCCAAAATGCAGCAGAGTGCGGATTGCAATTAAGTTAAAAAACTATATCTACTTAAATTTAAATTTATCAAAGATCTTTTTTCCGTAATAGCCTTAATTGTCTATGCCTCTTTTTTCTGTGATCAATTAATTCCGGAAGCAAAGCATTTAAAAAGAATTTTTCTAAATGGGGTATCATGTTAAAAAACAAAATTCATCATCTCTCTCAATTTCGCAGTATTTAATGTCGACACTTGTCTATACTATAAAATAACAAATATTGCGCTTAGAGATACGTAACTGTCCTTGAATTTGATAATAATAATTAGGATTCTGCTTTAACTTTGAATTTCTGTTATTATCTATTGTACAATAATCAATTTTTTTCTTCTCGATACCTTCCTGAATTGTCATATCAGGTGCTGAATATAGACATTTCACTTCTACAATTGTTTCGGAACCGGTGAAGCTGCTAGATATCTATAATCACTGTCAACAAATAAGCCGCATTGTTCTATTTTTGAACTGATAATTTTTTCAAAGGTCTCAATTGCTGTAGATTCACATTTCATTCCGTGATTTAAAGGTGGTGGTAAGAAATAACATGAAATTGATGATTTCGAATATAAGATTTCTTCTACCGTA
Organism: Meloe dianella; assembly: GCA_028455855.1. Taxonomy (NCBI): domain Eukaryota; kingdom Metazoa; phylum Arthropoda; class Insecta; order Coleoptera; family Meloidae; genus Meloe; species Meloe dianella. Next base: position 56,201 of record JAPTHL010000118.1, read on the forward strand.
TTTGCTGTGCCCGTTTCTGGTCTCATTCTACAAATTTTCCGAATTTGCTAGATGTCCGATTGTGAATAATTATCAATCATTTCAATTTTTTTGATTTCATATTTGTTGTCTGGTAAATCTGGAATATTGTCCATTTCGCTATTATTTACTCCGTAATCTAAATCGGTACTGCAAGCGCGGCCCATTTTTTTCATACCCCCTCTTTTGTTTTGTAATTTCTTTTTCTTTTCCATAAATTGCTGTGTAAATTTACCGATACCACCACTGCTTAGTTTTTCGATTATCTGACCAACAAAATTTCCTTGACAATTATAATTAAGCCCAGCAGCATGGCATCTGCCTTCATAAGATCCCCTCAAAGAAAAATTAATTCTTTTCCCACCAACTAGTTTGTTTACCATCGAATTGTACGTTTCAGCAACATTTCGAATGGTCGCCAAAAATATGCCGAGGGCCATTTGAAATATCATACAAATACTCCTTACATTATTTTTCGGCCTCTTTCTACCCTTTCGTGTTTTTACCTGACTACAACAATATCTTCGGTCTTTCGGCATGTTTGAAAAATTTGGTGTTATAAACACTTTCTCTTGACATGCGACAAATTACGGCTAAGTATTGTGATCAATTTTGATTTGATTTCTATTTTTTTTAATAATTGAAGATGTAAATCAGTTTCTCTTAAACTCTTAGAATTACTTAGAATTAGATATTTCACTTCTCTTTCTAAGTTTTTTGTAACATTTTAGATAGTAGATCATAATCTTATGGGTATACCTATATACACATAAACTGTAATAAATACAAGATACAAGTACCGAGCGAAAAAATTAGAGTATGCCGAATCAACAAAATTTCATTCATATACTGTAGATTCATAAATAAACAATGCCTGCTCTAATTGTTGTTTTTGATCGTATTTTATTTGAATTTGAATTTTCCGATTTAGTTTTTTTAGTCAAAAATTGTTGAATGCTCCTACGATACAAACTAATTTATTTAAACATATAATGTTTAAAATATGAAAATATCCGTCGTCTACATCTTATTTCGGCTAACTTCTGTTTTACAACCATTTTACAACTCTCCGTACAGCCCCCTGCTGTTAGGGACTAGTGATTGACAGCTGTCATACAACTCAGGCAACAGATTTTTATGCAACCGAAACTACTCCAAATTGAAATTTTATTTTACTCCGGTGGAGTCTTAAGTAGTAAATACTCATTGCAAAAATATCCACCCTCACCATCTGCACCAGACCCCCCTTTGTAATAACCACTCCTCTTTCTACTAAGAAAACGATCTGGCCTAAAATTTTAAGTCTTTTTGAAGTAGAAACATTACAACTCAATGAGTAAGAGAGAGACGGAGGAACAACAACAACAAACTAGCAATTTGGAGAATTAAAATTAAAAATGCGTTGCTGATGGAAATCGAATTTAAAGAGATTTTTGCTATTGTTATCAATTGAACGAATTATTAAACAATAAAAATTTTTGGTAATTTGTTTGTTTTCAATTAACTGTCGATCTTAACAAACAGTGCAGATACACATTTTTTATGGTACTATGCAAGAGCATTAGAAAAAAAACAAAAGTTTAAGTTTAATCGATGTTTACGTTTATTTTCAATTACGATTAATTTTAAATTCACCAAATGTCTCAAAACCAAGACAATGTTGTTGTTCCGTCTCTCTCTTACTCATTGAGTTGTAATGTTTCTACTTCAAAAAGACGTAAAATTTTAGGCCAGATCGTTTTCTTAGTAGTGGCTATTACAAAAGGGGTCTGCTGCAGATGGTGAGGGTGGATATTTTTGCAATGAGTATTTACTACTTAACCACCCACCTTTCCTATATCTCTTTTTAACACATGCACATCATATTTCTGTTTCATTTCTTCTATTTTCTCCTATGTTTCTACTTGGACGGGCCGATTCTGTATACAATATATATGTATATATAATCCGGCAATAAACAGATTTACCTAGCCACTCTCTAAGTATGCCAGAGCAAAATCAATTCCTGAAATTTCCATTCAATGGAAATAAAAACTATCCAGAAAGCATGTATGTCATCGAGACACTACGTCAGTACAAGAAAAATCGTTTCTTAATCTTTGTTAGTTTGAAAGAAAAACGCCAAAGAAAATTTCGCTTTACACGGGCTTTATCAAATCACTAAACAAACTATAGGGGAAGCAATGCCTCCTTTTACCCCTCCTCTTAACTACGGGACTGCATCGTAGGGGAAAAAATGAAAATGGTTTTGTTATTTTTCTGCAGCGAAAAACTCGGCAGCGAAGCCATCCACCCTGCAATTTTTCATCGTTGTTCGACAAGCGCGGAGTAAAACGACGATAATATGTAGTGGGCCTTAAACTCAAATTTTGTGTTACAGTAACTGTTGGTAACTCGGATCCAAAAAAAAAACAAAATAAACGTCCAGATAAAAGAAAATGTTTTCAAAGTTTAAATGTGTTGAAATCTTCATACATTCAATAAATTATGATAACTATAAAACAAATAAAATTCAAAATTATTTTCAATAGAATTTATTTTGAATGCATATAACATATGTCATAATAATATATATCTTCTATAATATAAAAATGAATCGCTGAATTCCTTGCTAAGCGCAAATCTCGAGAACAGCTGAACCGATTTCGCTAATTCTTTTTTTATAATATTCCTTGAAGTACGAGAATGGTTCTTACGGAGAGAAAAATTAAAAAAATTGCCTGAAAAAGTCTAAATACCACACTTGCTGACAACAGCGCACTTATAGATAAGCGACGTGTGGTATTTGTAAACATTGATTATCGGACAGTATTTCCGACAGTTCAGACATTATTATTTTGTTTTGTTATTGTTTATACTAATTATATTAATTACAATTACTTCTCAAGAATAATACTAAATTTATGAATTTTCTACTGTGTTATGTACAGACATGAGACCCAAAAAAAATTCGAAATTGATATTTTTTATACTGTATTTTTTATTTAACAATTAAGTATTAAATATTCAAAAACAGTTTTGGTGGTCCATTTTACCCCTCATCATATAAGAAATTTCAAAAAGCTTATTATCCACCCAAATTTTTTGACTTATTGAAAATTTTAACAGGCCCACTTTGCCCCCATATTTTTGAAAGTTTTGAAAATTTCAATGGGCCCACTTTGCCCCCTCCTACCCTACTTGTATAGAACCATAAGTAGCACGGGCAGCAAGTAATGGGAATATTTTTTCGGATAATGTAGATTTATTTTGAATTTTTTCGGAAGTAGCGTTGATGTCCAATAATAGTGATTCTTCCTCCTTAAAAATAAACAAAATCTTGCCAACAAATGATCTATTTTTGGATAAAAATCTGTTGAACCCTCAATTACTTTACAATCTTTATCCATATTTACAAATAAATAATAATATTCTTTAACGAGAATACTTTTAATTGCATCTGTTAAAACATGAAAATATTTGTTAAAAAAAATACAGTATGTATAAAATAATATACATGCTATATTTTTTATTTTGTCGCTATTTTATATGCCGCTAATACCTCACAGTTTGTATCTATATTTGTTTCTGCAATAAATCGGATAAAAAATTAATTATACAGATAATTATCTATATAATTACATAATTAATTTACTTATTTATTTTTTATTTATAATTATAACGACCATCAAATAATATTATATTTATACATATATCTGTCAAGCTTGAATTATATAATTACTTATATAATTTTGGGGTATACACATAATATTAAATATTTTCCGGCCGCCACTGAATGAATTTGCCAGATTAATTCTATTGGTGATTATGTAATTAATCCACGCCTAATAGGACGGCTGAATAAATCTTTTTCAAAAACCAAGTAGGCAAAATTGTGTTGGTCTTGCTTGGACGCACTATAGTATGTATTTCTAATGAACAACTCAATTCGTAAATCAATCGAGCAGCTTTTCAAAATAACGAAACTCATAGTGGAAAAATGTGTATTGACCATAGATAAAAAAGAAAACAAGTATTTAGTGACCTCTCCTCACGGGCTCATCAAGGGAAACATCCGGTTCTAGAGGTAAAGTGATCTTATTCAGAGAAGAATACTTATAAACAAAAAACATTAAATTGTGAAAAAGCGGAGATTCAGTTAAAAAAAGCCATATTTAAATGTTCCAAGTTCAATTACAAATAACAAATTGGAAAATTTCTTATTTCATTGTTTATATAGGAAAGGATTTGAAATATTTTATAATAAATAATAAATCCAGGCAATTCGTTTTAGGGGTGATTCTAGACATATTTTATTTTAATTCATATTACTTTGTATACATATATCAAGTTTCGCGGTGGATTTGAAAATTCCGATACCTCAAAATCTATTAGATAGTATCTATATTTGATTTTAATGTAATGTTGCCAGGAATACTTGATCGACTCCAGGCAGAGCTACCCTTAGACTACAAGGTCGTTTAATTTATTTATAATTCTGAATGAAGAATTTTCGAATACATTATAACATATATATATATATATATATATATATATATATATATATATATATATATATAATTCATCAAATTAGAAATTCTAAGCTATGACAATTGATTGGGCCCCAAAAATTATTTTGCCCCGGGCCCCGTGCTTGCAGAGAGTGGCCCTGATGCCAGGTATAGGAATTTTTACAGTAGCTTTACAAAAAGAGTCCCAATGACTTTTTCTCAAATCTGAATATTCAAAGAAATATTTGAAGAAAACTACCATTTTATCAAAAAATGAATTTAAATTGGCTTGCGACACGTGTTCTTTTTGTTTAAAACCAAAAAGAAAAATTTCCCCGTATTTTTTCATCAAATAGATCGTTTTTTTTTGGCGTCGGAAAATTCAGATTTCAATTTATTATTGTTTCTTCGCCTTTTTTCGACTGCTCATACTTCCGAGTGTTTTTATTGTGTTGCTGTTTGATTGATTTTTTATTCTAAAAGAATTGAATTGTCTCCGTTGATTTACAGTGCTGAAATAACGAATAAAATAATATAAAAACAATGATAAACTCTAATAAAAGCAGTATGCAATCGGCTATTTTACGATTGTACTACCGTTTGTTTACGATAAAGAATAGCAGAAGCCACCCGTTTTGTTTATATAACGAACAGTGAACATTGACGAAATCCTGATCTCCATTAAAATCGCTGACTTTCTAAAGCTTCCAAATTAACGACAGAAAATAAACTAAATGATGTCAACTCAGAGAATCCTATAAAGATAGAATCTTATTTGACGTGTACCAATACATAAACTTTTATGGTCAATTTCTCTTATAACATAATTTTGATCTTCAAATTTGATCAACCCAAACACCAAAAAAATAAATATGATCTTTTTATACGCGAATCGTGATTTAACAGAAGCCAACTTACTTTTCCCATGTGCTTTCTATCATTCTTTAACGACAGTCTCCTTAAATTAGACGGAAATGATGAACAAACACTCTTTAGCAAGCTTTGTCGCACGTGGCTACTAGAGAAGTGCAATAAAATAATTTTAATGCACCTTCACCTGATTTTTAAGACATTAATTTCAACATAAAAATACCGAAAATAGTTACGGAAATACCAATGTTTTCAATATGCAGTTTTTAATATTTTTTATTATAGCAATAAACTAATAACAATAAATAAAATATTTCCAATTATTGCATAGATATGAGGCTTCAATGGAGTAATTCGGCCCCTAGACTATCAATTAATTTTGAGATATGGTCAAAATGTATGGGCGGAAATCTGTAGACGTCAGATAAAAAGATTATTGGATTACTGACTACAAGGGTATTGGTACTTAAACAGGTAGACATTGACCATTATTTGCATCGTTATTCGAACAACGAGCTTATTTGGTAATGTTTTTACAAGAAATGACAAAATAGAAAATTATTAAATGAATTTTATAGAAAAAATAAACATATTTATTCCCAAAAACCCGTGGAATGTTGCTAAATATCAATCTTATTTATGTCTACTTTCGATGAGCAGTGAAGAAGTGAGATGTGAATATTTTCATCTCTCTAGAATCGGCTGCACTTAACAATTCATCAGTGGCTCATGAAATACACCCTCATCTGTCGCATGCCACGTATTCCTCACTATGAACAAAGACAAAATTTAATTGTACAGTCTAGGGCCAACCCTCAATATTATTGTATCAATAATACTGACAATAATATTGATAGTCTAGGGACCGCATAAACTGTGAAGTTAGAGGTCGACAATTTATTATTGTGTTTACTTGAAAAGCGATATAAAAATTGTTGAAAATTATTTCAACATATAATACTTTATAGTTTATGATAATGTCAGTCACGAACATGACATAAATTTCCACTATAAAAGATGCATAACGGGTGCCATTTGGGAAGAATAAAATAATAATACTATTGAAATTCATTTTCAAACATGGTGCTGAAATCATCCTTCTATTCTGTTTCAATTTTTCTCTACTTTTATCAGGTATTAATTAATTAATTTCAATAGTTCTCAGTATTTTATTGTTTTTTTTCTATTAAATAATGTATAGATAACGTTTGTTACATCGTGCATATGTCTGGATTGTCTTGAAAGATTCAGAAAAATTGAAGATGATTCTGAAACTAAGCTGGGCATTGCTGAACGTACTATTGATGATATATCAAATAAATTATTGGATAACAAAGAAATAAATGAAGCATCAACAAATTTCGCTAAATATTTGGAGGAAATTCGGAAGAAAATTGAAAATTCTACAAAACATGCCACGAAGTCTCAAGAGCAGGCATTGAAAACTCTTCCAGATGAATTTAAAAATGGTTTGGATCGATGTACAACTAATCGAAGTTTAATTATAAAGACGATTTTATCCATAAATAAACAAATTGCTGAAAGTCGAAATGTTTTAAAAGAATCTGAGGATAGTGTTCGAAGTTGTGGGCTTTTTTACAGACTCTGTCTAGCACTAATTTTGCCAAATATCGAAGAAAACATAAGTGCTTCCATGGAAGAAACAACAAAAACTGTAAGAAATTTTAAAATTAGAGTGGTCAAGTTAAAGAAACAAATTGTTGCTTGTGTCTCTGCTACAGTATCGGATTTTAATCAAAAAGCGGACAAAATTCGAGATGAAATTATTAACATGAATACAGCAAGATTACTGCCACGTAATACCCATTTAGATCTACAAGTACCATAGAACCTCCACGCTCGACTTGATTGACGCAATCTCCATCGACAAGAACCACTGCTCCTTCATTCTCTAGTATCAATACAACAACCAACCAATGCGGATAATAATTTTGAACACAACTCAAACATTTTCTATTATTTGTAACATAAAACCTTTTGTTTCTAAATATAGGTTTGCAAACTACATTCATTTGTTATTTCAAAAGTATCGCTACACTTCAAACGATACATTGATAACAATAGTGTTGAATAAAATGATGAAAAATCAAGTAAATTCCAACTTTGACAGTATTTTTGAGGTAAATAAACACTGTTTTATAGGAATTGGAATTAATATAGAATAAGCGTGATGTGTCTTGTCTCAACGAAAGCTTGAACAGTGACTCTCATCGTTGATATTTTGAATCATTGTTGACATTAAAACAGTGTTTTTTTAGTGAACACGTATCACATGTGAAGTCATTTAAATTTATATGAATATATATATATATATATATATATATATATATATATAGTGTAGTCAGGTAATTCAAATTTCTTCATTAACTTATTGTCGAGTTGACCCGTTACTCTATCATCACTTAGTCCTACTCTTCAATTATCCGTTTGACTCACTCTTTTTTCATCCGTTTGTCCCACTCTTCTATGAGTTCTTTGGCCCACTCTCTGACTTACTTGATCGAAAGGGAAATTTTTTGAATACTCCCACCCAGTACATAGGGGGTTACTCCTATTATTTAGTAAACAGGATTTTTCCTGGTTTGTATTATTATTTCTTAGGGAAAAATATTTTTTTTTCCGTATTTCCGAAATTCTTATAATTATTTTTATTAATAATTCAATTTCCATTATTTGCCGCCTTTGTTGACGATATATTTGCCGATCGTATTAGTTTAACTTCTTGTCTATAATTTCACCATCTGTCTAGCAAAATGTCCGCGTTTTCCGCAATTAATACACGAATAATTTGATCGATTTTCTTTTCGATAATTCCCACTATAATATTTCTACTCTTGATGAGTTTCGATTCGATGAATTCATTCGTTTTCTACATTCTATACCAAGATGGCCAATTTCCTTGCAATTAAAGCAGATTTTACTATTTTCTCCTATATTAAGGGTGCACACTCGATACCTCTAAAATCGCTGAAATAAACTCAGTCATCACGATCGCATTTTCCAATTTGAATCAAAGGTCGATAGCTGAAAACATCGAGGCAATACAGGGCAGTTTCCCAAATATTTTCCTTTTTCGAAATTTGCCCTCAAACTTAAAAAAAATTCAGAATTATTAAACAGCGAACTTAGCTCTCATCGTCGCAAATTAAAGTGTTTCGACACATATTCAATATCACCATCTAGAGAAAAAATATCCGAGTTTCCCAACTTTCCTCTTATTTGAAATGCTTATTCTGTTTTCATAAGACTTTCCTTTAAAGAAATTTAAAAAAATTAAACTAGGGACTCTTACGGCGATAGTTGGAAAGATGTTACCGCCATGTTCAGTTTTAGGGTGGCGGGAAAATATAGTTAAATAGTCAACACCCGTCTAAAATGTGTGACCCGGCCCTGTTGGCGATTCGAAGATAATTTCCTTAGTTTGTTTGGGAATTATTAGTGATAGTAACAATAAGATAAAAGAATCATTAAATAGACGTCGAGTACATATTCCACCTAAAAGAAGAAAATATTAAAATAATGCAATCTTATTAAAGCTCCTGTTGATTATTATGTAGTTGTACGCAATTAAGTAGTTTCTACCTTTTCTTTTATTTTGAACCGATTATTAATGTTGCGGAGTCGCTTACAAGTATAAATCGGCCATCCTACGGTTTCATAAACGGAAATATCATTGGATTTTTACAATATGAGTAAACACCAGCAATGAAAATGTAATGTATACAACAATTTTTCAATTGATGAGTGCAGTACAATGAGAAATCAGTATTAAAATTCATAAATATGTCTAACAACCGTTATCATTTTAGATAGGCCAGTTGTAAATCTGAGGTGATGAAATATGATAACAATAGATAGTAATAAAAAAACTGCTGCATATTTTTAATTTATTAAAATCGGATATTAATAGAAAATTTATTGTTTATGTATCAGGTACTGCATGATTAAATAATTGAATAGTTAATGTAAAATTACCTAATAAGATGCTCCAATTTGAGAAAGACTTGTTTCATGGTAAGGTGTCAACGCGTGTTAGGGGGGATAGTCGGGTGAGAATTTTAGTCCAGTTACTACAATGAGTTGAAAATTTTTTGATTTTTAGGGGCTGAAGAGAAAATATGGAAGATTGAATGCGCACCCAGAGTGGTATAAAGAGCGAAATATTAGGCTTACAGCTAGACAGCAAATTTGGGATAATTTGGAAAATGAGACCAGAAACGGGCAGAGCAAATACGGTAGAAGAAATCTTATATTCAAAATCATCAATTTCATGTTATTTCTTACCACCACCTTTAAATCACGGAATGAAATGTGAATCTACGGCAATTGAAACCTTTGAAAAAATTATCAACTCTAAAATAGAACAATGCGGCTTATTTGTTGTCAGCGATTATAGATAGGTATTTAGCAGCTTCTTCGGGCGGGCTTATCGGTTCCGAAACAATTGTATAAGGCAAATGTCCATATTCAGCACGTAAAATGACAATTCACTAAGGTATCGAGAACAAAAAAAATAATTTTTGTATAATAGATAATAATGGAAATTTAAGGTTAAAGCAGAATCATAATTATTATTACCAAATTCAAGGCCTGTTACGTATCTCTAAACTCAATATTTGTTATTTTATAGTATATACCAGTGTCGACATTAAATACTGCGAAATTGATAGAGATGATAAATCTTGTTTTTTTAACATGATACACCATTTAGAAAAATTCTTTTTAAATGCTTTGCTTCTGGGATTAATTGATCCCAGAAAAGAGAGGGTTCGACAACTAAGACTATGGCGGATAAAAGATCTTTGATAAATTTAAACTTAAGTAGATGTAGATTTTTAACTTAGTTGCAATCCGCGCTCTGCAACATTTTCGATATTTTTCATGTTCCATGTTACTTATATATTTTTATTTTGGATCAAAACATTTTATTTTATAAAATACACATTTGTAGAAAAAGGTTGTAGAGGTATATAAAAGTAATCTGTTTATTGCCTATTGCACATATACTTATAAGTTATACATGTCTGGTAAAATCTACGCCACATAGGCGAAAAGACCCGCACTACTCTTCCTTATAGATAAAGTGAGATAGAATAGATAGGGCGTTAAAGTAGGAGAGTTTTTTCCATTTGACCGTCCCACTGTTATCATCAGTGTGATAATTTCACGCCGCTAAGTTCCACAAATACTGTTGTTTTTATGAAATAGATCGACAACTGTAGCGACGAGCATTTGACATCTTTGTCTTATTTAAGGTGATTTTAGAGACCTCGGACTATGCCACATAGCGCCTTTCAATAGGTCAGACAAAGATTGAAATATTTCCAATAAAATGACAATACTACTCAGATTATTATTTTTGTTTAAGTAGTAAAACACATCAACTGTTGGAACAGATAGCACATCGGTTAAGAGTAGTAGTAGTAGTATCTGTTCTGTGGTATCAGCTATCCATATCTATAGAGATCAGTGATGGCTCACCTCTGAAACTAACGTATGCGCATTAGAGCAGTTCTCGCTACTACTCGATAGAAAGAGACACTGGATCATGCTTTCCTTCGCTACGCTTCCTCACATTTGTTTTGAATGATTATTGTCCCCACTGCTATTGCAGAGCACCACGCTGGGGGGTAATAAATCATCGTCATTTGGCACAAGTTTTGAGATCACATGTAGAACAAGTTGCCTACTTTCTAAAACTTTATTATCAAATATCTAATTAATTAATAAGTTTAACAAAAAAAATAAGGGATGTCAGACCTCGGTACTTTAATGGTTTACAAAATGGTCAAAGCTTCAAAAACAAAAAGTCATTACCCGAGAAAAAAGATGTATAAATAAAATAACGATTTTTCGCGATTTAAAGAAAACTAAATGTTTTTTTGGAAAACTAAGGGATCTCAGACCTCGGCACTAGCTGTTCAAATGTATAGAGCAATCGACCGTTGTTTCAAATTTGAAAATATGGAAAAAAAGATGTATAAATGTTTCCATTATTTTACATGTATTTACCAACCACTCCGGTAGAGCCTTAATGTACTGGCAATATGGCAACATCCACTGGCAATACGCCAGTATTTGACTTGCGCGATTCTTGAATGATTGACATAACCTACATAAAACCGTTGTTTTTTATTTGTTTTATTCCTAATTTTTAAGATAAATAATTTGTTTTTAAACAATGACAACAAAATTACAAGATGATGAGGGTGAGTTTTGGAATTCTGAAGACTTTTGGAATACCAGCACCTCAAGTACGTTTAATTTTGACGACGACAACGATGGAGAGATAAGCAACAATTTTACAGTATAACATTATTTTCCTTTGTTATTATTAATTTATTAAATTAATTATTATTATAAAAATAAAATTATGCAAATATGTATTTTTCAGGAGCAATCAACTAATACAACAGATAATTTGTTTGATCAGACAAGAGAGGAAAACACACAATTACAAATTACTTCGATTATATCAAAAGAATGCTTAGCTCTTAGTAAGTTGTTGTTGAATGCAATAACGTTTTTCATCCTTCTTGTAAATAATTCTGATAATTACATTCAAATAATTTCAGTAACGGACGATAATAAATCATATTTGAAATATACACCACCAATAGAAGAGACTATTAAAAAAATGTTTTATGGAAACGAATTCGTGTTGGACGTTTATCGTACATTAGATGATAAATTATCAATTTTAGATGCTGCTCTGCATAGTTCAGATGGCAATATTATTATTACCGTAAATATGAATTAAAATGATTTCATTTTGAAATTATAACATAAATATTCTTGTTATATACTCCACTTAGGTGATACTTTTCTTGAAGAAAACTTTAAAACCCAATGTTTTTCTTAATAATTTAACAAAGAGAAAGATAGCTATTAAACATTATGCAAACTATTTAATAATGAAAGATAATTTGAATGATTTGGCTGATTTATATATGTAAGTGAATTTGTTGTGAATTATATTATCAAAGTTTTTGCTTTGTTCTGTAATTTTTCAGGGTAATCGGTAATACTTTCAATATGGTAAACGAATCATGAAAACAAATCAAATAATAAATCACTTAAAAATTTTCATTGTAGAAAGATATTTATTTTTTAATCTGCAAAAATTGTTGTAGACAACAGAGTTTACATAAAAAATTGGAACAATTTTCAATTGATCACTCAATGAATTTGAATGGTGCTGATGAAATAAAAGAACATACGAATTTTATCAGTAATTTTCATACAACGCTGAGAAAATATAGAAAAATGCTTCACTTTTAAATATATAATTGTCATCATTAAATCACTGTTAACGTTACTACCGAATTTTTCGCCATTTCTTTTTTAATTTCCTAATTGTCGATTGGTTTTTATTAGTTTATGAGGCAGCTATCATTAATGTAAGCATTCATTTATTGTCGATTTAGTTTATTGATGATCTTAAAGTGAACAAGAAAGACACTTCAGTAGGACACAATTTGATCTTGACAGTATTTAAATATATGAAGACATTCAATATTTTCTCAAATTTCATTACTTTCTTTGTAATGTTCATTTTATTCTAGAGTGGCAGATTGATAATAATGAAAATTGCGAATCTTTAATTGGCCTTTTAGTGAATTTATGTGAGAACAATCGCCATAAAAGTACCACTGAATTCAAAAACTTATTCAAAATCGACGATTATCAATACGAATGGACTCTTATGAATGTTTTTGCTAAGTTAAATTTATGGAATATAATGCTGGATACATTTATACGAAATGTAAATGGATATTTATTATTAATCTTATAATTCTTACTAAATTTAACAAATTTTTAGAATTGGTTAACTAAAAAGTCTGTGTTAAATACTGTAATACATCCAGAAACGTTCGCTATTGGATTAAGTAAACATAAACCACCGAAAAATATATTTGAACAATTCTTGCAGTGTGTAAACGATACAGAAAGATGCTTATTCTTAGCTAGAAAGATGGAAATCCATAAATTCTTGATAAATTATTATATAAATCAAAGAGATAGGATTTCGTTGCTCGATTACAAAAATAAGTCAAATCTAAATGTGGAAGAATTAACTTTGATTACTAAAGCACTTGAAGCAACTGTAATTGTTTTTCATTTCTTTTTCCATATAAACTGATTCTTTAATTATGTATTTTTTTAGGATAAGAAGTGGAAGAATTAGTGAAGTGTATATTGATATGTCCTTATTAAAATGTACACATTATCAAGTAAACTTATTAATCTAATATTTTATTAGATCATAAAAGATTTAAATTTCGCCATTATAAACGATCTCCCACTTGCATTTAATTTAATGTTTGAAATCTACCGATATTATCAAGACGAGCGTTTATGTACAAAATACTTTCTTAAAAGTATTTAAATACAAAATACTGTTTAGAAAATACAATACTATATAGTCAAAACACACGATTCAATAGCGGGTGAAACAAAATGCCTGTTATTATGGTGAGATAACAAGGTTCTCAAGCGAGATACTGATATTTGTTTTATCGTTGTTTCATATATATAACAGATTATTCAGTTGTACTATCTGAAATGAATGAGCATTTACTTTCTGTGGATATTAAGTCTAATATCGATGATCATAAAACAACATTAATAAATTCGATTATCGACATTTTTATCCGAGTTAGATTGTTTCATAAGACATGCCATGCATAAATTTTCAAAATTAATTCTGTTTCATAATCAGTAGCACTTATAGTTTTTTTCATTAATATTTTGAACTTTATAAAAATAAATAAATTTAAAGTCGACCAATCTTTCCGTTTTCAATAGAATCATTATTGTGCTGATACGTTATACAGGTCGGTCAACTCAAGTTGTGATGTTTCTATTTCAAAAACACGTAAAATTCTAGGCCAGATAGTTTTCTTTCTAGAAAGAGGAGTGGTTATTACAAAAGGGGTCTGGTGCAGTTGGTGACGGTGGATATGTTCGCAATGAATATTTACTACTTAACCACCTATCTTTCCTATATCTCTTTTTAACACATGCACATCATATTTCTGTTTCATTTCTTCTATTTTCTCCTATGTTTCTACTTGAGTTGACCGAGCCTGTATATATCTCACCCCTGAAACTAACGCTTGCGCATTAGAGCAGTTCTCGATACTACCTGATAGAAAGAGACACAGGATCATGCTTCCCTTCGCTGCCCTTCCTCACATTTGTTGTGAGTAATTAGTATACGTCACTGGTGTCGACTGTCTGGAGTTGTTCTTGATTTCTGTGGAACGGTTGTCGTGATGGATGGAAGTAGCTTAGGTAAGTCCATTTTTGTTTGTTTAACAAATATTTACGTATATTTCGTAATATTTCGTAATATTAATTGCAAATTTATATATCGAATTGTTCAAATGTCATATTTTTTCAAGTCAATTTAGTCGTTGAGTGAATAATTTAAAGAGGTGCCAGGCCTATGCTTTTTTGTGTAATCGAAAAAGTACTCCACTAGAGTGGCGACACCATCGACCTATTCCCAACGATGGGAGTATAAATTTTGTAAGCTCAGACAATTACCATGATTATTAAGACTATTGTCGGATAGAGAGCGCTTTAAAAAAAATATGTATTGTTTTCAATGAAATATCGGTCGAATACTTTTAATCAGTTTTGTTTATATAAAACAAACGATAAGTACTATTTTATAAAAAAACAAATACTTTTATGAGTGATTTAATTAAACCATTTTTTTTGTTATAAATTATATATGAATAGAGATAGACCTACGAACAGGAACAGGTCATTATGATAAATAAACAATTTTCAATATAGATTTTTGGGTTTATAATAGCCGTGTTTATTCCCGTTGTTCAATCTAAGCAAAATTAAATTTACCTATATACTTTGAAATGGCTAATGCTTAAATAAATACAAGGCCCATTCCGCCGTTAGAAAGGTGCCTACAATTAAATATATTGTCATTCAAATTCTTTTACTACTATTTTGTTTCATCCACAAATAAACAAAATATAATTTTCTAATACACCGGTGGAAATGACGCCATAAATAATGCGGAACTGGAAGAAAATAGCTGCACTGATAAAAAGAAAACTTCGGGCCAACTTGGTTTCAGTTGAGTCAAATACGCCATGTATTTAAATACGCCCAAGTACGGTACGACCTACGTTCAGGTACTGCACGTATTTGAAGGGAATTGTTCACTCAAATACATGGCGTATTCATAACGATTCAGGCGGTATTTAACGAGAGTTCTCATGCAACAAACTTAAAAACATGTACGATTGAGTTAATATAATCTTGATTTGTTTGGACTACTCATGTGTTTTTTACAATAACAATTCAATTTAATTAAAAAAAAAGATATTCTATCCATATTCTTGAAAATTTGAATAAACGTACAAATAGTTGCAGGAATCTACACATTCTTGTGTTCAATTTCGCCATGATATTAGTTCAATTGCGACATTCATTGTCTGAAATAAATACGTTGTCATTGCAATTTCATATGAAATCTAGACTATAATAACCGATTTTGTCTCATCATATTTCTCGAATTCAAACAAGCAATTTACTTATTTCAAATCTATGAAAAATAATCGCAAAATATTTTTTTTTCTCAAATACATGCTTAGATTGTCGTAAATAAAACGTTATTATTCTCATCCCGTAGTTTCTTAAGGGGGTATTCTAGTGTAGAGGCATGAATTTGAGGTGTTTTTTCGAGTGATATAGATGAAAAACAAAAAATATTTTTGCTATCCATTTTTTGACAAGATATTTATTGTTTTAAGAATACATCAAAAAAAAAAGTCGAAAAATACAAAACTCACAATGCTATGAGTTGTTGAAGTGGGGGGTTCAAAAAGAATGGCGCGCCAAGTTTGACGTGATTGCAAATTTTCTAATGATCTGAAACAAAAAAATAAAAAAGATTATTAATTTAGATTAGTGCTGTTATCGTACTAACTAAGACAAAGTGAAAAAATTTATTTTTGTTAAATTACGGCCGCCCGAAAGAATTATGCATGTTTCTTCTATTTTTTTAAAAACACTCACCAAATTTCAAGTAAATGGGTTCAGTAGAACTTGAGAAATCATGACAAACGCGTTTAAAGTTTTGGGTACAATTACGCCCAGCGTAAACCATAAAATGACATTTCATACTTACATTTATTCAATCCGCGATTCCTGCTCCATACATTGGGCCTTCCTCTACTTCAAAAAAAGTATTTTCCGCGTTTCTTTCTTCTAAACGAGCAGTTCTAACTTCCTTTGAGGCGTTAGAAGCTCGGATTTCTGAACGATTAATCCGGACATTATCTCGTTTGATGGCGAATGCGTAAGCTTCTGGACCAATGTCCATCCCCATAAGAGACATCATTTTCAAAAGAGGAACGAAGCCTTCATTAAATATGGAAACTGCAATAAAAGTTGCAATTTATATTATGCGTACACCGGAATGTATATGTTTAGGCGCAAAAGTCCAAATTAATGAATTCAGGGACTCATTATTATTTTGGGCCTCAGAACCTACTTATGCATCGAACCAGTAGATCCTCTGACGATAAACTCTCGTAGATCGGCTTTATAATTTTCAATACGTTGTCACACGGAGGCGGGTTTTCGTGGTCAAACTCCTTAGACCTACATTCATGTACAGTTTTCTGCCATTTACACTAGCTTTCTGGACCAGGTGAGCAATACAAATGTTGCGGATTTTCATTTGTGGAAGTGTTATGATAGAAGGTAGCCCAAATTGCATGTTTCATGTCCTCAATGGAATCCGGATGCCGGCGAATCGCTAATCCATAATATAAAGACAGTTTATTTATCACTTTCTCAGTTAATTTCCCTGTTCCTTTTCCGCCAATTCCTTTCCCTTTATTTTCGTTTTTAGCTTTCCGTAATCCTGAACCCATTCTTTTTTGAACATGTCCCACGCACTCTTTTTTTCAACAACTGGGTCACCATCATAAGGATCTATGTCAAGTATACCTTTAAAAGTCTTACTATCACCATCCCCAATATATTTGACATATGTTACTTGGTGTTTTTGTACTGATCTACTAAACATTTCGATAATAGCATCAACTTCCATTTTGTCTGCACTGCCTTTATGATTTATCGTACAAGATTCTTCATGGTCTTGAAACTAATCATCATACGCATCAGTATCAGATTTTTTTTTATTTTTCCAGACATTACAGCCTTGACAAAAGCTAGATTTGACAACGGTATCTACAACTTTTCTGGAATTTTTAGCTATGAGTGTGGTAACTCCAATAAAGAACTGAAACCTCTTTTTTTCCATGTCCCATCTCCAGAAGCCGTGAAATAAGTCGGATTAGCATTCGGATCAGAATCTGAAATTAAACTTTTCTCTTCATAAACAGCTTTGGATATAATCAAGTCATAAACTACAGATGCAGCTGCATACACGTTTTCAAGACAACTGTAGTATGTGCCGATGGATATTCCTTGACAAATATCCATCATACTGCAGAAGATATTGATTCCTTCCCTTCCAACTCCCAAAAGCCGCATAGCGAAAACCATTCTTCGATTTATTTCGAATGATTTATTTACGAATAGAGAAGATGGTATATATTGTACACTTTCGCAACTGCATTGTAATGCAATTTTAAATCCTAGTCCACGATGAGTTGTTCGAGAAAATTTAATTTCTTTCTTGCACGTAGCACACATAACTAACGATGAAATAGCTGTGAAAAACTCCAAAATAGAATATCCATAATTGTTTGAAATGATCACTTCTTCATCACCAGATTTACTTAATTTAGCTGTTGATGCACTTGTAAAACTAGTATCTTCTTCTACAGTAAATCTATTGCCGCGAAATCGCCTTTTTCTAGATCGATCAGCGCGCGAAGCACTTCCTTTTGTGGGTTTGCGATCCATTTTAAAATTGTTGAAATTAATTCAACTAAAATAATTTTCAACGAAAATTCACTAAAATAATCCAAATGATCACTAAATTATTTCACTTTTACTCAGAGCACATGCACCTGATTTGCTTGAAGGCTAGAATTTAACTCTTAGAAACTGGCTGTAACTAAACACAAGCAAGACCAACACAATTTGGCCTACTTGGTTTTTGTAGTGCATAAGGTTTTTAGGACCGAAGGGGATCTCAGCCGAGCCAGTTTAGAAGTCGCGTCACTAAAATGACTATATCTCTGGAAATAATTAAAATTTTAACAAATCCTTTTGAGGACATATTCTTGAAAGGTTAAGCTTTGAGAATATCAAAAAAAATATTCGATTTTTTAAAATTTCTACACTAGAATACCCCCTTAATATAAAATACCGAATAAAATTTATTCAAATTCATAGCTGCACTGCTTCAACATCATTACGCATTATGTTCAAAAAATTTATTATTTCTATTAATATATTTCGACATTGCTTGGATTATCCATATTGTCGATTCAATCGAAAAAGAACTTATCCTAATTAGTTACAATTTATTTGTAATAAATTATTTCGTTATAATAACAAGAAAATTGTTTAGGTTTAAAACAAATTAAAAATATAATTTCGTTATTTACTTGTTTTTCAATTTATTGATAAATTTTTCATAATATCTTATAATTACGATTACATTAAATGACAAACATTATTATGAACTACAAATTACAATGTATAAACTATTACCATACTAGGAAACATACCTTACTTATATAATTGGGTTTTGGAATTCTTTTTTTTGCCATAAATGGAAAGATCAAATACATGTTTTATAACAAAACTATTTTTTTTTCGTTCTAATTATTTCACCTTTTGCAAAGCACTTTCCAAGGGTGATAAGGTATCAATATTTTTCTTTGTGGCTACAGCTAGCTCCCAAGCTTTTGTTTGTTCTGAAAATGGAGTCGCTGTATTAAACAAATCAGAGCTTTTAGTTTGAAATTTCTTTAAAATTTTATGAAGGATTGCACAATCATGAATTGCATTATGTGCTCCAGCTTTTTCAGTGTTTAAAGAGTCAGCTAATCCGCTAATAGAACATGAACCTTTGGTTTTTTCCCCAGTAACTTCACGTATTTTTTCCAGAGTATCTACAAATCCATGCTAGGTTGTGTGTAGCGATGCAGCATTTTTTTCTAATGACTAGCCATTCGTACAGATTAGATAACGCCAATCGTAGAGAAACAGTTTCCACTTTTTTTCCATAGTAAAAGAGCTCTCCAGAGCAATTTGTTAAACCATGTGTGTTTTGACCACGATTATTCTATCGAGGTGATTCGACGAAGGTTGAGTACGTTCACTTAATGAAATAAGAGTGTAAAATTTTATTTTGATTTTATTGCCTTCAGCGTGTTGCTCGTTACAGTTGGCGAAAGCGTACTGATCTTAAGAATCTTAAAATTAGTTAAGAACGAAAATTGGGGAAGAGAGGGAATGCAGTAGGCTCAACGGGGAAATTCGGCAAATCATTCGTTGCTAAGGGCAGAAGGTGCGGAAAAAGTATGTAATGGAAAGTGATTGGGTAATTGATATTTGTGGGACGCAAAGAGTGGGTGGTGATCAGGTATAGGGTGAGCGATCGGTAGTCATAGAATGGACAAAAGACAAGGACAGATGAGGGCCCAGACACAAAGGTTTCGGGAAAGTTTGGTAATTAGAGGGGTCATAAAGATAAGATGGTAAGGAACATTAGGACATATGGACACAATATTTTTACAACAGTAATTTTAAACCGGTAACAAAACCTACAATATTTTAGTGCACATAATCATAAAAATTGGACTTATATTTAGGCCCGGCTATAATAAACATTAAAAACAGCTTCCGAAAATATTGTGAACACAGCTTTCCTTTTTGGAATCTATTGAAAATATTTGGAGAAAGTAAATGCTTTTAAACCCAAAGATACATGTACTTTTTCGAAGCTATAAATTCTCGACTTAAATAAATATAAATAATGATAAATAAATATAAATAATAAATGATAAATCAAACAGAATTTTACCAAGCAAGCAAATCAAAGAAAAAGAAAAAACTGTTAAGATTGGAACTATTAAATGAGATTAAACAATGTGCTTCGCTAGCCTTTGAAGAAATTTGTCGAACTGGATTAACGTAGGTAGCGAATTTTTTTTGCCACACTGCCCAGCTGTTTGAAGAATATCACAATCAGTTCAAAACCTGAAGTTTCTAGATCCAGAAGAATGATAAGACAATCACAAGTATCTTCTTCCGAGTTGGAATCAGTATCATTTTCAATTTCTTTCTCAGGTACTGCAGGTTGAGTGAAGAGAGAACAATTGCTTTGATATGTAACATCTTTTAACTGCATACGACGTTTTTTTGTAGGCATGTGTTCTTATTTGTGCTTGTTTTTGTGACAGAATTCTTTCTCTTGAAGAAATATGGCGTGTAAGATGTTCACTCGAAGTCAAGTTTATTTTTTGTACTATCTTTTTAACATATCCTTCTCCAAATATTCTTCTGTCCTACAGCACAAGCAAAACGATAATCTGCCGATGCAGTTCTACTATAACATCTAGATTTAGGGGCCTCTTGCTAGCCATCATCGCGTTAAGACTTTCGTTTGCATTACTAGATGCCTGGAAAAGAGGTTTTTATTACATTATTATCATCAGGCAATGGCCGGTCAGTAACGAAAGAAGGACCAAAGCACTCGCCTGTAAACACATTAGGGTGGTGAGGACATATTCCTCCCCCGTATAAAAATTCACTGTTATAGGAGATGCTGCT
Organism: Meloe dianella; assembly: GCA_028455855.1. NCBI lineage: Eukaryota > Metazoa > Arthropoda > Insecta > Coleoptera > Meloidae > Meloe > Meloe dianella. The sequence continues at coordinate 77,338 of JAPTHL010000118.1, forward strand.
TGATGCCAAAATGTTTACACAATTCTTGGTATTTTTGTGTATGTCGAGTGCCTAGAAATTTTAACGGTGGAGGTTGTGTGGTGTAAACCTGACTTTCGCTTGAAGGGAACAACATTTCCAATAGTATGCTAGATATTGGATATCTAGAGAAAGGAGACGATTTATTGATGTACCTGAAATAAGAAAACCCCACACCCCTTTTAATGAAATTTTTGAAATTTTTTCGCAATAATTACTTTTTGTGAAAATATTGATAATCTAATAGATTACCTATATCATAGGTAGATATGTAAATTACTTTCAGTTTCAATCATATTTCTTACAATCAGACTGTTCATGTATTTATGGTATGACTTCGACAGCAACTATTGGTTAAAGTAGGTAAAGCAATAAAGCAATAAATGTGGGATCTGTTCATCCTCAGTACGAAAAATGGTTGAAGAACGGTTCAATCTATGTAAAAGAGGTAAAATTTCGCACCAAGAGTCGTTAAAATTTCTACGCACTCGACTATACATTGTTTTCCCTGGATTGTTGCGAAGCCAACCGTCTTGCGACTTGAAACAACACGTTTTAAATGGCCCGTTTACACTAACATCGAGCGGTTGCAACTTATGTGTGCAATGAGGCGGGAATGATAGCGTAATGATAGAATTGGCTTCAATATGGTTCAATATGACAATAGATAATTATAATTTTTCAATTCTCAATTGCCTCTGACATGTCTTCTGTTGCTTCCAACGTGGTATTTTCCCTCCAGCACCATACCCTGCCCCAAGAAACTGGAAGCATAAAAAATGCGGACTAAATACATTTGCAGTAGCTGAGCCACTTTGTGTTGATTTTTGGATATTGGGGGTTCGTATTTAATAAAAAAAATTTTTTTTGACGCATGAAAGACAATGATTGTAGTTAATGTAATAGAAAATAATGCTTTATTGTAATGCTAGATCGTGTACAACATTTTAGGTCTCTATTTCGGCATAAACAAATAAATCGTTGGGTTTACCAACATGTGAACGAAGCACATACAGATACCCGTGGGATAAGTACAAATTTTCCAGGTACAAATGACTGTAATGATTGTTGCCTCAATGATGTGTTTAATAACCAAACAATTAAACAATTAAAACCGTGCAGCAGATTTCATTGCATGTGTTGAACAAGATAACTTCTATTAAATAAAAATTGAATTACTTTACTCATCACTGTGTCGACACTTTATATAAGTCGCGATGTAATTCTCAGTTTGAAGACTATAACAACTAGAGTTCACGTGAAATTTTCCAGCACGTTCCTTATTTGTATTATGCGTGTCAAAATAGTTGTCTAAATTGTCAGAAAAGTATAGTAACGTTTCCTTCAAATGCTAATGATTTTAGATTCGCTACTAAATTTACAACTGGTAGAAATTACAAGTAAATCAGATTATTTTTACTGACATCCAGTGTTTGGACAAGAAGGATTAATATCCTCTTCTATTATGAGCAACATGATTTTCTTGCATTATTTCTAAATAACAGTAAATTGAGTCACTTCAAAGAGATACATACCAGTTGGATGGTATTCACAATAGTTTTGCTGTTGTGTGCTGTGTATAATCAGTGAATGTGACTAAAAACCAAATGATGTCTTTACGAAATGTCATTCATATGATTTTGAGTTCTAAGTTGAAAAGTGATCCGAATGGTTTTATAATCATTTTAATGTGTCTGATCCGACATGAAACGTATGCCAATAATACCCTAAGGAATTATTGAGAAAATATTGATGAAATCAAGAATGATCAATATAACCCAGACGCAAAACATCAACCATTAATTTGTAGCCCCAACGGATAGGCTAACCTCTAATAAATTGTTTACCGCCGTGGCGCCCAAAATAACGAATCACAGACTCGTTTATACTGTGACTTTCTTCTGGTTTAGCGTACTCAAAATTTTTTTTGTTTAGTATATCAAATTAGTGGAGCTTAGTATTACTATTGCAATGTAAATTACTTGCAATATATTGAAATCTGTCGCGTGATATATCCTTGCAAATCAGATTATTATTAAAATCAGTTTTAGTCTGTGTTGAGGTACCTAACCACTTACTAGAAGTACTCCAATAAACAAAACAGCTCATCTAAAGTAATGTCTCCACCACGATTATTTTACTGGGCTTCTGTATTAGAAAAATAAATAATCTGCTTTATTACTTTTTGATCACTGGAAAGGTCTACGCTCCATGAAGAAGTCTGTCATCGTCACTATCACAGTCCTTTGAATTCTCTTTTAAAGGCATTTTCGTGTTTACTTCGACTCTAAGTTGTTCTCCAGGCAAATTGTTTGTGACCACAAAGTTCTCGTCATCTGAATTTACGTCACTTTCTCAGTCCTCATTAGCATTTGTTTGTCCCACTCACATATAAAACATGGAAACTTTGAAAATCCCTTTTGTTGACCAAGGAGAATGGAGACAACTTTTAAATCTCCACACAACATCCAATCATGAACTGTATAGTTAATTTTCTGTAAAATTATATTAAGATTTTCGTAAGTTTTGTTCATGTGGATTGAATGAGCAACAGGCAATGAAGCATAAGTATTTCCATTATGTAAGAATACACTTTTTAAACTTGTTTTTGAGGATCCAATAAAAAGTCTCCAATCTTCCTTCTTATACTGAATGCCACATTCATTGTCAATACTAGTAAGTAGTAAAGCAAATCCTCTTCCTGTGTAAAAAACAAATTAGCAAACTGTTCATCTCTGGTTCTATAATGGTAAATAGATGTTCCAGATTCCAATAAATGTTTTTCTTTTAGACTAAAAGCAATTAGATCTGCGTTTTCCTTAGTCAAACCCAAATCTCTCACTAAATCATTTAACTTAGCTTGTGGCTTTTAATTTTTTTGAGAACATTTTAAATCATCATCACTCGGTTGTATTTCATTAAATTCGGAACTGAACTAAAAAACCTCATTACGAGACTCAGATGGCACAGGTACAGGAAGTCCCGGTCCATGTTCTATCGACCGATCAACTGAAGTAGGGTTAGGATAGACAATTACTTTCTTATTTTTAGAGTTATGTCCAGAAACAAAAATAACAATCGCTTGAATGATTTTTTTCGCTCTCCATACGATGGGTATTGCGAATTTAAAAGCTTTCTTTTCTTACTGATACCACTTCCTAAGAATCTCGACACAAGTATAACATCCTTTGTGGGGAACCCAGCTTTTATCTTGATTACCGATTTCTACACCAAATTATGCAAAGTGTACTTTTTTACGATGTCAGTAATGTTCTTTTTATGTTTATTAATTACAATGTCTCCACATATATAACAAAAAACAGTAGGAGAGCCTTTACAACCACGATTAGCCATATTGAAAAGTGAACAAAAAGCTCATAGGTTAAGCACTGCTATTCCAGGTTAATTGAACTAGAAGCAAACAAACTGCTGTGTAATTTATCAGAACTACCAACCTTATAACCTTATAACACTTGATTTTATTGCTAACCTTATAACTATCTACAAAAATTGTCGACTCATAAGAATCATCGTTTTTGAGATATAGCGATTCAAAATCTCTACAATAAGCACAGGTTTTCACTGCACCTGTGAGGTAGTGTACACGGCGCGCTTTTTTTAACGGGGTTTCCCCGGTACGTCTATGCCACGGTCAATTGTAATCTTACTTAATAAAATAATGTTGTTTTTAATAAAAAATGGAAGTATTGTAGATGATGGAAGCTGTGTGAAACGTAATTAGGAAAATCTATTCGTCAGAATCATAATCTTCTACCGGAACTTCAAAAGCAGTGTCTTCTTCTCTCTTCGTCTTCTTCCGGCTGGATACACGTGAATTGTTCTAACAGCGATGCATTAGATGTCTCCTCACTGTTATCGTAGGAATCCTCTTTTGTTGGCGATTCAACATTGGAGCACTACTCGCCTTGACAACTGGTACTTGTTGATGAACAAAACGATCCAACTTTTTTGCAGCTGCATTTCGCATTGCATCCTTTTTTACAATTGCAAAAAAATGTTTTCAGGAGTTTTTCCGGCGGAGGTGGAAGTAAAGTCTGGATAGGTTCCTAATGTATCGTCAATTAACTTCCACTCCCAGTCTTCTGGGTTCAGTTGATTACCAAGCCACACTTGAACTTAATAATATACTCGATATACAGATAGAAGGAAGCGAAGTCCGTTCGTGATTATAGATTGTTGGGTAGAGTTACTCTCTTTAAAAACTTGAGCACAATCAACTAAATCCTTCTTTTCAAACAATCTCAAATCTGTTGTTTCACCCCTACTGAATTATGCTGAAGTCGTGTCGCTGCCAGTTATTGCGTGTAAAAATAATGTGCTGTTCGCATTTAGAAAAAGCAGATACCTGCCTCATGGTAAAGATGGAAGCGGCAAGTGATAAAAATGTGTCTCATATTTTTGACACTAATTTAATAATTAATACTGATCAAACCGGTTGTCAGTATCAGTAGTATATTTATGGGGATTCGAAGACAATTTCACTGTGCAGTTTACGTATATCTGGTTGCATACCTGTTTATCATTGATTTGAAGTGAATACCTGATTGCATACCTATTTCGCATTGATTTTGAAGTGAATAGCTGATTGCCTAAGCTGTAGGGGACAAAGAAAAGTAACTGGTGGGGTGAAAGCAGTGTGGTCAGTACCAACCTAAATTTAAAAATCGTGAAAATTCCCTAAAAAGTCACTAGAAGTGTCTCAAAATGGCGGTTTGCGTAAATGTAGCGCTAAAATAAAAAAGAATTAATGGCGGCCTGTAAATGTAGCGCTAAAGTGTTACTTTTAAATTGGCGGCAGGTTTGAAAACAAAACCGACAAAATGGCGGTTTATGTAGAATGTAGAGCTGTCAGCTGTGACCTTTTTGCAGTTGTAAATCGAAGATTGCCCGCTCCCCGCTCCCCGCTTGCACAGTTAAGCTTTATAGTTTAAGTCGTAGTAGTCTTTGGTGAGTATAATACATGACGTCATAGTCCTAGAATATTCTAGAACTGACTACAAAGCGGTGATCCCCGCTCCCCACCCAAACCCTTTTGTGTATTGGGAAAATTATAAATACTAAAGAATTTATGAAATATTTATTGCGAAATTAACATTCATTAACTTCATTTACTTTTTTAACTTAACTTTATTCTGTGGGTGGCCATGGTGGTGAATTTGGGGCTGTAAAAAAAAAAAAATTTTAAAAATATATATAAATATGTAAATGTAGAAGAACAAAAAAGATAAAAAATAAATAGCTTACCTCTTTCACAAACCCACACCACACGATTTTCTATTTCCAGAATACAGTCGTATCTTCTCATATTCAATATGCAAGTAAAATAACAATTGATATTGCTGGTACTAACGTTGAAAACTTCGAACTCTTCCGGGTAAATTACGATGTTAAACTAAAGACATAAAATTACAAAAAAAAAATTATAAAAACGATTAGCACAATAAAATTAGAAAATATGACTTACAAATTCCCCAAAGGTGTTAAAATAATAATCATTAATGATGTCGAAGACAGCTTCTACAATTATATAAAACATGATATATTTATATTACAATTTTAGAATTAGCTATTAGAATTTTAAATACGTACCCATCTTGATCGATATCTAATGAACAACGCATGAAAGTTGTGTTTTCCTCCATAATTTGTTTATTATTTTTTAGAGAAAAGTGAATCAGTGAATCTCAAATTCTTAAGCGGTCCCTAGACGTACAATTATATTATCAATTTAATATGGAGAAATTTCAATTAAAGCCAGAATAACTTTCATAAAAAAAATTATTTGTAAATGATTGTATATATGTATTTTTGTTAATACAAAATCGAAAAAAAATTAGCAGTTTCCATCAGATGATGATGTATCGAATTCCATTGTTCTAACGAATTTTCTATGTGTTCTTTTACAACATTCAGTGTATGGTCTTATTGAAAATAAAGGACCTTTGATGCAGAAATAACACCATGAATTTACATCTTTGATAATATCTGGTAATGAATCGATATGTACACATTCATGATAATTTACTGGAGTAAATGTAAATATTGATTCTCCAGGACAATAGAGCTGGTAATTAAAATAACAGGTATCACAGATCCCCAGATTGTCTGTTCTTCCATGATAAAGATATTCTATACAAAGATTTTTATTAAGTCCATAAATATCTTGATAATCTGGTAACCATAAAAAATATTTCAACAGATTTTCACAGGTTAGAACATCACCAAATGCATAATTTTCCCAGCAATATAAATGATTATCGGGGATTTTATTATAAAACTCTTCATCACCATCTTCTACTCCATCAATTGCGGTTGTGACTTTATCCCATTTTATTTCACCGAATTTTTCCAAAAACAAATGCACTAATAGTTTAGGGAGTGTTTTAAATAATTCTTTTATTGAAAAACTATCAATTTCAGTATCATCAATTAGAGATTTTATTCTTATCTCGTCTAATGATTCTGGCTGCAATACTGATTGATTCATTTTGATCGACTGCCTTTTTTCAATCTAGAATCTCCGTATTTATAGGCTTATAACTGCGGATGGGTTCCCCTTTGTTTTCTGACAATATTTCTAGATCTAATCCGTCCCTGATCACATATGAGTCATAACGATTCAATGAAAATCGACGAAAAACTAGATTATTCCAGAACGGACGGGTGTGTTTACTTAATACGATATTGTTAATGTTTTTATTACAATTATTTTTATTTCGTGTAATAACAAAATAAAATAAATAAGTAAATAAAAAAGTTTGGTTTTTCAATAATAATAATTATTTAATTATTAGAGCAAATCCATCAGACTTAAATAAATAATAACCTTATAAGAGATGACCTATCGTGATGTAATTTTTGTATAACCACGCCTCTATTTATTGTTCAACCATACAGAGAATGTGGGGAAAAATGTTAATCTATAAAAATGGCTGAATATTATATTGTGAATTATTAATTAATAAGTATTTGACTCGATAACTTCATTTAAACAGTTAAAAGTTAGAAAAATGTCAGTGTTAAAACAATTGAATAGTATTGGTGAATGTTCGTTTAAGAAAACGAATAATATTAACGTGTTAATAATAGATAAACCATATATGGTATTATCATTAAAGAAAATCATAACGAAATTTGGGCCTTCTATTGTTGCCGAATTGGAGGATTTCTGTGTATATCTACCGAACCGCTTTGTGAAGAACTTGAGTGATGACGTCATTAGTAAATTTCCTAATGGTGACATATCGTTAATCTATAAAGGAAAAGGAGAATACAACAATAAAGAAATCCACTTATGTCAATGGAAGAAAAATTAATAAATCAAATGATTTGTTGTATAAAAAAAATCATAATGTATTTTAGTAATTTCTTGTAGTTAAAATAAATAAAACACATTGAAAAATTAAAATAATCCTTTATTACTCAAACATTTTTTTTTTGTTTAAAATATATTCTTTACAATGCCAGTTAACTGATAATATTCAAATAATTTATCATGCACGATAATACAATACACTCTTGTATTCTCAGGGAAATTTTCATTACTTTCAAATTCTAATTTAACGTCAACTGTTGATGATTGGATTGCCTCATTTTGTTTGGAACAATCAATGACAAAGATGGCTTGTTGAGAAAACTGTGTGTAAGTAGTAGTTGGTGTAGATGCATATCTATTGTGAAAGCTCTTATGGAAATCAACAAAAGCTTGATAAGCTTCAGTATATTGATTATTTGCAAAATCAAAGTTTTGATTTTCATACGGATAACATTGCGAATTCAACCATAAACGAAGATTGGTTAATTTGACATTGTCAAAATTCGAAATGGTTTTAGTTACATTGTCTTTTCGATCTGTTTGAAAAGCAACAATAACAAATCGTGGACGTTCCAAGTTAGATGTTGTCTTAACACTCCATATATCTTTCTTTGTTTGTCTCATTGATGGTAATTCCATTAATTCCCAATTTCTGAATGCAATTTCAATTGGTACATTTTTGTTCATTTGATTCAAAAAGTACAATTTATTTTGATCATTTGGATGTACGTGTTTCACTTTCAATGATAAGTCTTCAATTTTAAGTGTTGATCGTTTCGTTCCAGTACTATTATAATAACAATTGTTATCAGTACGACTACGTACTAGCCGTAATTTATGTTTTCCATTCAAAATCACTTGATAATCATGAAAGACAGCAAATAGAAATGGTAATGGAATCTGTAATGTAAACAATGTTTTGTCTGTTGACAAAGTTGCAATTGTATCAGCATCTGGACACCATCCAGCAATGTCTAATGCTTTACTTTCATCATGATTATTACAAAGTAGAGCTTTAATTGTTGTTGTTGTTCCAACATCACGTACTTTTTCAATTTCTTTTCCATTCAATTCATATGCAATTGAATCGAACAAATATGCTCCAGGATTGTTTGATAACTTACACTCCCCTGTTGCCGCCTCAGCAGCAATTGCTTCGAACTTGCAATTTAAATGTAGGAATGACTCACTAAATGATATAAAGATATCTTGTTGATTTATATTAATCTCAATTTCATCGTTATTTTGAAATGATGAGATTGTTGGATGATAAGTATGGTATTCTTCGCGCTCAATGCTGTCGTCGAATGTTACTTTTTTGTATATTTGCAGTTTTTCGGACATTATAACCTAGATTTCTTAACACCTGTATACTGGCGTCTGTCAGTGGTGACTGTCTTCTAACGAATGAATTGTATCTAGACGTTTCAGAGATTTTATAGTCACCGACACCAATATTGTTTCTATGAAAAACTAGGCCCATTATTCTTCAATTCTAGTCTAATGACGAGTTCTTCTCCTTGAAAGTTAATCAAGTTGTCGTTTTGATCTATCACCTTGAGGGTAAGATTGTCAATGAAACGTTTATTCACCACTGGCACATATATATGATTTCTTGGTTCAATATTTATTGCATAACCTGGGTCAACAGCTGGAGCAAATTCATAGAGTGTATGTGATTGGTGATTATTGTAAAAAGATCCTGTTGATATATTGCATTCACCCCGTATAGATAAGACTTTAATAATTTCGACGGGTATATCAGATGAATGAAGCACATTAGCTGGCAGAAGTTTTCGAGAAAATCCTAGTAGTTTACCAATACCACCTTGTTTAGTAAAATCAACTTGATATTTACTTTTCAATTCACACTTTAATGTATTATTATTTGGTTTCAATGATAGAATTTCAGATTTATCTGTTTGATCATTTGCAGCTATAGTCATCTGTTGCTGTAGGTAATCCTCAATATGACTAATCTCATAAGCACCTGTTGGTATTGTTATCTCCTTTTCTATGTCGTTTTCATCTATATAATGGAATTTATTTTCACCATATTCAATGTTTGGTATTGAATTGTATGTGTGAAATCCAATTAAAGCCAACGAATAGTCACAAGAAGGATTTAAATCAATTGGTGGATAAAAGTCGGCAGTTAAAATACTGCTGCGACCTTTAAGTGTGAACGTCAAAGACATAACTGAATAAAACTAAACATTTTTATTATTATATAAAAACTTCAAACACAAATGTCCACAATTATAAGTGTTCAATTTTTGTAGATCATCATAGTTGAATATAACATTGTTACATTTCCAATAGTCAATCAATTCTTTAGGAGGTCTTAGATTTCCATAACTATCAAAATAAATTACTCTATTGTTTCCTTTCAAATATGCAACCCAATGTGTACCGCTACCTTCACGAGAATCCAAATTTATAATACCTGATTCGCGTTTCTTAGCTCCATTTACAGGTAAATCATTTCTCATAAAAACACCTCGAAAATTGGGTATCTTAAGCTTTATAATATAATTTTCTAATTCATAATTGGTTAGAGGGCGAGAAGGTAGTCTCAATGGAAGTTTTTTTTCAAGTATAATCCAAATCCTTTTTTGTCTTTCTTCAAATACAATCCACTGCCCTTTTTACCAAGGGCAATAGATTCCATTGTTTGATTGTGACGTTGAGCTTCGTCTAATTTTTTCTTAGCAGCTTTAGCATCGTTAACTGCTTTTGCTATGCCAGCTGCACCACCTGCTAGAGCTCCTAAAGCAGACAGTCCAGCAAATACTAATGGTAGAAAACCACCAGACTTAGGAAGAGGTATTACTCTTGGTAAACGAACTCGTCTTTTACCACCAACATTTTTGACAGCGACTCGAGCCGCTTCAACAATATTGGCAAATTGTGGCCCATCCAAACTAGATGTATCAGAATTTTTGATGAAACTTTTCAGGGGATCAATTACATTCTTTTTGAATGGAACTTGTTTCAGTTTTTTTATTCGCTTTCGTTGTTTTCTCTTTCTGTTCTGATTACTAGTGGAATGGCCCATTCCAAGTTTACGTTTCATTTTCATTGTATTTGAAATAAGGTAAGCGGCTGCTTTTTCGGCAAGTGAAGCGTCACGTGATAGAACTCTTTTCCAAGCGTTATTTTCTAAAATTTCATCAGCTATGTGACGGTCTTTAAGATCTTTAGTTTGTGAATAAGCTATATCGTGTTGTTTACATGCACGATCTAGCTCATTAATTCCAGGATCTCCTCTGGCCAACCGTTCGGATAACTTTGTACCAGGTCCACAGTATTGGTAACCAGGTAGATGTAATTCAACAGGTAATTTATTGATGAGGGAATTGACAAGTCCGTCACCTTTGAATGACAACATTGAACTGAAATTCAGTTCGGTGTGTCAGCATATAAATAGGGAGAGCAACTGAAAAATTTCCATCAATACAATGAATGTCGTTAAACAAAAATTATCTTTAAAAGTGAAGAATCATGATAGTGATGAACTGTCAAACGGTCCATTGCGCAGGCGTCGCCACAGCCCACTACTTCCAAATACGATGAGAACAATAATCTGTGGACCGAGCGGATGTGGTAAAACTAATGTGATTATTAGTCTTCTATTAGAAACTAATGGATTATGTTTTGAGAATGTATATATATTTTCAAAATCTCTCTTTCAACCGAAATATGAATTATTGAAAAACATTCTCAGCAAAGTGAAAGGACTTGGATATTTTCCATTTACAAATAATGATGACATCATTTCGGTTGATGATGCTAAGAATAATTCCGTGTTTATCTTTGATGATGTTGCATGCGACAAGCAGAATCACATAAGACAATATTTTAGTGTAGGACGTCACAAAGACATTGATTGTTTTTATCTCTGTCAGACTTATACACGTATACCTAAGCAACTGATTCGCGATAACGCGAATTGTGTGGTAATCTTTAGACAGGATGATCATAATCTTAAAATAATTTACAATGAAAATGTTGGAAGTGATATGAATTTTGAGGAGTTTAAAAATATTTGCAAACTGTGCTGGGTGGACCAGTATGGATTTTTAGTAATAATAAAAGATCAAAAGCTAAATGATGGACGCTATCGTAAGCGATTTGATTCTTTTATATGTTGATATCGCTGGAATGTTTCGTTTATGTTATTCTCAACAGTGGATATTTTTGATAAATATAGCGTATTCAAGTCATTAATTGTTTCTTCTGGAAAGGGATGCTTCCAAGCACGTCCGAACTTGTCAATGCTCATAATGAAACTGAATCAGATTAACAAAAAAGACAATAACTTATTCTATTCATCATTATTTATTCATCATTAAAATTTTCATACAGTTGAACAACATTTGTTAAAGCACACATACAATTTGAAATACAATGATACATACAAGTTGGATTAGATTTATGAAGACGTGGTGTTTCCGGTAATTCATTAACTAATACCGTGCAGAGAAATTTTTCAATAAATTGCTTTTTCTCTAACCCTTTTACATAGACTTGGTCATATCCAACAGTTACTCTATCAAGTATATTTCTAAATTCTGCAGGTTCTACAAAACCATCATCCCATTTTAAGCCATGATGATTGTTTGTCACCCAGTGAGCTTGTCTTTTATATTCCAATGGAAGTGCTTTGAAACAATACGGTGATTTGAAAACAAAATGACTCATTCTATGGCCATCGTAAACTGCTAATTCTTTTGGTGAATATTTCTTATCAGGTACACGAAAGCCTTACACATCCATATATAGTGACATTTTTAATATATTACACCAGCTTCACGTAATTCTTCTTCAATGGCAATAATTTCGTTATGATGCGAATTATTACCGGCTCTACGTGATGCATGCAACAGAGCCAACCGATAGACTAATTCATTTACATCATCCCAATAGACGTATTCCATAGGTTTTTTATTCAAGTGTAAATATGCCCCTCCTTCTTTACTAATTCCGAGACTACTAGGACCACCACTTCTATTACTGTCATGCATCCAGCTTTCAGTAGTTCTAGGGGAAACTAGTTGTTCTGAACTATGTTTACTTTTTAGCATGTTCAAAATAGGTCGTATGATATACTTATATTTGTCAGACTTATCTCCACGTAGTTGTTGATTTCTGTCATAATTATCATTATATAAATTTGTATTGTATATAATCTGTTTATAATTTTCATAGTCTTCTACAAAAGCAGTTCTGTCTACCAATGGATTTTTAAAAAGACCAAGTCATACAATGCTTCTGTACCTTGAAACTCATTATCTCCAATTTGTATGTTACCATTATCTTTAATTTTCAAAGGTGTTCTTCCAATTAACATTGTGTTATTCCATGGATCATATTGTAATTTTTTCAAATGAATTGTTCTATGATGTGTAATTAATTTCTCTATATAGGGTTGAGCGATCAGGGCAAATTCACTAACATATGCATCATAAGTTCCTTTGGAAAACACCTCATCATCATCATCATCATCATCATTATCACTATCGTTATCATCATGTGCAGATGGCGTATCTAGATCTGGAGGTTCATTCTTAACAATGGTTTTGTTTTCTTCTTGTTCTTCTTCTTCTTCTTTGTCTTTAGGATGTTGCATCACGTGATGATGTGTACGGGGCTGATTTTTATTTTTTTGTATTGTCACTAATTCATGTAATGGTTTGCTTATCGGTTGAAATAATGTATTAATCTTCTCAACTTGTTCAGTGTCACCAGATTTTAATTGCTTGTATTTTTTTCTAACATTACTGACTGCTTCAATGAGTCTCTTTCTAACTTGTTTATGTTGTTGTTTCAACATTGTAATAGCTACTGATTGAATACACATTCTTTTAACTTATTCATTCCTTCTTATATAGTTTTTTGAACAGCTGATACGGTTATTATGTAAACAGATTGAACAGATCAATTGCACCCATTTAACAGCTCAACAACCACTTATAGCAGTTGAGCACATACACATCATCACATTAACACTTGATTTTCTCTTTATGAAGTATAAAAGAATTAAATCGCTTACGATAGCGTCCATCATTTAGCTTTTGATCTTTTATTATTACTAAAAATCCATACTGGTCCACCCAACACAGTTTGCAAATATTTTTAAACTCCTCAAAATTCATATCACTTCCAACATTTTCATTGTAAATTATTTTAAGATTATGATCATCCTGTCTAAAGATTACCACACAATTCGCGTTATCGCGAATCAGTTGCTTAGGTATACGTGTATAAGTCTGACAGAGATAAAAACAATCAATGTCTTTGTGACGTCCTACACTAAAATATTGTCTTATGTGATTCTGCTTGTCGCATGCAACATCATCAAAGATAAACACGGAATTATTCTTAGCATCATCAACCGAAATGATGTCATCATTATTTGTAAATGGAAAATATCCAAGTCCTTTCACTTTGCTGAGAATGTTTTTCAATAATTCATATTTCGGTTGAAAGAGAGATTTTGAAAATATATATACATTCTCAAAACATAATCCATTAGTTTCTAATAGAAGACTAATAATCACATTAGTTTTACCACATCCGCTCGGTCCACAGATTATTGTTCTCATCGTATTTGGAAGTAGTGGGCTGTGGCGACGCCTGCGCAATGGACCGTTTGACAGTTCATCACTATCATGATTCTTCACTTTTAAAGATAATTTTTGTTTAACGACATTCATTGTATTGATGGAAATTTTTCAGTTGCTCTCCCTATTTATATGCTGACACACCGAACTGAATTTCAGTTCAATGTTGTCATTCAAAGGTGACGGACTTGTCAATTCCCTCATCAATAAATTACCTGTTGAATTACATCTACCTGGTTACCAATACTGTGGACCTGGTACAAAGTTATCCGAACGGTTGGCCAGAGGAGATCCTGGAATTAATGAGCTAGATCGTGCATGTAAACAACACGATATAGCTTATTCACAAACTAAAGATCTTAAAGACCGTCACATAGCTGATGAAATTTTAGAAAATAACGCTTGGAAAAGAGTTCTATCACGTGACGCTTCACTTGCCGAAAAAGCAGCCGCTTACCTTATTTCAAATACAATGAAAATGAAACGTAAACTTGGAATGGGCCATTCCACTAGTAATCAGAACAGAAAGAGAAAACAACGAAAGCGAATAAAAAAACTGAAACAAGTTCCATTCAAAAAGAATGTAATTGATCCCCTGAAAAGTTTCATCAAAAATTCTGATACATCTAGTTTGGATGGGCCACAATTTGCCAATATTGTTGAAGCGGCTCGAGTCGCTGTCAAAAATGTTGGTGGTAAAAGACGAGTTCGTTTACCAAGAGTAATACCTCTTCCTAAGTCTGGTGGTTTTCTACCATTAGTATTTGCTGGACTGTCTGCTTTAGGAGCTCTAGCAGGTGGTGCAGCTGGCATAGCAAAAGCAGTTAACGATGCTAAAGCTGCTAAGAAAAAATTAGACGAAGCTCAACGTCACAATCAAACAATGGAATCTATTGCCCTTGGTAAAAAGGGCAGTGGATTGTATTTGAAGAAAGACAAAAAAGGATTTGGATTATACTTGAAAAAAAACTTCCATTGAGACTACCTTCTCGCCCTCTAACCAATTATGAATTAGAAAATTATATTATAAAGCTTAAGATACCCAATTTTCGAGGTGTTTTTATGAGAAATGATTTACCTGTAAATGGAGCTAAGAAACGCGAATCAGGTATTATAAATTTGGATTCTCGTGAAGGTAGCGGTACACATTGGGTTGCATATTTGAAAGGAAACAATAGAGTAATTTATTTTGATAGTTATGGAAATCTAAGACCTCCTAAAGAATTGATTGACTATTGGAAATGTAACAATGTTATATTCAACTATGATGATCTACAAAAATTGAACACTTATAATTGTGGACATTTGTGTTTGAAGTTTTTATATAATAATAAAAATGTTTAGTTTTATTCAGTTATGTCTTTGACGTTCACACTTAAAGGTCGCAGCAGTATTTTAACTGCCGACTTTTATCCACCAATTGATTTAAATCCTTCTTGTGACTATTCGTTGGCTTTAATTGGATTTCACACATACAATTCAATACCAAACATTGAATATGGTGAAAATAAATTCCATTATATAGATGAAAACGACATAGAAAAGGAGATAACAATACCAACAGGTGCTTATGAGATTAGTCATATTGAGGATTACCTACAGCAACAGATGACTATAGCTGCAAATGATCAAACAGATAAATCTGAAATTCTATCATTGAAACCAAATAATAATACATTAAAGTGTGAATTGAAAAGTAAATATCAAGTTGATTTTACTAAACAAGGTGGTATTGGTAAACTACTAGGATTTTCTCGAAAATTTCTGCCAGCTAATGTGCTTCATTCATCTGATATACCCGTCGAAATTATTAAAGTCTTATCTATACGGGTTGAATGCAATATATCAACAGGATCTTTTTACAATAATCACCAATCACATACACTCTATGAATTTGCTCCAGCTGTTGACCCAGGTTATGCAATAAATATTGAACCAAGAAATCATATATATGTGCCAGTGGTGAATAAACGTTTCATTGACAATCTTACCCTCAAGGTGATAGATCAAAACGACAACTTGATTAACTTTCAAGGAGAAGAACTCGTCATTAGACTAGAATTGAAGAATAATGGGCCTAGTTTTTCATAGAAACAATATTGGTGTCGGTGACTATAAAATCTCTGAAACGTCTAGATACAATTCATTCGTTAGAAGACAGTCACCACTGACAGACGCCAGTATACAGGTGTTAAGAAATCTAGGTTATAATGTCCGAAAAACTGCAAATATACAAAAAAGTAACATTCGACGACAGCATTGAGCGCGAAGAATACCATACTTATCATCCAACAATCTCATCATTTCAAAATAACGATGAAATTGAGATTAATATAAATCAACAAGATATCTTTATATCATTTAGTGAGTCATTCCTACATTTAAATTGCAAGTTCGAAGCAATTGCTGCTGAGGCGGCAACAGGGGAGTGTAAGTTATCAAACAATCCTGGAGCATATTTGTTCGATTCAATTGCATATGAATTGAATGGAAAAGAAATTGAAAAAGTACGCGATGTTGGAACAACAACAACAATTAAAGCTCTACTTTGTAATAATCATGATGAAAGTAAAGCATTAGACATTGCTGGATGGTGTCCAGATGCTGATACAATTGCAACTTTGTCAACAGACAAAACATTGTTTACATTACAGATTCCATTACCATTTCTATTTGCTGTCTTTCATGATTATCAAGTGATTTTGAATGGAAAACATAAATTACGGCTAGTACGTAGTCGTACTGATAACAATTGTTATTATAATAGTACTGGAACGAAACGATCAACACTTAAAATTGAAGACTTATCATTGAAAGTGAAACACGTACATCCAAATGATCAAAATAAATTGTACTTTTTGAATCAAATGAACAAAAATGTACCAATTGAAATTGCATTCAGAAATTGGGAATTAATGGAATTACCATCAATGAGACAAACAAAGAAAGATATATGGAGTGTTAAGACAACATCTAACTTGGAACGTCCACGATTTGTTATTGTTGCTTTTCAAACAGATCGAAAAGACAATGTAACTAAAACCATTTCGAATTTTGACAATGTCAAATTAACCAATCTTCGTTTATGGTTGAATTCGCAATGTTATCCGTATGAAAATCAAAACTTTGATTTTGCAAATAATCAATATACTGAAGCTTATCAAGCTTTTGTTGATTTCCATAAGAGCTTTCACAATAGATATGCATCTACACCAACTACTACTTACACACAGTTTTCTCAACAAGCCATCTTTGTCATTGATTGTTCCAAACAAAATGAGGCAATCCAATCATCAACAGTTGACGTTAAATTAGAATTTGAAAGTAATGAAAATTTCCCTGAGAATACAAGAGTGTATTGTATTATCGTGCATGATAAATTATTTGAATATTATCAGTTAACTGGCATTGTAAAGAATATATTTTAAACAAAAAAAAAAATGTTTGAGTAATAAAGGATTATTTTAATTTTTCAATGTGTTTTATTTATTTTAACTACAAGAAATTACTAAAATACATTATGATTTTTTTTATACAACAAATCATTTGATTTATTAATTTTTCTTCCATTGACATAAGTGGATTTCTTTATTGTTGTATTCTCCTTTTCCTTTATAGATTAACGATATGTCACCATTAGGAAATTTACTAATGACGTCATCACTCAAGTTCTTCACAAAGCGGTTCGGTAGATATACACAGAAATCCTCCAATTCGGCAACAATAGAAGGCCCAAATTTCGTTATGATTTTCTTTAATGATAATACCATATATGGTTTATCTATTATTAACACGTTAATATTATTCGTTTTCTTAAACGAACATTCACCAATACTATTCAATTGTTTTAACACTGACATTTTTCTAACTTTTAACTGTTTAAATGAAGTTATCGAGTCAAATACTTATTAATTAATAATTCACAATATAATATTCAGCCATTTTTATAGGTTAACATTTTTCCCCACATTCTCTGTATGGTTGAACAATAAATAGAGGCGTGGTTATACAAAAATTACATCACGATAGGTCATCTCTTATAAGGTTATTATTTATTTAAGTCTGATGGATTTGCTCTAATAATTGAATAATTATTATTATTGAAAAACCAAACTTTTTTATTTACTTATTTATTTTATTTTGTTATTACACGAAATAAAAATAATTGTAATAAAAACATTAACAATATCGTATTAAGTAAACACACCCGTCCGTTCTGGAATAATCTAGTTTTTCGTCGATTTTCATTGAATCGTTATGACTCATATGTGATCAGGGACGGATTAGATCTAGAAATATTGTCAGAAAACAAAGGGGAACCCATCCGCAGTTATAAGCCTATAAATACGGAGATTCTAGATTGAAAAAAGGCAGTCGATCAAAATGAATCAATCAGTATTGCAACCAGAATCATTAGACGAGATAAGAATAAAATCTCTAATTGATGATACTGAAATTGATAGTTTTTCAATAAAAGAATTATTTAAAACACTCCCTAAACTATTAGTGCATTTGTTTTTGGAAAAATTCGGTGAAATAAAATGGGATAAAGTCACAACCGCAATTGATGGAGTAGAAGATGGTGATGAAGAGTTTTATAATAAAATCCCCGATAATCATTTATATTGCTGGGAAAATTATGCATTTGGTGATGTTCTAACCTGTGAAAATCTGTTGAAATATTTTTTATGGTTACCAGATTATCAAGATATTTATGGACTTAATAAAAATCTTTGTATAGAATATCTTTATCATGGAAGAACAGACAATCTGGGGATCTGTGATACCTGTTATTTTAATTACCAGCTCTATTGTCCTGGAGAATCAATATTTACATTTACTCCAGTAAATTATCATGAATGTGTACATATCGATTCATTACCAGATATTATCAAAGATGAAAATTCATGGTGTTATTTCTGCATCAAAGGTCCTTTATTTTCAATAAGACCATACACTGAATGTTGTAAAAGAACACATAGAAAATTCGTTAGAACAATGGAATTCGATACATCATCATCTGATGGAAACTGCTAATTTTTTTTCGATTTTGTATTAACAAAAATACATATATACAATCATTTACAAATAATTTTTTTTATGAAAGTTATTCTGGCTTTAATTGAAATTTCTCCATATTAAATTGATAATATAATTGTACGTCTAGGGACCGCTTAAGAATTTGAGATTCACTGATTCACTTTTCTCTAAAAAATAATAAACAAATTATGGAGGAAAACACAACTTTCATGCGTTGTTCATTAGATATCGATCAAGATGGGTACGTATTTAAAATTCTAATAGCTAATTCTAAAATTGTAATATAAATATATCATGTTTTATATAATTGTAGAAGCTGTCTTCGATATCATTAATGATTATTATTTTAACACCTTTGGGGAATTTGTAAGTCATATTTTCTAATTTTATTGTGCTAATCGTTTTTATAATTTTTTTTTTGTAATTTTATGTCTTTAGTTTAACATCGTAATTTACCCGGAAGAGTTCGAAGTTTTCAACGTTAGTACCAGCAATATCAATTGTTATTTTACTTGCATATTGAATATGAGAAGATACGACTGTATTCTGGAAATAGAAAATCGTGTGGTGTGGGTTTGTGAAAGAGGTAAGCTATTTATTTTTTATCTTTTTTGTTCTTCTATATTTACATATTTATATATATTTTTAAATTTTTTTTTTTTACAGCCCCAAATTCACCACCATGGCCACCCACAGAATAAAGTTAAGTTAAAAAAGTAAATGAAGTTAATGAATGTTAATTTCGCAATAAATATTTCATAAATTCTTTAGTATTTATAATTTTCCCAATACACAAAAGGGTTTGGGTGGGGAGCGGGGATCACCGCTTTGTAGTCAGTTCTAGAATATTCTAGAACTATGACGTCATGTATTATACTCACCAAAGACTACTACGACTTAAACTATAAAGCTTAACTGTGCAAGCGGGGAGCGGGGAGCGGGCAATCTTCGATTTACAACTGCAAAAAGGTCACAGCTGACAGCTCTACATTCTACATAAACCGCCATTTTGTCGGTTTTGTTTTCAAACCTGCCGCCAATTTAAAAGTAACACTTTAGCGCTACATTTACAGGCCGCCATTAATTCTTTTTTATTTTAGCGCTACATTTACGCAAACCGCCATTTTGAGACACTTCTAGTGACTTTTTAGGGAATTTTCACGATTTTTAAATTTAGGTTGGTACTGACCACACTGCTTTCACCCCACCAGTTACTTTTCTTTGTCCCCTACAGCTTAGGCAATCAGCTATTCACTTCAAAATCAATGCGAAATAGGTATGCAATCAGGTATTCACTTCAAATCAATGATAAACAGGCATGCAACCAGATATACGTAAACTGCACAGTGAAATTGTCTTCGAATCCCCATAAATATACTACTAGTATCAATGTGTGTATGACAGGACACTATAAATAAAAGGCATGAAAAGTGTGATTGTTCAAAAACAACATTTTAACAGGATTTCACATTCGTATACACCCCAAGATGGATTGACAATGTCAGGTAAATTAATACCGATGGTTTTCATGTGTCTCCAAGAAACTTCTGGTACTTGTGGACCTCGAGCGATGCGAAAAGTCCAATCTATAAATAACGATTATAAAAATGTGTTCGTTTGCTGTTCAACATCGGGTAAACTTACAACGGTTATCTATAAGCAATTTTTAAAACACTGTTTGAAACCGTACGTGAAAACTGATTTTATTTGGTATTATTAGACTCGTGGGGTGGACAGACAAATCCACTAATTTATGCTAAACTTTTTTTTGAATGATCAAGGTATATCAAGTTGCACTGTAAAGGTGAAACCTCCAAAATGTACACCTCTATGCCAACCTTGCGATGTATATTTTTACAGACAAGTAAAAAGTAGCACTCTGTTGGAGTAAAAAAGAGAAATTTCCAGTAGGGAAGGTATTATTAAAATCCATGCTATCATTCACCATCAACTAAGTGCACCAATTTTCGAAAAAAGAACGAGATCTCTTTTTAAATGTTCATCAAGTGTGTTTCCAAACAGAAGTTCTTAAAAATAAATTTTCTTGTGGTAATTCTTCATTTATCCCTTGTGCCGTATGTAATACATTATTTTGTTTCATTCGTTTTTACGATAAGTACCATATAGAGGATTGATTTGTCGTTGATATTGTTAATTTTAGTTTTGATTATTTGTACGAAAAATGTCATAATAATGTTTGTTTGTGGTGAATCATTTTCATCATTTATTCGTAGTTGATATTGTTAATTTTTATTTTATTCGTCGTTGATAGTTGCATATTATTTTGCTTAATTATTATATTATTTATGAATTATGTGGTGATTAATATAAATTTGGCTAATAGGATTTTCTATATTTCCTGTAAGTTCCGAAGCTTATCGCTAAAGCGATACTGTCTGTTTAACAATAAAGTAAAAATCCTCCAAAACAATATTTTATTATTGTCAAGTTATGTGGACATGGAAATAAAGGGATTTGTAAAATGAAATTATAGAAAAAGGGAAACGCATATAATTGGAAATCGAACTGCGGTCTATATGGCCCAAGAGCAAACTCAACTCTTTTTTTCAAATTTCAAAAAGTTTAATTCATTTTCTTATTTTACAAGTTCCTATAATAATGAACATTTTTACAATTTGATAATATAATTATGTACATAGTACCTGCACGAGGATTACCTAATTATTACAGATTTGATTGTAAATATATTTACTTAACTGTTTGATATTTTTCTATTACATAAGGGAGCGTTCAAATATTACGTAACGTTTTTTTGCAATTTTTTGCCCCCCACCGTACCAATTTGGAACCTATCCCCCTCTGATCAAAACTTGTTACGTAACATTATTAACGTGTTTAAAAATAATTAATAATTTTATTATTATTATGCAATGGAGTAATGCCCAAAGAATATTCTTTTTGTGAGTTTCTTATTGCCATAAATATCAAGATTTAAAAACAACAACAACAATAAATATAGAAATATTTAAATGCTCTACTTAAAAAGAACCAATAAACTATATACCCATCATAAGCTAACATCTTCCGACCATGGTCCTGCTAACCACTCAGGCACATTCTCAATCAATTCTGCTCCTTTGGCACTTTCTGTCTCTATTTCTTGAGGAACATCTTGAGTATCAACATCATCAGTTGGTAACCATTGTAAATCATCAAACTCAGTTTTTGAATCGAGTATGCATAAAATCTCATCTTCTCGATGAGCGGTAATTTTTTTAGGTTTAATTTTAATTGTACGACGTTTGCGCCCATGAATCTTATGGTGAGTCGTAAGTGAAAACTTGGTTGCAAAATATATACCGCATTGATCGAAAATTCGTTCGTTAATGTCTCGCAATAAGCTAGGACAATACAAGTCAAAAGGCATTTCCTGATAATTATGCTTTGGAGTCATTGAAGCTGCAAGTCGAATGAGTAATGGTGCAAATTTGATTGATTGTTCAGAGTTAGGCGGAGGAATTGTAAGAAAACCTTAATCTGACTGACAGAGGATATGGAGGTGGAAGAAATCGCTCTTTTAAGAAACAACCAATATCACTTCTAACTTTTCCACAACAATCTAAGTTATTGCACTTGCAAATTTGTAAAAAATATTGTGATTCTCTAATGTGAGTACTATACCAGTGTTGATCAATTTTGGCAGACACTTGTGATGTAGGTTTATTACTTTTGTATTCCGAAAAAACCTGGTAACCGTCAATGACCATTTCCGACCATAACTGAGCGAGTAATTGACCAGCATGTTCAAAATTTTGGAGTTCGAGATCTTCATCAATAGTCTTTCCGTTACCATCTAAATGACTTCCAAAGTGATCATGCTCTAAAATGAGACCAGACAGCTGTTTACTGAGAGGTGCCATTCTTCTCTCCACTCTATTATAAGCACTTCTTCCTGGTGCGTTAGTAGCATCCAAGTTATAATTCTTGAAATGTTGCACGGCAAAATTAATAGTTTTTTGATAGCGAGGATTTTCATCTGGTCCTCCATAGTAGGTATATGAGGCCGATCCTAATCCACTTTTGCGCGGGAAATTCAAATTGTGTTGCCGATCCTAACCCATAGGTTGTGCGCATGCGCCGAGGGGTGGGGGTCATTGCTTGTGCTCCGAGGGGTGGGGGGAGTGGTGACATCACTCAGGGGTCTTTGACCTTTCAATGGTTTCAAGGTCATCGTTTAAGGTTACGGGGCGTTGCAAGGTCATCTTACATGTTCTAGCATGTTCTAGTCGTAGGGGCCATCTTACTTGGGAAGTCATGGGGGTCATTATAAGTCTGGACATTTCAATGTACACTCTTTATTTACATTGTGCTATTATTGTTAGCAAACATTTATACAGAAAATATCCTATAGTACCGTAAAATGAAATTAAGCCGATTGTGGCAAACCCCATTATACTGGTAGACACACATTCCGACTTGTGTGTATAATTGTATTTATTAAATTTGTCACTAACAGCCGTCTGCCAAACTCCATCTTGATATGTGTGATTCGTTAACAAATAGCGTACTTTGAATGAGATTATTTCGTGTTCTTTTGGTATGGATATTGTGCAAATACTATTGGTGGAATCCGTGTTCATTCTGTTCCATTTTGTGGGCCAGGATTCGTCAAATGTGTTGTTGTAGTCAATTGATACAAAACATGATGCAACGTCAGTGGGAAGTGTCACAAGCAAACTGTTATTCATAAATACGTTGGTTATAACAAGGAAATTGGCGAACAACAACATGTCGATGAGAACAACTAGCCAGGTTTGAAGTGAATATGGCCGACGGGGGGTATTTATATGGAAAAAGCAGAGCGTGCACAGTCTATGATTAGATGTCCGTGAACTATGGTCATTCCCATCAAATACAAATGCATTAAATGTGGGGGGAATCCGATCTGCCACACAATATGTGTGTACCATGCAGTTTTATGGAATTCGTTAAAGAATTCAACAAGTCCAAACATGTGCCGAGTCAGTATTTCCAGAAAAAGTAAAGCTACACATACGCAATAAGGCCATTCTTCTACAGTATATAATGAGCTGAGCTCTTAGCCAGAGCCATTCAGTAAGTTGTATTACAACGAGAAACATGACATCATCATTTATTTCTGATTTGAACACTACCTTACACGTGATACCTTTTGTCAACATCAAAACACTGGAAGTTGATGAGAAATTCAAGGTGAAAGCATTCAGTATAGACCTGACAAAAGAAAGTAGGTACTTTAGAGGTGGGGCAAAGCAAAAAAAATCCATCAGGCATTATTGTATATCAATTTTTCTGTAGTACATCAAAGTGAATAATCTTGAACTGCTTCGGCAGTCTCCGATTCTTGCATTTCAACATCCTCAGGATTTGCAGAACCAAACAAAAGTTCAATTTCGTCGTCTTCATCGTCTTCATCCGAGGTTTCACTAGTTACAACAATACGTAGTTCATCCATTGCGTGGTCCAAAATACCCTCTTTTATTATGTATTCATCTTCGACTTTTTTTATCTGGTTACATACATTAATCCATTCATCTGTTGTAACGGAATTGAATTTCTCTCTAGCCAATTGTTCAATATCTTTGAATTTAAAACTAACATTCCTTTATGCCACCCAATGTTTAACAATCACCCATATCTTTTCAATTGGACTTAAATCCGGATGGTAATGCATCCAGTTTGTACAAAGCATGTTAGGATTCATGAAGTTTGATTAAATTATACATATAACTCTGGCTTGGTCATGCTCGTATTATGCTGGATATTTTTCTGCTCCAACCATGTATTCATCATTATTTTTTTATATAACCAAATCTTGTTAGTCTGATGTTACTAATTTTCTTCTATACTATTAATTGAATATGTCAAGTAAACACATACATGACATGGACTCTCATATTAAATTTATAATTTAAACTTCATTTGTATTTATCTAGCTATTGAATGATGACGGCTCTGATAAATTTGAGTCAAAACTATATAGTTTCAATGTTAATACAAATATTTCTTGGATGAAGTTTTCATTTACTTATTTCATAATTGTTATTAAAATTTTTAGATATTATTAGAAACATTAATATTTGAATTAATTTAATTTTAAAATTCATGCAAATCTTTTTCTAAGCGAGTCGCCACTGAATGTTGTTTTTCCGTCTCACTCTATGAAGTCTCACTTCACTGCTGGATTCGTTCTAGCGCTGCACTCCCCCGCCCCGCAGTTGTATTCCCGAACCGCGGCAACCGTACTCTAGAACCAGTACTAAGTATGGAGATAAAATAGTGGTTGAAACTGGAGATTTCAAAACAATTGTACCACAACGGTTAACCGAGAAGTTTTCTGACGAAAAAATAAGTGAATTGAATGGATATATAAACAAAGGAAAGCAAATATTTCTGATCAGTGAAGGAGTAGTGGGCGAAACAACAAATATTAAATTTCATGAAGATTAGTATAGCTGATAAAATACCATTGTACCTATATTAGCAAATAAATTTTCATGCACAGATTTACTCGTTTAAACTTTGATCACCAAAAGTAATAAGAAAGAAATAAAATTAAATGACATTTATAAAAAAAAACAAATAAAACACACACACACACACACACACAAACACACACACACACACACACACACACACATTTATTATAACAAAATAATAAAAAATGAAAAACAAAATACAATCATTTCTCACAATCTCTCTCACACAGGCATACGAACGCACACGCACGAACGCATACAAACACACGCATACGCACACACACATTTACACAGGCACACGCATGCATACGCATACACACGCACGCACGCATACGCACACGCACACATTAGCAAGCAAACGCATGCAAACACACACGCGCGCATAAGCAAGCAAACGCACGCATACGCACACGCACGCATGCAACACACACGCACGCATGCAAATACACACGCATACACAAACACGCATACACAAACACGCATACGCACACACACGCATACGCATGCAAACACACGCGCACGCATACGCACGCACATAACCTTATAATTTCTTTTTATCAGGTTTATAGACACTTTTTGATAACATCCTTTCAACCCTTTTCTTGTTGTGATATAGTTTGTCCAGTCTTCTCACTATTTTCTCGCGTTTAACATCTAACAACTTGACTTCTTTTTCCAATTTGATTTTTTCTAGATTTTCTAGTTTAATGATTTCTTTCAAATCATTTTTAAAATTTATAAAAATTATATCAATAGGATCTCCATTTGTGAAGTCACTCTCGGTGTCGCTAATACCGACACCAGACATTTCACTCTCTGCATTTAGCATTTTTGCCATGTCCTTCCCGGTGCTTTTCGGGGCCATCGTTCTCCAATCGATCTCTGAAAGGAGAGCCATCTTTGGCGGTGTTCGATTGTTAATCTATTGATTAATGAAACAATTACAACTTAGTGGTTATTATGGAAATATTTTCCCAAATTTCTTACCTTAGGGTCTGCATTATTTAATAACACATTGTCAATTATCTGTATTTGATTCATCATCTTAATAACTTAGAACTGTATATAAAAATTAACCAGATTGTTCAGTTTATATACTATCAGGGGTTGGTGTCTTTCGGACAATAGTATGATTGCGCATGATGCACAGTCAGCAATCTACAGATCTTATATATACGTAATTGGTGAAATTACTAATCATTCACTTCCATTCTGTTTCACTTTAACACATTATATTGTTTTTCCTTTTACTATGCGAGTAGTTACTTTGCCACTGACGTATATAAAGTAGAATCCGGCTTATAAGCAGATTTTTTTTTGATGCATATCCAAATTTAGAAGAATTTCTAATTTCGCGAACAAAAGTACGACATCCTGTTTATGTTTGAAAAATTAATTTGTATCAGCAATCTATAGGCGCTCTGAACCGAATATACAAGATAGGAGAAGTTCCTAATCACATATACAGTACATTTATAGATTTTATTGTTAAAATTAATTAGAGCCTCCCTCTCCGCCTCTCTCCTTACTTTCACTCCACATATATTCTATCCCGCTTCAACAAATATTATGATCTAATATTGTGTTTGACTCTACGTATGCGGCTAGTTACTTTGCCACTTATGTATACAAGGATGAATTCGATCCATAAGCAGAAAATTTCCTATCCAATTTTTTTGATGAATTCGGTTATTTGAAAATTTCATAAAACCCATTGACCACTTCCAAAGTGAAACATCATCAGAGAAGTTATGAAGCTTCCGGTTCTAACAATATTGACCGGAATTTTCTAGAAAAATTTCACAAAGACCATTGACTACATTGAAACTACTACATAATCAGAAAAATCGGAATTTTCTGGAAAAATTTCACAAAGACCATTGCCCACATTGAAATTACTACATCATCTGAAAAATCGGAATTTTCTAGAAAAATTTCACAAAGACCATTGGCCACTTCCAAAGTGGAACATCATCAGAGAAGTTATGAAGCTTCCGGTTCTCACAATATTGATCGGAATTTTCTGGAAAAATTTCACAAAGATCATTGCCCACAGTGAAACTACTACATCATCAGAAAAGCTACCGGTACGCACAATATTGATCGGAATTTTCTAGAAAAAGTTCATAAAGGCCATTGCCCACATTGAAACTACTACATCATCAGAAAAGCTACCGGTACACACAATATTGATCGGAATTTTCTAGAAAAATTTCATAAAGGCCATTGCCCACATTGAAATTACTACATCAGAAAAATCAGAATTTTCTAGAAAAATTTCCCAAAGACCATTGACTACATTGAAATTACTACATCATCAGAGTAGTTATGAAGCTTCCGGTTCCCCAATATTGATCAGATTTGCACAGTTTTCTGCTGTGCTGTTAATGTGGGTACTAGTGGGGTGCTACCTACTGTAATTGGCTGAGCATCACCCTTCAAACAGTATAAATATCCATGATTTCGAGGATGGGACAACCAAGTATCTTAGCAACTTAGAACAGTTAAGTCATTAAAACAGCTCTCGTGAAAATGAAGATAATAGTTGTGGACATGCAAGGTTTTGTCGTTCCTCAGTTCATTGTCAAAGAACTGACTATTCTGGATGGCAAGAAATGTTCACACTACTTGTTCATATCAGACCGGAAATTTGGAGATATCGACGATTACTATAAGAGGCAAGTGAAATATCTTGAAAACAACCATCATGGCATTGCATACAACTCTGGCTTCCTGGAGCAAGATTCCGTGAAATCAATCATTCACATGCACATAGTCCAGGAGAATGTGGACGTTGTATACGTCAAGGGGGGCATTAAGAAACACTTCATGCAGAAGATATTGGGCAATGAGTGTCCCAAAATTATCGATTTGGACATGAAAAATAATTGTCCCCGACTACCATCTGAACAGACGGATTGCAATTTCCATTACTCGAAATGTCGACCGTGTTCGCTGAACAATGCAAAATTCATATATAACTGGGTTCGTAATGAACTGCCTCAATAAATAAATAAAAATTCAATTATATTATTATTTTCCCTGTAATCCCACATCCACGAAAATATTCAGGTGCTGTCTTCTCACTTTGTTTGGGGCAGGCATTCCTAGATACGGCCCTGCATATTGTTATGTAAACAAAACACTTCCGCCTACTTTGTTTGAGGTCACAAGATTCAAGGTCTGCGTAGACATTCTTATAGACGACAGCTGCGTTATCAAATTCGATGTCAGCAAAACTAATGTAGGTCAACAAAGCTTCGTTTGAACCATCCACGGCTCAGTAAAAATTCGAGCCCTGTGTGTGTGTAAAAGTATTGTACGTCATTTTTCTTATTTTCCACTTTGTTTGGGGCATGCATTTCTAGATCCTACCCTGTATATGTATACAAAAGTGCTGCTTGGCCACATCTTAAAACATCAAGCAAAAGTACTGTGTAAATGTATTGTCTGTTTTTGTTCTTATTTTTCACTTTGTTTGGGGCATACATTGCTAAATCCGACCCTGCTGCATTCTGTGATATGGGACTTGAAATTTCTTAGATGCGATCCTGTGTATCTAAACACACAGCTGCTGCTGCTGACTTGCTTGTCGTACGCCGAGTATCCGGTTTCGAAGCTCCATTCTTCTGCTTTGTTAGCTCCTTTTTCTGCCTGTATATATATCCGTAGCCGACATGATGACAATCATTCACTAGTTGTACATCATGGAGACTGTAACGTCACTTTGTAAATGTGCACTCAAACTAGTACGTGAATATTTAATCAAAATCAAGACCATTGATGAAGTCAATACGTTGGTGTTGTATCTAAACAATACAATTCGAATAATCCGTAAGGCAATAAAAAATAAAATATACGAAGACAATATCCTAGAAAATGCTATCTCTTTGGAGACCAGTTTATCACATTTGAAATGCTACCGTTTCCAACCTAAGAGTATGAAAAAACAAATGTCGCTAAAATCAGGTGAAGGTCTACTTGGGAATCGGGAAAAATGTGGAAATGGTAATATACTGTGGGAAGACGTCGATTCTGCTTTTAAAGGAAGAATTCGCACAGGGTTCATCTCAAATGTGAACATTAAAGATCCTAGTGTGTTTTTAAAGCGAACATTCAGATCGTTTGCGTGTAAAATCAAAAGCGAAATCAAGAAGTCGCTCTTGAAAGTAAACGTGACGTCAGCCAACTTTATTAAACCGCAGAATGGTGAAGTGGATCTTAAAACATTTTCCACCAGCAATATGCCCATTGATTTGTCAACAAACTTAAAACAGTGGTATCAAGAAAATGTTGTTGATAAGTTGTTGAAAAAACTGGAAGAATTTGCAGAAAAAGATTCAGGTTGGGCTTTGCATGAAATATTCGGTTTGAAAGTGAATATCAACAACTATGATCCCCTGAAATTTAGATATTCTACTTATACGTCAGTACCGAATTTCATCAAGCATAAGAGATCAGTGATAAATATAGAGAATAATGATGAACATTGTTTTCTGTGGGCAGTGGTTTCCGCTCTCTACCCAGCTATGAAACATACTGAGAGAAAATCTTCTTATCCACACTTCAAAGACGTTCTCAAGTATGAAGGGATAAGCTTCCCTATAACGTTGAAGGATGTGAATGTATTTGAAAAACTCAATGACTTGGCAATCAATTTGTATTGTATAGAAAACAAGAAGGTATTACCATGTCGTCTCAGCAATTATAAGATCGCAGCTAAGACCGTTAATCTATTAATGTTACCCACAATTACGGCCAATCAGCAGCTGTACCATTTTGCGTGGATCAAAAATTTCTCTGGGCTAATCTCTAAACAATTGTCATCGCGTGGTCACAAAGTGTTTATATGCGAAAGGTGCTTGAATTATTTCAGAACGGAACAACATCTACAGAGACATAGAGTTTCTTGTCAAAATCTGAACAACTATTCAATTTGGCTACCCAAAGAGACTGATAAGCATCTGTATTTCAAAAATCATCGGTATCAAGAGAAAGTATCCTTCGCCATTTATGCTGATTTGGAAAGCATTCTGGAGAAATGTTGTGAACCCAATGGAAATGAGTGCAAGACGAGCAATTACCAAAAACATGTTGCTTTCAGTGTAGCATATTACTTCAAATGTTCGTACGATGAATCACTGTTCAAATTTCGATTATATCGTGGCAGGGATTGTTTACAGTGGTTTGTGAACGAATTGAAAACTATCGCAGAGTTTTGTAATACTGTTTACAGTAATGTTATTTCCATCGAAAAACTGGATAATGATAAAAGTGACAATTTCAATCGAGCAAATGTATGTCACATATGTGGCGAACCGTTTTTAATACATCATGTGAAAGTTCGAGATCATAACCATTAGACTGGTGAATACAGAGGGGCTGCACATCAAAACTGCAACTTGAACTACAAAGACGTTCTCACTGTACCAGTGATCTTTCACAATTTGAGCGGCTACGATGCACACTTCATAATTAGAGAATTGGCCACCTCTATGAAGGGGGCTATAACACTGTTGCCGATCAACAAAGAAAGATATATTTCTTTCACAAAATTCGTAGCAGACACGAAAATCAGCTTCAGATTTATCGATTCTTTCCGATTTATGCCATATGGTCTTGAAAAGCTATCAGCGAATTTGCATGATGATCAAAAGTTTATTACAAAGTCTCATTGTAGCAGCAGCACAAATGAATTTAATCTTCTCAGCCGAAAAGGGGTATTTCCCTATGACTACATTGATTCGTGGACCAGGCCAGATGAAACTTCCCTGCCCTCAAAGGACAAATTTCATAACATTTTACGTAATGAGAATATTACCGATGAAGATTATTGGCATGCTGAGAGTGTTTGGAAAGCTTTCAATATTCAAACATTAGGTCAATACTCTGATCTATATTTGAAAACTGACGTTCTGCTTCTGGCTGACGTATTTGAAGCGTTTCGTAGAACTTGCATGGATACCTATAAGCTGGATCCATTGCATTATTACACAGCACCTGGATTGACGTTCGATGCAATGTTGAAGACGACTAAAGTCAAACTTGAACTCCTCACCGACATAGACAAGGTACTTTTTGTGGAGAAAGGAGTTAGAGGGGCGTGTCTCAATGTTCGAACAGATATGCGGAGGCAAACAACGAATACATCAAAGAGAAGTACGATGCAAGCAAACAAACTTCATTTTTGATGTATTTCGATGTCAACAATCTGTATGGTGCAGCTATGTCTGAATATCTTCCCTATGGTGAATTTGAATTCTTGGAAAACATTAGTGCTTCTGAAATCTTGAGCACTGCTGATGATTCGGATGTTGGTTATATTGTTGAGTGTGATTTGGAATATCCCATAGACTTACATGATGCACATAGCGATCTACCACTTGCACCCGAACACATGATCCCACCAATTTCAAAATCTAAACTGAAGAAGCTGCTTCTCACTCTGTATCCGAAGCTGAACTATGTTGTGCATTATAGAAACTTGAAAATGTATCTCAACTATGGTTTAAAGTTGACGAAAATCCATAAAGTTCTCAAGTTTAAACAATCACAGTGGTTGAAGGAATACGTGGACATGAACACAAAATTAAAACAGCAATCGAAAAACGATTTCGAGAAAGATTTCTATAAACTAATGAACAATGCAATCTATCGGAAATGCATGGAAAATGTTCGAAAACATCGAGACATTCGTTTAGTCACGCATTGGGAGGCTCAATGGGGTGCCCGCTCGCTTATATCAAAACCAAATTTCCACA
This sequence comes from Meloe dianella, assembly GCA_028455855.1. Classification (NCBI taxonomy): domain Eukaryota; kingdom Metazoa; phylum Arthropoda; class Insecta; order Coleoptera; family Meloidae; genus Meloe; species Meloe dianella. The sequence continues at coordinate 109,598 of JAPTHL010000118.1, forward strand.
GTTCTGTTATATTTGATGATAATACAGCAATCATAGAGATGAATAAACTTGAAGTCTTCCTGAATAAACCAATTTATGTGGGTTTCACCATTTTAGATTTATCCAAGACCTTTCTATATGAATTTCATTACGATTACATTAAGAAAACTTTTGACCACGTGAAACTACTCTACACAGATACAGACAGCTTAATTTACCACTTTCAAAATGTCGATATATATGAATCGATTAAGAGAGACAATCATCGCTTCGATACATCAGACTATGACCCTAATAACGTTTTTGGTATTAAACTGCAAAACAAAAAGGTCCCTGGATTGATGAAGGACGAGAATAATGGTAAAATTATGCTAGAATTTGTGGGTCTTAGATCCAAAATGTATGCGTTTACGGTTGAAGAGGGTCGAGGTGAGACGAAGCTGACAAAAAAGTCTAAGGGCTCCACGAAGTCATCTCTGAAAACGATCTCATTTGAAGATTACAAAGTCTGTTTATTCAATAGAGAAACTTTTGAGAGAACCCAACGACTTATTAGATCCAAGGAGCACGTAGTATACTCGATAAGACAAACTAAAGTGGTCTTGAGTTCACACGATGATAAGCGCATGCTCAGTCACCGTCACACGGATACAAGACCCTGGGGCTATGGAGTGGTGAGAACATAGATTAGAATGATGGAGTTAATTGAAGAAGTCAGTATAGAGGCGCAGACAGCATCGACACGCGTATACCTTGCTGTGTTATTTACTCACCAAAAATGACTTTATTGTTCCTGATACTGCATTTACCTGGATGGCTGAAACTGAATCAGATTCAAGTCTCGAATGTATATACTTATTGTTGGATCGAAAATTGAAAATGGATGAATATGTTACTGCAGTGGTTAGTGTGTGCAATGAAGAATGGTTGAACATTGAATTGTTTGAGAAGCTTGTGAAAAAGCACAACTTAGAAGGTGGACTTCCGTACAAGACGTTCATTTTCAATCTACTATCAAATTTCAATATACGAGGTATTTCTCGTGTTTTCTATCATGTGAAGAGAATTTCAGAGAATTATCAAAAAATCGACACATGTATTGATAAGATGTTCTGCCACGCTGCATATTTGGCCAACTGCAAAGCATTGAAGTGCTTCATTTTAGCCATTGGCGCGAAGCATTTGAATTACAAGTTTCGTCCAGTTACCAACAGTAGACATATGGCAATTCTAAATTGGATACTTGAAAATATCGTTAAAGGAGAGACGGCGCAACTGGGGTGGTCAAGTGGTCCAGATTCAGCAGCATGGCCTTCAACAAAGCTTACTGATTACCAGGAAACCCTGACTTTGTTGTATTCAATTTCAGAGAAATAAAACAACATCATTGGTAACTTTAGGGTGTTTATTTAAAACTTCATACAATTCATACCATTCTAGCAACACTTCTAGATGGAACATACTTGTCGATTCTATCATGTATTATTAAACAGTAGACTGTAGTTTTGTCCGGCATATTCTGGCTGGTCTCAAACTCTATCCGTATGTCAGCAGGACTCCTTTTAACCTGCTCATTCTGCTTGGAACAATCAATAATTGCTATGGGAGCGAATTTCTTGAACTCATCCGGTGTAAATATAGGCTCTCTATCTTTTACCAAAAATGACTCTTGGAACTCGGTGTACATTTCATATAGGACTGCGTATTGGTTATTTTCAAAGTTCAAATTCAAGTTATCATAGGGGTACATAACATCATTCAGGTACACCTTTATATTGGTCAGATTACAATGATCAAATTGACTGCAGTTCTTTTTGGCTTGATTCTTCCTGTCAGTTTGTAATCCAAAAAATATGTACTGGGGTCTCTCCATTGTTGTCTTTATTGGCCACATATGTCTCTGTGTTCGCGGCAACAGAGGATATTCATAAAATTCTCTACTTCTAAAGGGCACATCGAGCTCTCTATCCTTCTTCAAAGTATCCAATAAAGCTATTCGTTCGGCAGTCGATACAGATATATGAGGCATCCTCCAGTATATTTTGTATATGTCAACTTTTGCAATAGTTTTCGTATCATCGTACAGTATAGCATTATTATTGGTGTTACTGCGCAGCAACACCAACTCTTGTTTAACGTTCAAAATGATCTTCCGAAAGTCTTCGCAGAATCCTCGGAACATTCGCAGCGGAATGATAGCGTTGAAGAGCCCGGATGTCTTGTCAGCAATTGTTGAGTCTTCAAAAGGAAACCATCCTGCATTCTGTAGAGCAGTGCTTTGAGTTTTATTGTATGTAGCAAGTCCTTTCATAACCGTAGCCATACCAGGATTCTTGATTCGATCAATTACATTGCCAGCAATCTCGTACCTTATTTCATCGAACAAAAAGAGTAGTCCATTATTGGTAAAGTTTAGATAATATGTTTGCCCTTCTACTGGTGCTTCTTTCGGACTTGCTGTTAGCTTGCCTTCTATATAGAAATCACTTAACCACGGCAAAGAATATAAATCTTGCTGTTGGATAGGAATTCTGATTTCATCATTGTTTAGCATAAGTAACTTTTAAAATTTCGTAATTCATAGCACAGTAAACCCCAATGACTTGAGGAAATTTTTGTCCGCTGATGTCAATCGTTTGGAACTTGCGCTCCTACTGACCGATTTATTTCTGTGCTGTGCCCTTATATATTTTCTGGGGGTGCGATTTCTAAACACTGCTCATTTTTCGTCCGGAGGTGTAACCTTACAGTGACCACTTCACCTCTGAAATTGACTAAATTTCCATCCTGGTCGGTGATTTTAAGTACTATTTCATCTACTTCCCTCACGCTGATTGGTAGATATATTACGTTGGTAGGTGTTTCAACAATTCGATAACCAGGCGGAACTAACGAGAAGAATTCGTGTATAACATGAACTTGTTTCCCGTTTCGAAATGAGCCTGCAGCTATGTTGCACTCTACGCAAATAGCATTCAACTTTAAGATTCTCGCTGGTGTGTCCGATATGTGCCTTGCGTTTGCTCTTAGTATTTTTGAATGGAAGCCCAATAGACTGCCGATTGAGCCTTCCTTTGTGAACTCTATGTCCACTGAGCACTTAATTTCGCACTTCAATGTGTTGTTATTTCCACGCATAAGAAGCGTTCGTTTGGAAAGCCTTTTCTTTCCATGTTCGTCTGAGGGAAATGTGTTGACTGATTTTTCGCTTGTGTACTTGGCCAGTTTCCTATTGAGGTACTCATTGATATCGTCAATTTCATAGGAACCCTCAAGAATTTCTATACAGCTTTTTTTTCCCTGCGGTGTGACGAAGTGGAATTTATTGTTGGCAGTGTCAATATTTGGAAACGAATTATAAGTTTCGAGATTGATGAGCCCCAGTACGTAGTTTCCATTATCCAGCACAATCGGAGGGTAGTAGTTGGCTTGAAGGACAGAACTTGTTCCAGACAGGGTAAACGTGTAAGACATGTCAACAGCTGAGACACGACTGAGCATCAACTATTATAGAGAAATTTTAAACACAAATGCCCGCAGATATTTGTGTTATAATTTTGGTGATTTTGGTGATTGTACGTTATTTCACAGGGACCTTTACTTTTAAGATATGCCACCAGCTCAAGTGGTGGTCTTAGATCTCCGAAACTATCGAAATATGTTGCATTACGACCATTCTTAATGTAAGCAGTCCAATGTGTCCCAGGTCCTTTGTTACTATCCAGGTTTACTATGGCACACTTTTTAAAGTTCGGCCCAGATGTAGGTAACGTATCTCTCATGAAAACACCACGGAAATAACTAATCTTCAGTTGTTTGACAAATCTATGGATGTCTATGTCAGTCAGTGCTCGTTTCGGGAAGTTTTTTGGTGGTCCTAAAAAAAGACCCCGTCCTGTCTTGTAAGGTTTCAAGAACAATCCACTACCAGATGATTTTCCCAGTGATATAGCCTCCATTTTCTGATTGTGACGTTGACTCTCTTTCAATTGCTCATTAGCTGCTTTTGCTTGACTGACCGCTTTTGAAATGGCAGCTGCACCCCCAACAAGTGATCCTAATGCTCCCAAAGCGGCAAACAGCGGTATGAGAGGCAGAAAACCACCTGTTTTGGGGATTGGCACAACTCGCACAGGCTTAACCCTCTTTCGGCCTTTGAATGCTTTTGTTGCCTGCAGTGCTACATTTACGGCATCACCGATGTCAGTGAACTTCTTTTGTTTCAATGCAGCCCGCGCTTTTTGAGTAAGTTGTCTGAAAGTCAGTCTACCTCCACGTTTCTTCTTCGTCTTGCAACCCATTCCAAGCCTAACTTTCGTTTTCATTACAGCAGCAACACCAAGTGCGGCAGCCTCTTCACCAAAAGCCACGCCTGATGAATGCAATCTTTGTCGCGCTTTTTCAAATAATCTGTTATCGGCTCGATGACGCCAGTCCAATTGTTTATTTTCAGCGTAAGCAATGTCGTGCTCTTTACAAGCCTCGCCCAACTTGTTGACACCTTGATCCCCTCTTTCGAGCCTTTTCTTTAATTTGGTACCTGGTCCACAGAATCGATATCCAGGAATATGTAGCTCTACGGGTAATTTATCAATTAGTGAGTTGAAAATTCCGGAGCCACAATGACGTTGCTTCTCCTTGAACGCACCTCTACGACTGGTTGTTTTTGAATTGTTCACGAGCATTTATAGGCGCCACAAGTCCCCCAGTTCTATTTATATGATTTTGAACGTGCCAACCGTTGATCAGTAATAGTTCAACATGCGTGTAGTGCAACAGCCGCTAACGCTACCAATCAGAAACTCCGACACAAATAGCGTTGAAACTCGCAAAAGACATGGAGAGCTGCTTCCGTCTACCGTTAGATGTCTTATTGTGGGACCATCTAATTGTGGCAAAACCAATGTGATGATAAACTTGTTGGAACATCTCAATGGATTAAGGTTCCAGAACGTTTATGTCTATTCAAAATCCCTATTTCAACCAAAATACGTGTACTTAGAACAATTGCTGAAACCTATCAAAGGAATAACGTACAGCCTATACAGTGGCCTGGATAACAACATACCTCCCCCGCAATGTGCAAAACCGAACTCAGTATTCATTTTTGATGATGTGGCATGTGACAAACAGAACCTAATGAGAGACTATTTCAGTATGGGAAGACACAAGAATATTGATTGTTTCTACTTGTGTCAAACATATGTCAGTATCCCTAAACATCTCATTCGCGACAATGCAAATCTATTAATAATATTCAAACAAGATCATTTGAACTTACGTCACGTGTATGATGAACATGTCAATACGGACTTCTCATTTGATAAGTTCAAAGAAATGTGCTCGTTGTGTTGGTCAGACATGCACGACTTCTTAACGATTAACAAAGATCGAGATATTAACAGTGGCAGGTATAGAAAAGGGATAGACAGTTTCATACAGCCGTATTAACCGGTTTTCATGCTACTGATCAGTTGTTCCAATAAGAGGTTATAAAGCTGTTTTCCACAAACAGAAGCTGTTATAAAGCTGTTTTCCACAAACAAGAGCTGTTATAAAGCTGTTTTCCACAAACAAGAGCTGTTATAAAGCTGTTTTCCACAAACAAGAGCTGTTATAAAGCTGTTTTTCCTTAACAAGAGCTGTTATAAAGCTGTTTTCCATGAACGAAAGCTGTTATAGAGCGGTTCTCCATAAACGGATATATAAAGCTGTTAAAAAGCTGTTTTCTCTTCAGTACGCTTCTGCTTGTGAAGCGAGCAATGGATCCCCAGAAGATTTCGAACTCAATAGAGTTAAGCAAGGAGCTTATAAGAAAGAGAAATGAAATCAGGCAGAAGCTAGATTTGTTGAAGGAAGATCAATTAAGGCGTGAAAATGCGTTCAATCCAATCACGAAACATTTAGAAGCGATAGCTGATAAATTAGATATAAAAGACGAAAACCAAAGGGTGGAAGAGAGCTTAATTGAGCATCGATATGAAACACCTAGGAGAGTAAAATTCGAAACACCTAGGAGTTCAAAGGCCACAAGGAAAATCGCCTTGAAAGTAACGAATCTCAAGAAGAAGATTGATTCACTAAGAGAACCACAATCTGAGTGTAAACCTGCACCGCCATGCGATACACCCAAAATTTCCGATACATTGATAGCCCAGTACAATCCTACGCAAGATAGTAGCTATACATTTGATGAAGTTCTCGACAAATCTGTTGAAGAATGTAAGAAAAATGTCGAAACAATAATCGATACGAAAGTTTATGATGACTACATTCAAGATTTTCACCGATTACCTCGTGGATACATAGATAATATGTTCCATGATAAGCAAAGAAAATTCGATCATCGAACTGGAGTTAGGCATGACAGTTTCCAGGAAAAGTACTTTATCGGATCAGCTGAGGTGAAATTTGATGGTCCTGATGTAAGAATCAATGATATCTTGTACAAAGGAACGCTAGGACTTTACGAGCTCCTTTTCAAGAACAAACCAATCAGTTACACTGAACAAGACCTATGCAACTATAAAGCAATTCTGGATACGAGCAACGCTGTCAAGAGAAATTTTGATCCTAACGGGCAGGTCGCAGGAACTCGAAGCAGTAAATATAAAAAAGTAATAGGACCACTGTACGATGGGTGTGGCTCCAATCAAACAAGAGCTGGTAGAGGAATGTCAAAAATATTGAGCAATAAACTAGTAGATTATGTTTATTGGGACGATGCAAATGAGCTTGTTGACAGACTTCGCTTGTTAGTTGCCTCTCAGACAGGTCATCAAAACGAAATTGTCTCAATTGTTGAGGAGCTACGTGAAGCCGGTATAATTGCTTGAAAATGACACTGGACAAATTTGGTAGGCATTTAATCAAGCATGGAAGGAGTTCAGACGATACTGACATTGAAAGTGTTGCCAATTCTCAGTATTTATTTTATAACCTAATTTTGGACTTTCATTCGAGCGAAATCAATGGTGACTATTTTGTACTGAACAACGGGCTAACATATTATACGTTTCCTCTGGAGACTGCAGTTATAGAACGCATTGCACTGAGCATTGATGACATAGTAATTTGCATTAACAATCAAGAGCACTCCAAGACAGAACTAATTCACTACCCACTAAAACTCAATGATACAGTTTCATTTAAATGGAAAGCAGAGGGTACAAAAGTGAAGAAGTTGTCTGCACAAATCATTATAAAACTGCCAGTCAGATTTGAATCAGTTGAATCAGAAGAGGCTTACCACAAGGAGTGATGAAAGCCAGGAAGCAATACGGTCGCACTGCCATTAAAGTGGACATTGTTGAAGAACTTCACAAACCAGCAAGAATCAACTTCAAGAGACGTCGTGTAATAGTAAAAGGTCTTAATGAGACCTTACAAGCTGATCTTGTAGAAATGATTCCATATGCTAAAGAGAATGGTGGACATAAGTACATACTTGTGGTTATAGATTGCTTCTCCAAGTATGTTTGGGCCGTAGCAGTGAAATCGAAGGAAGCCAAGACAGTCACTGCTGCAATGAGTTCAATTCTGTCGATAATGGAACAAACCCCTATTAACTTACAAACTGATCAAGGAAAAGAGTTTTACAACCATGATTTTAAGAAGCTAATGGCAAAATATGGTATCAACCACTACAGCGTGTATTCCTCAAAGAAAGCATCAATAGTAGAAAGAGTAAATCGCACATTAAAAAGCCTCATGTGGAAACAATTTAGTCTACAGGGAAACTACAAATGGGTGTCCTTATTGGACAGTATAGTCAACAAGTACAATAACAGCTACCATAGAACGATTAAAATGAAACCATCGCAAGTTAACAAGAGTAACGAAAAATCGATTTTAAAGTCAACTTATACACACATCAAAATTGCTTATCCACGTCATAAATTTGCTGTTGGAGACAAAGTGAGAATCAGCAAAAACAGGGGATTATTTGATAAGGGCTACACACCAAACTGGTCCAATGAAATATTCACAATAAGGAAAGTACAATTCACCAATCCTACAACTTATCTCTTAAAAGATGAACAAGATCAACCGATATTAGGCGGTTTCTATGAAATGGAATTGCAGAAAGTCAAGCATCCTGGAGTATACCTGGTGGAAAGAGTTTTGAGGAAGAAAGGCAACAAAATATATGTAAAATGGTTGGGTTTCAACAACAAATATAACAGCTGGATTGAAAAAAGCAGTTTGATATGAAATGTATTTTAATAATAAAGAGAACATGCAAAAATTATAGTTTTATTGTAATATAATACCTCCTACGACCAGAACATGCTAGAACATGTAAGATGACCTTGAAACTCCCCGTAACCTTGAATGATGACCTTGAAACCATTGAAAGGTCAATGACCCCTGAGTGACGTCACCATTCCCCCCACCCCTCGGAGCACAAGCAATGACCCCCACCCCTCGGCGCATGCGCACAACCTATGGGTTATGATCGGCAACAAAATTTGAATTTCCCGCGCAAAAGTGGATTAGGATCGGCCTCATATAACTACTCTCCATCGACACTAATAATTAATTTCAAATATCAATTTTATAAATATTAATCAAATTTACACTTATAATGTTACGTAACAGTATATTTATAACCCCTCTTTAGTAAACATAACACACAATAACGTTTGGTCGAACCCCTCCCCCCGGGTTAAAATGTTACGTAATACTTGAACGTTCCCTAAGAAAGAAAACCTACTTACGTTGATGGGTAAGAGAACTGTTTCTTTTCATTATTTTTGTTAGCCTATATCTACTATATTTGTACAACTTAAATATATCTTATGTACAATATATACAGTATGTCTCAACTATTCAGTTGAAAAAATTCATGTATAATTCGATATCCCAGGGCTTAGATGTGTTTTAGTGACGGATTATTTTTAATTTGTCTATCATCAAAGTTATTCGATATTCTTAGGATATGTTTACGACCTGTTTCTATTTGTGTTATTTCACGTAGATCGCTAGTTCGTGAGTATCTGGAGCAATTATTTATTAGACGTATGTGTTTGTTTTGGAATGTTTGCAATGACTTTAATGAGGTTTGGGATTTATGGCACCAAATTGGTGCTCCATATGTTATTATTTTCCTGATGATACTATTGTACAACAATTTGTTGTTTTTGGTGTTCATTGATTGGGATTTTAGTAGAGGATAGAGGGTCCTCATGATTGCATAACATTTACTGATAATTGTTTTTATATGTTGATTGCAATTTAGTTTGCTGTCTAAGATTATATCTGGGTAGTTGGAGCTGTTTAGGATTACTATTTCCTCGTTGTAAATTTTTTGTTTTTGTATAATTTTGCTATTTGTATAATTGTGCTATTTGTCTTTTTTTGGTGAATGTAGAGATTTCTGTTTTAGAGGTGTTTATTTTAATGTGGTATTTCTTAATGCCGCTGTATCATTAGTCCCAAAGTGTTTCGGGATGTCATTTATGTACAATAGGAATAACAAGGCCCAAACACTGAACCCTGAGGAACACTTGCTTTGACTTTCTGTGGTTCGGAGATAGTTTCATTTATTTTCACTCGAATAGTTCTATTTGTAAGGTATGACTATTATAGTAGGTGAATTAGTGCTTTCAGAAGGGGGTATTTTGTTATGGTGTAGATAAGCCATTCTTCGCCACATAGGCGAAAAGACTCGCACTACTCTTCCTTATAGATAAAGTGAGATAGACTAGATAGGGCGTTGAACTAGGAGACTTTTTTCCCATTTGAGCGTCCCATTGTTATCTTTAGATAATTTCACGCCGCTAAGTTCCACAAATCCTGTTATTTTTATGAAATAGATCGACAACTGTAGCGACAAACATTTGACATCTTTGTCTTATTTAAGGTGATTTTAGAGACCTCGAACTATGTCGCATAGCGCCTTTCAATAGATCAGACAAAGATTGAAATATTTCTAATAAAATTACAATACTACTCAGTTTATTATTTTTGTTTAAGTAGTAAAACATATCAACTGTTGAAACAGATAGCACAGCTGTTAAGAATTTGCATTCCATTGCACAAGTCCCGAGTGCAAATACTTTTGTCAACAATAATATTTTCTTTTTTTTTGAAATTTTTTTCTCAGTAATCATCATTATGAAATGTAAATGTCCTTTAGGTATCGATATTAAAATAATACGAACAGCGTGCAGAACAAAATGATCTTGCATCTGAGAATTTGCAGAATAAGAAACAATTGCCAGCGTTCTTATTCCAACAAAATTATTGAATGGTTTATGTTTGTAAAGCCAAAAGTACAATGCAGATACATGTTGGTTTGATTTATAAATAGTTCAATAATCTAAATCCTTGTTATAAATTTATTCACACGCGACCTGTTTCGGTCGTCAGGCCATCATCAACTAAATATTACAAAAACAAAAGTTATTCATAAAACATAAATAATTGTTAATTACAATTACCATACATTTAATAATTTAAATCAAATTGATTTACCATGTCAATAAAAATAGAAAAAATAGATTAATGAAATCAAAAACCTATAGACCTCCGCCTTCCGTCAGAAAATACCCGAGTCGATTGTAAAAGAATTGAAAAACGAAAAAAGTCTTGTTGTCGACAAAAATGTTTTAATTCGGGACTTCTGCAATAGAATGCTTGTTGGGTAATTTACGTATTATTTATATGTAGGTAGTGATAAGTTTACGAAGTTCGTTTTTTGAAGTGTTGTGTTTCAGTTTTGTTAAACTATTAACTATTAACTTTTTTAAAGTATTTCAAGTTGTTCAGCGGAGTGGTTGTTACTAATTGTGTTAATATTTGCAAATGTTTTTGCAAACAGATTTGATTTGCGCTGGTTATCACTTATAGTTTGGTTATTATCTAGTCGGTCTGGAATACAGTTTGAGGTTCTTTTAAGTTTATTTACAAATTTCCAAACTGAGCCGTTGTCTGGGCTTAGTGATTTTAATATATTAGGCCACTTTCTGTTTCAATGTTCGTTAACTAATGTCCGAACCTTAGCACTTAGTCTATTCATGATTGTTCTGTAAACAGGATTTAAAGTTCTCTCATATTTTTTGCGGCTTTTGTTCTTTTCTTTGATTTTGTCTATGATTTCTTGTGGAAGGTTTGGGTTATCATGCTTAGCTGACAGTAATTTTGAATGTTTATTTAATATGGATATATTTTTCGAAAATCGATTAATAATTTCTTCTAGTTGTTCTTTGGTATTCATAAATTACTTAATTGTAAGTATAGAATTTAGATCATTTCTAAATTGTATTTTTGTATATACGTAACTGATTATCAATTTGTTTGGCAGTTATTGATTATTTTACGGGGTTATGGTCATAGTCCAGTTCAGTTTTTGATGGCTACATATGAACGTCAAGTCCACACCTACATGTGCTCTGATATTAAATTTATAATTTTAACTTCATTTGTATTTACCTATTGAATGATGACGGCTCTGATAAGTTTGAGCCAATGTTAATACAAATATTTCTTGGAAGAGCTTTTCATTTCTTATTTCATGATTGTTATTATAATTTTCAGATATTATTAGAAACATTAATATTTGAATTACTTTAATTTTAAAATTCATGCAAATCTGTTTCTAAGCGAGTCGCCACTGAATGTTGTTTTTCCGTCTCACTATGAAGTTTCACTTCACTACTGGATTCTTCCCTGTTCATCGATAGCTCTGACATGTGTATGAAACACTCCGTAAAAGCTTCAGATTTTGACATTATCGAAAATGGACGCTTTTTGCCTTTTCTAAAAAATGCAGGGTTGAAATCACATCCTGTAAATGCATGGAATGCTGGAATTGCTGCGCTCAAATTCGATCCCAAAGTTTCATAAAGTTGAGTGACATTGATGAATCTCATATTTTGTCCGACGCCGACTTCCATAAAAACGTTAACATATTGTGAAACATGAGCCATATTAGCTGACATTATAACCAATACATCAGTGTCAGAACAACGAATCGTTAAGTTAGCATTAAAATCTATTTGACAAATGTGAAAAATCATTTTTGTATCCGCTTCTTCATGAGCTGAACACCAAAATGTGTTCTCTACAGTTCTTACAACTTTTCCATCAGTGACCACGTATCTATAACAAGCATCCGTATTCACAAAAATAGTTTTCTTGCTCATGTATGATGCCATATAATCTTGTTCCCAATTTTCAATGAAGAACTGAATAAGTGCTTCCTTGAAATGAATATTATTCAGTTCAACTGAAAATTCTTTTTTTCGTACTTGATCAGGACCATCGATACGAAAGTTAGCTTGCTCCATATCTCGAAGTTTGTGTTCGCTATCTCTGATCGATGGAAATATGTACCGATCAAAAGATGATAATCTTGGCTCTGTTTGCACAAATGATCTGTAAAACTTTTTTTGAAATATTCCCAAAGCTAAGAGGTACGTCTTTCATTTGATGTAAGATGAAATATCCATCGTATATAATGACATCAGTACTTTGAAGTGGCTCGGATTGTTTTTGCTTCTCTAATAAAGCCATCAATGCTGACTTGGGTGTTTTGCAGATAGTGCCGTCAAGGTGGCAGAGAGATAGTGGCACTGGTGTTAACGGATAAGAAAGAACTTTATCCAAATCAAGTTCTTTCTTCAAAGAGATTTGAAGCAGTTGCCCAAATAAGTCACGCTGCATTCGAAGTGCCATCTCCCCTCGGCCAACCTTAATTTTTTTTCTTCGTCATATCAACAAAAGTATGGCACTTGACTTTTGGAATAACCTGCTCAAATTTGTGCCGATCTGTAACGCAACCAAGTATGAAATCCTCACGCCTTTTACTGCCTTTTTCCTCAATATTGAGTAAGAAATTCTCAATATGTTCTGGTGCTGCTTCACCAGCAGAAATATTATATAAAAATCGTTTATCTAAATTCTCATCAAACGGGTTGATATTACGATTAATACCGTCGATGAATCTGTGCAGATGCTCAGTACTTTTTTTTATTCGGCTATTTTTAAGATCTGCTGCCACATCTTGCTCAGCGCTTAGTCCAGTTTCTTGCATTGTATGACTAATAATTGTTGAACGAATAGTATGACTACTACACCATCGTTGCCTAGCTGAGATTGAATTGGTGATATGAGAAATTCCAGTCAGCTTATTGGCAGCATCAGCGTTAATTGTTTGCTCAAGAGTGAGATCAATTGGTTGTTTCGAAAAAGGTTTTTTAGTCCGCTTTGTACCGAATGATCCCTTCTCAAAGTTCTCTCGTAAGCCTAGATGAGTCTCGTCAACTTTCATTAAATTATCAAGGTACGTTACTATAAAACGCGCATAATTTGGTTGATTGAAAACAAAATACAAATTAACTATTTTCAATAAAGCTATTTTAAACATTCCGAAGTTACTGGTGCGGATGCTCGTAGTAAGCACTAAATAGTAATCGATCAATCTTACATACATCATGTAATATTGCGCTGTCTTACCATGTTTTCCTTCCGATGTTTCTACTCTAAATTGCTTATATTTATGAAATATTTCCGTTAATTCAGCTTGTTGCAATGAAGGTTCAAACACTCTTGTTTTTTGAAACCGTAACAAATAGGTTTTCAACTCATCGGGTAAATTTATTTTTTCTTGATGAATAAAGCGTTCAAAATGTAACATTTTCAATCCTAACGTAATCATAGGATGTAAACGCTTACATCTGTTAAAATGTTTGCCAGTAATGAACCCGTGGACTGATCTGTTGGCGAGTAATTCTTCATTTACGATGATGGTTGACAAACCATAATTATCTATGAATTTACCTACTGCCTTGAAGTACGCCATCATAATATAGAATACTCCAAGGTGGATGAATAAATTGTCAAAAGTGTTGGCTTCTGTACTTTTGATCTGTAGCGCAATTTTTGCAATAGCAAGATCGTAAGTTACTTCAATGTATCTTTGCCCGCACTCAAGAGTCACCTTTTGACTTTGAATCATAGTCTCATAATTCGTATCTTTGTTTGTTGGTGAAGCATTGATCGTTGTTAAATAACAAACAATGTGCTTGGGAGATCGATCTTACAACATCTTCAGTGACATCTCCAGGAGCAATGTCGGCTTCAGCAGCTAAGCTAACATTTTCGGGAACCTGTAGCTCTGGGGTAACCTCACTGACGTCAGTTTCCTCGGTAGACAGAGTATTACCGGTGTTTGTCAGTCCACTTGGTCCTGCACTTACATGAAGGTCATCTTCGTTTTGCCTAAAAAAATATTTATTCTTTAGTGTAACTTATCTTATTACTTTTCATTACAGCGCACATATACATACTACTTTACTAAAAAGTGTGGACCAGCTAGATTATTAGCTTTTCATATTGTAAATACATATCTGCACTTATTTAAATTGTCTTGGCTAAATAATTCTAAGGGAGGTGTGCCATTCAGTGCTTTGTGCTTGTCCCATGTATTGATTGTATATAGAAAACCGAGATTGTCTTCTGACCTGTTTTGATTGCTTTTCTTCACTGTTTCTTCCCGTACTTCTGTCTTCTCTTCTGATCTGTTCATGACCTCGCTTTGTTGCTTAGCATTTCCCATAACCTTACACGTTTCAACAACTTGATCTAGTGTAAATCCATCATTTTGTAGTAACTTTTCTCTGACTTCGCTATTTCTTTCCCCACATGTGATCATGTTGCTGTCAACTGTCGTGTGGCAAATTTATGCAGATGGAGCTCTTTGGCGATGAGGACCAGAACCGTGATGTGAACATTATAAAAGCTATTTATTTGAATCTTTTTAATAAAATTAAAGTATAGTTCTGCAAAGAATCTGTTATAACAGAAAATACAAGAAAATAGAACTTTTTTTTTTAACAATCATTTCACAAATTATGTAAATATAAGATAAGTAATACAAATATAATACAATCAATTATTATTATTGAACGATTTTATTCATCTTACTTGAAAATTTTCTTTGACAGTTCTTTAAACTAATTTTTTTATTTAATTCCAGGAATCTTATATAAGTTCTAGTTCTTGCTAAACACAGAAGAATTTCCCTCGGAATTACAATTCCATTTGGTAGTTTTAATAATGTACAATCAACTACTTTATCAAATATTTTACTCTCTTTTGAGAGAGAATTCTCATGGATTGAAAGAAATTCTTCATTCAAAATTTTCGTAATTTCAATTAACGATGCACTAGGATACATTAAATGATCTCTGGATAAACACAATATCCAATCTGGCATGTTATTTGAATTTAATAAATAGGTCTTTTCTCCTAGTTGAAGCTCAGGATATTTAGAACAAAATCTATAAGCGATGTAGCCAGCTAAATATTTCAATACTTCCTCATAGACTGTATGGTAAACTGAAAACTCTTCAAAATTTTTTAATAAGTTCTCAAATTCTGAGTGTACTCTGATGTTAGTAAAATCCATTTCTGGCACAAAGTCATTTGAATCACAATCAACAAAATCATCCGATTGTAGATGTTGCTGTTCAACATCTTCTATTACTTTGTTATTCTGAAATATATTTTCTGACAGATTAGATGATATACAAGTATCACCCCTTAAATCATCTTTTAGTGGTTTCGACAAACACTGCTCGTCAATATTTTTTCTGTGTTTTTACAGGATGTAAAAACAGCGGAAGAACTTTTCCCTAAAATGTATCACCGTAATCTATATTTCAAATCTAAGGGAGAAGGATGATCGTGTGTAGCTCAAATACCACGTATATAAGAAAAAAAATTTCAATTACGTCTTGATTAACTTTATACGTCATAATATAATTAACATCATATAATTTTTTAATATAATCGAATAAATTAATCAACGATTTATTATTAATAACAATTCCTTTTTGAAAAGGAATCATTTCAATGTGTTTACCCACAATAACGTATTTTATCAAATTTGTCATTCTGGACAATATTTCTGTCTGATTAGACAAATCAACACCAGAATCATTGACTCTGGGATGAGTGCCATATTTGGCTTTAGAATTAAAAACATCAAACCAATTATTAAAAATTTAAAAAGGTGAGATGCTTCTTCCCAATGAGAATTACTAAGGAAACCACGTTGTCCACACCACTCAATAACCTTTGCCGTTATATTAGAAATTGGACAGCTGGACGTACTTTCTGACGTTCCGATCCACGAATTTGCAAATGATATCGGGATAACTTATGAATCATTTTTAAATCATCAGTAGAAGAATCAATTATTTTTTCCACACAAGATTTATCTACAAGTTTATCACCTATTCTGAACCCTTCATCAAGAAAGTGGTTCCTAATCAATTTCAATAAATGTGGTGTGTCTGCAAACACGAAAACTTTATTATCATCATTTTCAGGATGTTTGAAAAAACAATTGTCTTCATTAATATTCAATTGTGACCATAACGATTGATTCTTACTTCCCATATCACAAGTGACTGATACCACGATAAAACCAGCTTTAAATAGTTTTGATATAATATCAAACAAAATATTTTTAACCATTGCTTGATCAAAATTATAATAAATTGGTTGCTTCCAATGAGCAAACAGTCCTCTAGCAATCGCAACTTGACAAGTCCTGTGAGGGCCCAAAACTTGTTGAAATTTCTAATCGATGCAGATCTTATTGGATGTAAAAATTTCATCAAAACATAACGTAGTGACACGTTCTGTATGTACCTTTCATTTTATATACCTCCAGGGCCCGGTATGCCTTGCTTTTGTAGGTCTTTTTTTAATTCGTTTATGTCTGGCTCCTGATCTGGACGTTTTAATACAAATCCGTGAGTTTTATGTGTCTTCGCTGTGTACGTGTGATATTCCACTTTTGTTTCCTCTATTTTGGTTTTAGTTGGTGTTCAATATTCAATTGTTTGGAGAATAAGTACGGTTGTATTGTTCGTGATCTTAATGGTGTATTTTTGTTTGCACGATGTGTTAAGCAAGCTAACTTTCTTTTTTCGCACGTGCAGGGGGGGGGAAATCTTCATAGACACCGCTCGACCCGTGCCGAGCGCTACTGCCAGATTCCTACTGGCTAAAACCCCTTCCCCCTTTCATACCAGTGGAGCGTAGCGGGATCCTTTAATAGGCATTACTTCACCACGCTCCTCCTCGTCCACTCGTCATTCATCCTTACCTTCCTTCCGCCCATGACTTCCACTCCCATATGAGCCGCCGAGCAACCCCCGTCGATCCAGCCGACACCCGCATAGCGGTGCCTCCCCTTACAAGCAAGCTATCTAGGTTATTGTGTTCTTTTAGTCTACCGTCGATTATTATTGGTCTATAATGGTTTATACCTAGCTTCCTCTCCCTCCTTTCGTTCTTTTTCAATGAGAACAAGTCTCCCTTTCTTCTATTCCTTGGGGAAATTACCGCCCATAATTTCCTCATTCATCTGGTTCAGACACAGGTCCTCACAGACCTGCCTGAACAGCTTGCACGCCTCAGGCGCCCTACCCACCTTCACCCGACCAACCGCCCACTGCAGCTCGGCCGGCGAGAAGGGCGGCTCCGGTCTCCATCTTTCTGGATCCGCTCAATCTTACCTTGCATGTGCAGGGAGCAGCCACCTGACTTCCGTCATTAGGCCGCCCCCCGGAGGGTACACGCCCTTTGCGCAAGCCTTCTGGTTACAATCTTGTAACCATCTCCGGAGATGTTCTGGATCATTTCTTCGCAGAGTATCCTCCAAGCCACCACTGCCATACTGGCCCCCCGCGGACCTTGCGGAGTGACTTTACCTCACACTTCTTACAGTCCACCGCCTTTTGGACGGCCTCTTTCACTTCCTCGACGGATGTTGCCTCGTCGATGTTCCTCACAAGGACACTTCTGAGGCCCACCTCCGTCTACCTCTTTCACGGCACCAGTCACCTGGGCCACTCTCGTTTCCAGGCGTTTTTCCCCTCGTCTCACCCTGAGGATGAAGTCCCCGCTACTGGTCTTCCTCATCCCCTGCACGCTAACGTCATCCACCTTAACTTGGGTTTTTAGGGCGTTTACCATCTGCGCATACGTAACACCCTCTGCCTGTACCAAGACAAACACTACACAATCTTCCGTACTGCCTACCTGTTAAGGTTCCCAGCCACCCTGATGGCGAGCACTTCCTCCCTGTCCTCTCGCACAGATCCCTCATTTTCACTAGGGTCACGAACGTTTTTGGTTCGGCGCCTGCGATCCCTTGGTCGTCCAACCTGGCAATGAATTGATAGCTCCTTTTGGAGCCGTCAGCTTCATCACCCCCCATACAAACAACATTCTCACTCTTGATGTAGGCAACTTTGCCCACATCCAGTGCCTCGCTAACCGTCCTGGCCTGGGGAAACTGGTCAAGTCCCCGGTCCAACCGCTGACTCGTCTCCCCTTCTGCCCCGCAACCAGCAGGAGCACATCTCCGCCCCGAGCCCTCGACCATCTCCACAACGGTGAAGGCATCCTCAGGCCACCGCCTCTTCGCCAGGGACATGTACTCCTGTACACTCATCCCTGGTTTCAGCGCACTGCTTATATCCCACCTGTCCACAGAATCTGTTTGTGTGCTGACCCGCTTGCACGCACGCTTTATAGTTTGCGTATCAACATCATACGCAATCGGAGCGACCGGCTCGAATCTATGGGCCCGGAGCCAATCGCCCACCGTCTGTATATTCAGTACATTTACCGACCTTTTCATTCGTGTCGCCACAATGATCTCCCGTTTGGTGTTGTTATTCGCGGCTATGATGCTCTACAGTTCTGCATACTGCTTAGTGAGCCCCCCAATCGCCTCCATCAATGTAAATATTATCGGACACTCTTTCCATGCGTACGGTCCAACCTCCTCCATCGATCTATCCACCACCTTACGCTTGTTAGGAGTCTCATTTACATCATTTACATAAATTACCTGCATGTTCGTCTTCTTTGCATCCGTTGCCTTTTCCGTTGCCACAGCCGTTGTTGTCACAGTTGTTGTTCCCGCCGTGCTCGTTGTTTTTGGTTTTGGAATATTGCTCATATCTATACCTACGTTTAAGGCCGACCTAAAAATCACCTCTCGGTAGTGCGCCCGTACCATAGGGAGGGCATTCATGTGAGGTACGTCTGGTGCCCCACAGGTATTCTAGCATTACCTTTGCCTTTTTTATAGAGGATTTGTCCTCCCGGGCCGGCCGGTTAAGCCAAGCTTCCCGGTCCCGGACTCACACAACGTACCCCTACCACGCCCTGTAGAGGTCGCTGGAGTGCGAGCCGAAATTACGGTGATTAACAGATAACTGGCGCTCAGCCATCCGTGGCTCAAGAGTACCTCGGCTTCGCCTGTTCCCCGTACTACACACACACACTATGTATAGCCTTTGAGGTTGAGTTGCTCTTGGCTTTCACCGCTCCTCCTAGGCCTTGCCGGTATGGGTGACCCTACCAGGGACCTCAATGGACCCCACCAGCATCGCCCTAGAAATCATCGCAGATACTTAAGCCTCCCCACCACGGAAAGGTGGCAAAACTTCTCAGGAAGGGGCCTATTTGCTTAAGGGGTGTAGTGTGCGCACCTTGAACCTTACACAACAAGTGACTTCACTGAAACCACTAATACTGCAACCGTTAATTAAAACATTACTTCAGCATTAGTGTTACCAACTCATCATCTTCTTGTCTTGTCTTTTCACATTATCATTGTATAAATGAGCACTACGAGAGTTTCTGATAAATACTAAATTTTATTAATAATTGAAATGGTTTATAAACATTAAACTAAGCCTAATTAATCTTCTAACAATTAAACGGAATGTAAACAAATATTACATAAAATTATTCAATTCAGCAAAGTTACACATTGTCTTGCATTAATCGTAATTATTACTTAATGTTTCGACTTTTATAATATATAAATAATTGATTAATGTATGCGTTATGATGACAATTACAATTGTTAATATAGGCTTGTTATGATGACCATTACAAATGTGTAATATAACTATGTTATGATGACGACTGATATGTTAATTAGATTAGTGTCATCACAATAATCAATTAATGAAATCTGTTTAATTACGAGATTAAACATATTGCCAATACGACAAAAAAAAGATTAAAATTCAATAATAATAAATAAATTAATTAAAGAAAAGTAAACAATGATAATAATAATATTAATATAAATTGGACGTAATTCCATAAATATAAAAATTCTAAAAACCAGAGGATCTCATTGTGAATTACTGGCCCATTTTTTGAGATTCACGTTGATTCATTGAATTTTCTCTGGAATCGTTTTCATTCTTGTTGGAGTCCTCTTGTTCTTGGTTGGAGTCCTCTTCCATGTAGTCCTCGAACTCATCTCCATCATCCAATGCCCTCCATTTGGATTGAGAGAACAACGATTGAAGATCTGGTTCTTCTTGTTCTTCGTCATCAACTTCTGCTCTCGATCTTTTTAAGTACCAAGGTCTTTCTGCTGGAGGCGATTTGAAAGTTGTCTTTGGTACTTTAGAATTGGACGAAGCACTCATGTTGAAATTTTGTTACGTTTTTCGTTCTCACAGCGTTAAAGCGTTAAAATTAATGTTTTTTCTGGTGTGATGTTGCTTTTCATAGTTCTATCACTCCACTAATTTTATTAATTTATTGACCCCTAAATAACTGCGATTTATTGTCTTTTTCCACTAACCTATTGGAATGTGTTGATGTGATTTAACGGAATACTTGTTTTGTTACACTAATTTTCGTAATGTCTGGGTGGTGTTTTAACCATCGAAAAACTATCCAAGTTATGATTAAAATGGAGATGATGCTTATTGTTGTGATACTACTGACTATTCCTGAATGGTGGTGTACTGATTTCCACACATTTTTATGAAGTCGTTGTTGTATCGCTTGTTCGTCCAGTACTAGGGTTGATAGATTAGTTGATTGCATTGAATCTCTTTCCTTGTCTAAGAAGATTGAATTTTGACGTTGGTATAATGTTGTGTTAGTCTCGATGGACTTAATATATGCTGTTACAGTTGATTGAGCATCTCTTCTCAGTGTTGGTGTTAATATTTTTTGTTTTGATTTGATTATACAATATGAGGAGATTTTTAGAATTCATGTTTCGTTCAATTTCAGATCTTCTCGAATTCCATTACAAATCAGGGCGATTCTTGTGGATTTTGGTGTAATATACATCCAACTGTTGGATGCATACAACCGTTTCCATATTACTTCATTTGTTTGATATTGTTTTATCTCACAGTTGTTTTCTCCTGATCGTTGATAGATATGGTTGATTATACAGTCAGTATCGTTATCTATACTTCTGACAATTGATGGTGAACACAAGAATTTATTGTTGTTCAATCTGATTCTATTAAGAAATTCTTCTTCGTTTATTTCAAAGTATAATTGAGAATCATAATCAACTGCTAACAGATCATTTGATGTTTCTATAGACCAGAATTTGTTTTCTTCGAACTTTGTGGGGACTGAAGTTACCTTGATCACTGTATATTCTGTTTGTTCGGTGATCACAAAGTATCCGTGTATTAGGATGTTTTCGCTGTCCTCCTTGATGCTTGTTGTGATTATGGGATGAGACATTATGGTCAATCCAGCTGGTAGCTTTGCGATCGCATTGTTAATTTTTTGATCGATTTGATCAGGTGAGATAAGGTTGTAGTAATGCCCTTCTCCTAAATAAATATGCCATATTTGAGTGTAGAACTTCTTTAATTCTTCGAAGTAATTGGCTGTTACTTGATATGTTCCTAAGATTTTAATATTTATTGCGTTCTCATCTGGACCGTTGTACCAATTACTCATCGTATTAATTGCATCGATTCCTTGGTTTAGTTTTATTTGAAATTGTTCTAATTTTTGTCGAATTCTGTCTTCGGTGTTGTTGAATTCAGCGACTGCTGTCAGCATAAATTTTGTTTGATGATTAGACCTTTAGACCACATATAAAGTCTTTATTGCAGGCCATGCAATGACAATATGTTGCTCCCTTTTTGCTTTGGGTGAGCCAACCTTTGAATCTGTCGTCATGTTCCCACCTAGGCTGGTATTTTTGGACGTAGCTTCTTTTCGAGATTGAAGGCAGTTCTTCAACATCTGAGCCAGAAGATGATCTTGGGGGTGGGCTGTCTCCAGCTTGCGAAATTGAAGCCATGTATATAAATGATAATAAATCAGAAGGAATTTTACTACAGCAACCATAAATCAAAATCTGAAATTACATTTGTCAAGTACAGTAGAAGCTCGATTATCGGGAATAAAAATGCCAAGTATTTGAAAAACAGAGTTCTCTGAATTTCCCTAGATTTTGGTTAATTTTTTTAAAATTTCCCTTTTTCCCCCTCAACAAGTAAATATTCCCTAGATCTAGGAAAATTTCTCTAGACCTGGCAACACAGTATCAGTGTTTCCATTAATTCCCCCATTGTATTGAGTAGATATATAGGGCGATATGTAGCTTCTTCTATATGTGATTTTTTTGGTTTTTCAACCAGGATTAACTTTGAGATTTTCCACTCTACTGGGATTTCTTGCTTAAGCAGGACTTCATTGTCTAAATTTAATCAAATAGAAGGTTTTACTTTAACTATTTGTTTCAACGCCTTAGATGGTACTCCATCAATTCCGGGGGCCTTATTTGGTTTGAGTCTGTAGACAGCTAGTTAGATCTCATTTTCGTCAAACTCACTCACATTCAAAATCTCTCCTTGAGGCCAGTTTATCTCAGAGTGTTTCGGAAATAATTCCAAGACGAGTTGTTTTTTGTCTTTGAGGCCGAGTTCAGCTTCCGTCCCTTAAAACAGTTTGTGGGCTGACCGTGTCACAAACGATGCTAAACCGAGAATTTGCGTTCAGCTTGAAAATTTAAGGGGAGAGCGCCCTTAAAGAACGATCGAAAATAAACTGCCGAAATCGAGCCCTTAAACTGAATGTAAAGAGAATATTCGCCGTTGAAATATGTATAAAATTAAAAAATTCGAATGTATTCGAACTAAATTGATATTAATAATAATATTAATTGATATTAATATTAATCTTAATTGATATTAGTATTAATACTAAAGGATATTGAAGATTTATTGATGATTAGAATAATTAGCAATAAAACCTGCGATAGGTTACTTGCAAAAAATTGTCGAAAGAAAATTACTTAATTATAATTAAAAGAAAATCAGTTATTATATTTCATTTATAAAATAGAATATATGTATATAAAATTTGACCGAAAACTCTAAAATAAATTAAATTATTATTATTCTCGATAGCAAAGAGTAAGAAGAATAAATAAATAATTAATTAGAATAAATAAATTAATAGAATTTTTATTTTTGGTTCTTGATTATATTTAAAATGGACAAGTACCCGTAGTAGGTAAATATTTGCAAATAATTTCTCTGTATGTGATTCTATCAAAAGAATATATAATTTTTACGGTGATATTGCAAAATGTACCCAATCGACAACTATATGGATAAAAATTCGGACCAAATATCCCTTAGATTTACCCTTTAAATTAAACCGACCTTCAAAGTGGAATAGAGAATAAGGGACGGAAGCTGAACTCGGCCTGAGAGACAGATTTGTTTTTATATTACCTGTTTTAAGAGCCTTCATTACTAGTTTGAAGCGTCATTTTCCACTGTTTTTATCAGGTCTTCCCAGCATTTCTTTTTTGAGATCAGTATGGCTATTCTCAGTTGTTTCTTTGCTTCCTTGTAATTCTGGATGAACTCAGTGTTTATATAGATTTGTTTGTTTGCTCATTTGAGTTTACGTCTATGTTGCAGCGACTTTTTCCTCAATTCGCATATTTCGCTGCCGTCAGTATGGTGCAGGTCTATCGTTGGAAATCATCAGTTTCGGTGTTGTTGAGAAGTTCGGACAATATTTCGCCGCGTTTATCTGTTTGACTTGAGCCCCATTCAACTAATTTTGAGTTTAGGTCGCCTGTAAAAATGATAAGTTTTTTCCATTTTTTCAGGTCATTTCCAATATTGTTTATCTGTCTTTCGAATTCCAAAATAGTGATGTTAGGCGATATGTAGCAACTATATACGGCCATACTCAACGCAGACAGCGTTCTCGATTTTTGTATAGCTAATGATTTTCTTATGTTTTGATCTTGGCCATATTGCCGCGTTTATATTTGTGTCTGTTAACCAGTTTTGATTTTGCATCTCTCTTTTGTTTGGCTCTATCACCACAACTACATCCACCTCTAGTTCCGCAGCTGTTGCGTACGCAAGGTCGTGTGCAGGGATACTTCGGTTTAAGTTTATTTGTAGGATTTTAATGTCCATATATTATGAGAACAATCTCTTGTTTGTACAAAATGCTGTCTAGATTAGTGGAATATATAATTAGTTTAATTTGATAAATATATGTAAATAAATGAACACCTAAGAGTAAATAAATGTGTATAAATAAATAGGTAAATATGCAGATCTCTATAAATAATATATGTGTAAATAAATATGTATATAAATAGATCTCTATAAATAAATGTATATGTATAAGTAAATATGTGCATAAATAAACCTCTAAAAATAGATATATATGTATAAATAAATATGTAGATATATAACTCTCTGTATATAGATAAATAAATAAATTAAATCTTTATATATATATATATATATATATATATATATGGATTAATCTTGCCATTTTGTCGTTTTATTCTTCTGTTCTGAGTCTTTTGTTTTACTTTCTTTGTTTTTTGCTGGAGCTACTGCCTGTGACGATTTCGTTGCTTCTATGGCTTTTCTATATTTATTGCAGCTCAGCGTGTCTAATCTATGTCCTTTTGATTTACAGATTGCACAATATATTTCGTTCTTTGCACTGATATGCCATGTGCCCATATGCCCAGCAGTTGAAACATTTTTTAACTTTAATCTGTTCTTTAATTCGGCAATTTATGCAGCCAATCTTAATTTTGCCTAGAGTAATAAGCTTTTCAGCCGCTTGCTCTGTTGCTTTTACAATGGCTATTTGGTTTTCCCCGTAGGTTTGATCATCTTTTTTATATCAAAATTTTCTTCTATCAACATGTCTGTTGCGGATTTAAGAGCTTGTTCAACTTCTTCTTTGTCAATCAGTGGATCAATGTCTCTAATGATAAGCGTTTTCTTGGGCAGCTCTACTTCTAATTTCCACTCCTTCTATTTTGTTGGAAATTTCGGCTTTAAGTAGATCAATATGATTTTTTTCACTGCCTCTGATTGCCAGCAGTAATTGTCCTGCTTTGGTCTTCCTTATGGTCTTAATTTCGACGCCAAGTTTTTCTATATTTACGTTTCCTTTCACTTTCTTGAGAAGGTCGGCGTAGCTCTCCTTACCAGATTTTAGCCATATAACGCCCTCCTCTTTTTGCTTATTCGTATTTCGGTTGTTTGGCCTTCTGTCGTTTTCCTTTTCTTCATTTTCTATTTGCTGTTTGTTTGGTGTGCAAAGCACAATCTCCATTTTGGTTTTCCTAAAAATAAATTCGATTAAGTTCCCGTATTGATTTTTTTTCGTATTAGACTATCCGCCAATTGTGATTCCCGTGTTAGGGTGACTGGTTGTGTATGATTTCTACTTGGCCGTAGTTCTCCCACCCTTACAGATTCTGGACTCTTATTGTTTATTGCGTTCATCGCCTGTACCACCTCATTTTTTGTTACTGTGGCGTCCAGATCCCTAAGGTAGACTGTTTTCGTCTTCATCTTGTTCCCTGCTTTCCTAACACCTGTCCCGTTAATTTGTTCAGATATTCTTGTTTTTAGGCTATTTACTATTTCCTCATTCTTATCCATTACAATAATCAGTTCTCCTTCTCTCGTACTACAGGTTTTCCGAATGTTTTTACACTCCTCTGGATCTTTCAAAACTGTCTTGACATTTCTTAGCAGAGTTTTATAGTTTTGATTTTTATTCGTTACAATTATGGCATCAGTATTGAAAGCTTGATTTTGGTGTTGTTTCTTCATATGTATATACAATTGCTTTGATGTAGTCGTGGACTTTCATGTTCTCTGCATAAGTTTTCTTTTCTAGGTATTCCCTTATCTTGTTTTTATCAGTTTTACCGTATACTATTCTTGTTCTATTGCTTGTTGCTTGTCTTGAGAGTGCTCTGCCTATCTTGAAATAAATATAATTGTGGTCACTAAGTGTCTTCTCCTGCATCACTCGCCAGTCGTATTTGTGCCTAAGCAGTCTGTCACTAATTGCTGTGATGTCGATATACGACACCATACCCCTGGATTGAAACATAGGTGTGTCTCCGTGATTAATGATTATTAAATTGTTCTCAACTAAAAATTCAGATAGAATTTCATCACGTCTATCTGTCTGGCTGCAGCCCCATTCCACCGATTTCGAGTTTAGGTCGCCAGTAAATATAACTGGTTTTGTCCATTCCTTTAAATCATCGTCAATGATATTTAGACGATTCTCGAATTATCCATCTGTAATATTGTATATATAACTCCCTCTTTGTAAATAGTTGAATAGGTTAAAAAAAAGCATCTGTGTAAATAAATCTCTGTTAGTAAATTTATATATGGGTAAAATCTTGTCAGTAAATATATGTGTAAATAAATCTCTGTTGATAAATATCTTCTAGCACCATAAAGATTGCCATCTGTAGTCGTTTCGCTCCCGGCATGCTGTCCGATGGGGTGGCCAGAATATCCCCGTTTCTTGTGTTGAGTACGTAGACGTATATATCCATTATGTCTACTGTAAATTTGTTTGTAAATGAGTATTAATAGGAATTGATGTATTTGTTTCTTATCACAGTTGATTTCTATAAATAAATGAGTGTAAATAAATGTATCTATATCTATATCAGAAAATAAATATAGTTGTATATTATCACAGTTCATCTTTTTTGTACGTGTACTCCTACAGACTAGAATGTAATCGTATACTCCTGTAAATGGGTGAATTGGGATCCTTATCATTCAATTTCTGTTTTTCTGGTATTTTCTTTTGTCTGCTAGCTTTTCTCTATGCTTCGGGCAGCCTGAATTACTCCATCTATCTCCACATATTGGGCAATAGCTCTGAACTTGGCACTCTTTCGAGGTGTGACCAGTGTTTGCGCAATTTGTGCACATTTTATTTCTGTCTGGTCCTCTGAATTTTGCCGCGATATGATCATAGCCCCAGCATTTAAAACATTTTTGGAGGTCAATGCGTTCTTGTATCGGGCACATGGTAATCCCTATCAGTATGAGATTATTCTCGGTATAGCTTCTGATGTTTTGATTGTTACTGTTTGACAGTTTCCATTGGCGCATATTTCAATTGCGTTACATATTTTGTCCCGTATTTTTTCTTCGGACTCAATGTCCACTGTCTGAGTACCTACTGTTGTTGTTTGACAACTAGCTACTTTTGTAGTCTTTCCTATTATCTGTTTCGGTATCATTGTATTACTATTTTGTTGCTTTATAGTTTTTTGGTTTTCTATGTGTTCTATTTCCATTGTCTTCACTAAATAATTTATTTCGCTGGAGAGGCGCTTAATTTCTCGATGAACGTTGTGCCACTTGTTCCGAGGCATCATCTTTGTTTTTATTCATTTATTTTTGCCTTTTAAGGCTACGGCCAGCCTGTGGAGTATATCATATACCTCCAACAGCAGAGCTCCACCAAGTCGGTACTTAATTCACGACTGTGCTGTTGGGGGGATTTTTACACCAGGTGGTCCCTTTCCCACCTAGGCTCTTGTTATCTGTTTCATAGCCAAAGTCGTTCTTTTCCCTTGTAAATCCCGTCTATCTATAAACTAATTAATAGCCCTTAATCATCGCCTGAGTCGTCGTAATTTAAGTCACTTTTAGGTTCCCCGCCACATCTGAACCTTTCCGGCATGGGTGTCCCTACCAAGCGTCTCTTCATATGTGACCCCCGCCGGCATAGCAACAAATGTGGCGAGTACTAAGCCTCTCCACCACGACAAGGTAGTGACTCCTGGGAGGGGCCCGACTTTTTTTTCGCACGTGCAAGGGGGGGGGAATCTTCATAGACACCGTTTGACCCGTGCATTCTCACCGTTCTTGGGTCGTCACCTTCCCATACACGTTTCCTCTCGTTCGCGAGGAGGTCAAGGGGGATTCTCCCCGAGACAACGGCCACGACTTCCGCAGAAACACTCCTGTATGCACTGTACACACGCAGTAGCATACACCGTTGCACTCTCATGAGTTTTTCCCTGTACCTGTTCATTTCGAACGCACTCATCCAGGCCTGCACCCCATACAAACATATGGAGTGCACGGCCGCACATAATACACTTCTCTTGGAGGCGAGAGGCCGACCAATGTTGGGCTTTAACCTTCCAAGAGCCCTCGCACTGAGGTTTCGTTGAAACTCTACCCCAAGGTACCTCACAGATTCACGAGCCGGGACGCCAACTGCACAGTCAACTCCCGGAACTTGCGTCTACCAATCAGTAGTACAGCCTCGGTTTTCTGAGGAGACAAGGCAAGCCCGTTCTTCCCCATCCACCGGTCGATCCTACCGAGAGCCTCATTCACTATCGCAGTCAGTCTCTCTTCCGACCTTGCGACAGCTATTACTGCCATCCGCATACCCAACGAGAGTGATCCCGTCAGGCAGTTTCAGCCTCAACATCTCGTCATAAAAAATGTTCCACGGCAGTGGCCCAAGCACCCGGTGGAACACCCGCAGTCATCGCGAAGGTTTCCGCAGTCACTATCTCTCTATCGCTCAAGTAGCTCCCCACCAACTTTCGGAGGTAACGAGCCACCCCCTTCAGTTCCAAAGCCTTCAAGATCCCGATCCATGGGACCGAATTGAAGGCATTCTTCACATCCAATGTAACAAGCACACAATAGCTTCGAGTACCCCAAGTAACCGAATTCGTTACTCTCGCTATCTTTATGACTTGCGTGATAGCGTCCACCATCGACCTACCGCTCCTGAGCCCATACTGGCTTTCAGCTAGACCTCCGACCCTATCAATTTCCTCATTTATTCTGGCTCCGATCATACTCTAGTAGATCTTTGCCATCACATTCAGTAGGCATAATGGTCTATACCTAGCATCCTCTCCCTCCGTTCGTTCTTTCTCAATAAGAACAAGTCTGCCCTTCTTCCACTCTTCGTCCAGACCCGGGGCCCTACCCACCTTCACCCGACGGACTGACCACTGCAGCTCGACGGACGTGAAGGGCGGCACCAGTCTCCATCCTTCTGGATCCGCCCAATTTTCCCTTGCATGTGCGGGGAACAGTCTGACTTCCGAAATCAGCCCGTCCCCCGGAGAGTACACGCCCTTTGCGCAAGCTTGCTGGTTACGATCTTGTAACCATCACCCCAGATGTTCTGGCTGACATCTTCGCAGAGTATCCTCCAAGCCTCGTGCTTGGAGCTCCACATAGCTCTGCGAAGATGCTTGCGCGCCACGTTATACCTCCATCTGCACTCCTCTCGTTCTTCCACAGTCCCTCTCCAGTTGGTTCTCATCATGGCCCGTCTTGCACGCAAACAAACAGGATTTACGCATTTCTGCTATCTGTGCATTCCACCAGTAAACTGGCTTTCTGTCCCTCTCACTCCTACATTTTCTATTGAAGCAAACATCACAGGCCACGGTCAGAACTGCTTCGCATGCGCTCCGTAGCTCCTCTCCAGGACCTATGCGTTCACTCAAGTCTTTCATAACCGTGCCCAGTCTTTCGAAGAGGATATCCTGGTGGTCACTTAAGTTCTCTCTCACCCTGACATGCCATTCTTCTACCCTGCTTGCAATTCGTGAGGTGCTGAAAGTGATGTCTATAAAAGACTCACTCCCGCCCCTCACGAATTTCGGCTCGTTCCCTCTATTGTGTACCACCAGGTCCTGCTCTGCCAGCCACTCTTCCACCATTCTCCCTCTATTGAAATCTCCACATACAACAATCTCTTTGAACCAGGATTTCATGCTGGTCCTCAGCTCATTCAGATATGCCACAAATCGTTCCAACGTTATGTTGGGCGAAATGTAGCACCCATACAAGACCCATTTCTCCCACTCAATCCACACAAATCCATCACCTTTCCCACAACGTTTCATACAGTTGTGGACTCATCCATGTACCTGACAAGGACACTTTTGAGACCTACCTCCGTCTTCACGTCTTTCACAACCTCAGTTACCTGAGCCACTCTTACTGCCAGACGTTGCTTTTCCGTGGCGTCTTTCATCCAAACGATGAGGTCCCCGCCATGGGTCTTCCTCATCCCCTGCACATTGACATCGTCCACGTTTACATCACAGGAACTGTTTATCACTTGACGTCTGTGATGGTGTTTAACAATTATTATTTCACTACTTCTCATGATTACTACCTACATCTCCCATCCTCCTATAAAAGCATATAGGAGATCAGGAGTTCGGATTGTTCATGTACTGTCATCATTGGCATTATCTTTATTGTTTTCATAATTTTTTTCATCACTGTTCTTAATACGAATCACCTTTGTTATATAGTCATTAATTGCTGACCAATTCTGTTGACTGCTGGTCATTATTTCAATTACATTATTTTCATTAATTTCATCATCTATTTTTAATGCTAACTTTACTCGTTCATTTTCGTTGCATTCGCATAGACTAAATCTAGGGCAGTTCTGCTCCGATTCGTGTTAATCTGTAAGATGTTTACAACCATTTTATAGAGTGAGGAATGTCTTCTATTTTCTCAATAGCGATGATATATTGAGTCTTTATTAACATGGTATATATTACAATGTACAAATATCTTTTATTATAAATAAAAGTGTACATTAATTAATTAATTGATTTTATTCCCTTTTGTGCGCGCGACCTCGCTAGCGCTTGTCTAAAAACTGCTCAGCTTCCGCTACCAGCCTCATGCCCTCCTGTACCTAGCGGGCAGAATGCGTCGAAAGTACACTCAGTCTTCTTATGCTCTATTTTGCCACATTTCTGGCAGCACTTACTTCGGTCTGTACCATTACATGTATTTGCCATGTGGCCATACTGCCAACATTTGTAGCATTTCTGTACGTTTATTCTCTCTTGTATTTTACACATAGAGAGACCAATTCTTATTCTGCCACTTTTCAGTAATTTATTTGCATCATTATCTTCCATCATAATAACAGACATTTGATTCCCGTTATTAAGTGGTCTAATTGGTTTAACTTCAAGTTTTTGTTTATTTTCAATATATCCTCTAACAAGAATAGCCTCTTTAATATCATTCTCGTTGGTTAATTCATCAATCTCGTGTATTTGTATAACTTTCTTACGCATAGCACCGAGTACATGTATTCTACTATCTTTTACTATAGTTTGAATTTGTTTCTTCAAACTTTCAGCTCCTTTGTTGATTTTGACTAGCATATTACCATTTTAGTCTTTCTGACTCCATTGACTTCTCTCAGAGTATCTGCATCTATTAGATTCGTTTTTAGATTCTTTAAAATTTCAGCATAGCTTCCTTTATTACTTTCAATCATAAGGGCTTCGCCACGAAAGCCCCTCTTCTTTTCAGCTATTTCAATACTATAATTTGGAGGAACACAGATAAGAACTTCATAGCTTGTGTCCCTAAACGTGATTTCACATAATTTTTTAAATAGGACTACACTTATCCCTTGGGACATCGTTATGATTATTTCTTTATTTCGAACTCATTCAACATAATTACGGATTTAATTTCCGACAGAATATTATACAAATCTTTATAGTTATTTTTATCTTGTTTTTCCGAATCGTAAAATAACACTGTTACATTCCTTCGCTTCAGCTGCACCTCATTATTCAAATTTCTATATTTAATAGTTTGTTCCATGTAATTATATTTACCCCATGATGTATCAATATTTTCACACTCTGCCAAATCCGGAAACTTGGCAAAGATCTTCTTGCACCAATTTGTATGATTTGTTTTATCCTTATCACAGAGGAAAACTACGTTCTCATGATTATCCATAATTGCATTACCTGTTTTTGTTTTAACTTTAGTGAAACTCTCCTTCGTCCAATTTACATAACCAATTTTATAGAAATCATCATAACTATTGATTTTCATCTGTCTCACATCAATTTGTTTTGGAATAACTTCACATGGGTCTGTTTGACTGCACATGTCGACCATCTTTGGTTTTCCAAGAGGTGCTCGAAAATCTATCGTTTAGGAGATCTTTAGTTCTCTTACTTTATCCAGGATCACCTTCATTTCAGTAACATCATAGCCAATCTCTATCCGTGGTACTGCGTTGTTTGAACAATATCTTATCAATTTATCCAATTTATTATCTAGTTCATAAAATAATTTTTCTCGTTCTTCCAATGTTGTTTGTTCTGTTATAATTTCAGGAGTCATTGAGCTGGTACTAACCCCTCTCCGTCTTTTCAACAGTTGGCATTTTGTTCGAGATTTCACAATAATCTCACTATCATTATCATCACCACCTTCTGTTATGCCGATTTCTATATCGTCAGTCTGTGTTTCCGTTGTCGTATCCATTTCAAGTATCCTGTCATCATCTTGGGGCTGACGGTCGCCACCAGATGGAGCCCCACCATCTGGTGCCACTTTTTCCGAGGCTATGTCCTTACTAATTTTTTCATTTTTGTGCCTTTTATAGCTACCGCCAGCCATGAGGAGTGTCTAAGACCTCCGGCAGCAGAGCCTCATCGAACCATTTACATACCGGATGGTCCCCTTGTCCACCCGGGCTCTCGTGATCCATATCATTGCCATAGTAGTCGTGTATCTTATTTCAGGTTTATCCAATCCATAACAGCAGACATAATCATTTTCCATCGTCCAATTTCCCTTCCTCGTTAGTTACCCGAGGGTTCCTCGGGATAACAGGGTCCACCACGTGAAGGTGAGGATAGGTTATAGACAGCGAGAGGTTAAGTGACACCCATCAGGGTGTCATGTATTACGCATCACTGTCCTTTGGACCTTTTTTTTATAGGTGTGGTGAGCGCCATAAGGCTAACCCAACCAGTGACCTTCTGAAACCACTATCACTGGAACTGTTAATCACGTAGCATCTGTGATGGTGTTTAACTATGTGTCTATCTTCTAGACAGAAATAAACGGTAAATTACTTACACCTACATCTCCCGCCCCTCTGTGTTTATCAAAGGCTTAGGAGTTCAGAGTCATATGTTGTCACCAGCATCACTATTTTTCTCATTATTTTCATCATGAATTTTAATGTTAATTATTTTCTTTATAAAATCATTTATCACTTTCCAATTATATGGGCTTTTAATCATCAAATCTATGATATTAATTTCATCAACATTGTTGCCGAGTCTCAACTCCAACCAAACTTTTTCATTTTGAGTCCTCATGCAATAAAAGAAAGTGGTCTCGCATCACCAAATGCGCCGCTACAGTGGCAACACTCATCACTTACACGTTTTCCAATTCTTTTTAAATATGACTCAAAATTACCATGACCGTTTAAAAACTGACCAAGGAAATAATCGACATAATCATGTTTTCTCGATACCCATTTGTTCACATCTTTAATCAATAAACGTGTCCATTCAGCACACGCTGTTTCATTTGACCACCGTGATTGCCATGTTTCCACTGTATTCAACTTGATTTGCTTTATTACATCACTAGTTTTATTACATTTTTCGATTGCAGATCTCCAAAATTAGCAAATCAATTGGTACAACACCTGCTATCACATCAGCTGCTACACGGGACACTGTCCTATACAAACGACCAACTCTCAGTGCTGCTCTACGCTGCAAAGAAAAAAGCGTATTATTATATATTTCGATGCGTAACACATCCGACCACACTGGTGCCCCATATAGGACGACCGACTTTACAATACTATACAGAATTCGACGTTTGCCCTCATGTGGACCTCCAATATTCGGCAAGAGCCGCGTCAAGGCGTTCATTGTCTTATTTGCTTTTTCCATTGTTTGACGGATTTGCTCTCCAAACGTTAATTGACTATCTATCCAAATGCCGAGGTATCTGATAGATTTGACAGGTTTTATTATGACATTATTCAACCGGTACTCGACAGGAGTACGAAGTCTTCTGCCCAACACAAAAACAACAGCTTCAGTTTTTTGTGGCGACAACTCCAACATGTTGGATGACATCCAACTATCAACCTGAATGAGTGTTCTGTTAACTTTCCCAATTAAGTCATTTTCATCAGTGCCGCATGCGACAATAGCCAAATCATCAGCATACGCAACGAGAAATACATCATCTTCAACATTCAAATTAAGAGCACCATCATATAATATATTCCACAATGTCGGTCCTAACACAGAGCCCTGTGGAACCCCTGCGGTCAATTGAACAAATGTATCATGTTTCAACATGACTTTACGATCAGTGAAGTAATTTTTTATCATGTCAATTAAATAACTGCTAATATTGCTCTCTGTGAGCTTATCAACTATAATTTTGAACGACGCAGAATTAAATGCATTTTTCACGTCCAATGAAATTAGTGCACACCACTTTCTATTAATGATGCCATAGGTCTTTGTTCTAATTAAATCACAGATTTTGGTCACTGCCTGGATTGTACTATGGCTCTTTCTAAAACCATATTGTGACGACGACAGTGGCATTTTCTGTTCAATTTCATGGTTCAATCTAGTTAGTAACGGGACGATACGTAGTTTTGTCATTTAATGACTTTTTTGGCTTCTGTATAAACACAATTTTGGAAACTTTCCACTCATCAGGAATCTTTCGTGAAGCGAGTATTCTATTAAATAATGTCAACAGTACGTTGGGATCTATTTTAGCAATTACTTTTAAGAATTCTGTTGTAATATTATCTATTCCAGGTGCTTTTTTCAGCTTCATGTCAGCCATGGCTGCCTTCAACTCATCACAATTAAAATCATCATAGTTATTATCATTATCCATGTACCAAATGTTAATAGGGTGCTGAGGAAAAAGCTCACGAATAATCATTTGCTTTTCTCGCAAGGACATTACTGTCTTCTCTTGAAATGGACGAACGGTTTTCATTGCAATTCTGTAGCCATCACCAAATAGGTCTGCCATCTATCAAGTTCATATCCCAAATTGTTTAGAAAGTCTTCAAAGTCATTCACACTAATATTGGGTGAGGCATAACAACTGTGTATTACGAATTTTTCGAATTCAGCCCACACAGCACCATCGATATGATCATGGTTTTTGATTGCAAAATCATCGGTCCTCTGCCATATTGCTGCGTCAATCCGAGCATACGTGACCCAGTTTTGGCTTTTGCTCATGGCTTTTTTATTAGCCTCTGTCATTACTACTACGTCGATATTCAATTTCGTTGCAGTGGCATACACCAAATCTAAAGCTGCTCTGCTGCGATTCGTGTTAATCTGTAATATCTTTAGTAGCATTTTGTTTTGTATAGGAGATCTTCAAAAAATTCGATGACATAAAAATAAATAAGTCGATTAATAAATAAGCAAATATGTAAATAATAAATAAATATGTGTGTATAAATAGATTTCTTGTATATCCTCATTTTTGTAAATAATACGTTGCAAATAGTAAATAAATGAATAAATGCATATATGTATATATAATATATATACATATATGCATATTTATTATTTACATATTTGCTTATTTATTAATATATATATATATATATATATATATATATATATATATATATATATATAGTATTTAGATAAAATTTCCAAAATATCACAGTCACAATCATCCATTAATATATCACAGACAGCCATGGTACATTTATAAATATATATTATATATATAAATATATGTGAATAAATATCTTCCATTAAAATATCACAACTATCTAACTATGTCTGAGCTTACCCCTTGTGGCTTTGTAATGGTTATCTGTTTTTTGTCATAGTCCGTGGTTAGTGACTTGACTTCCGTCAGAATATCGTAAATGTCTTCGTACACATCTCTGCTTTTGTCTTGTGAATCACGTAAAACCAACATCATGTTACGTTGTTTGGATTTAATTGATTTTTCTGCGTCGCGATATCTGATGGTTTGCTCCAATACTATGTAGCTGCCCCATTGCTTTTCATTGTCTTCACTTTCTGTAAGTTCAGGATATTTAGTAATAATTTTCGTATACCACTTACTTTGTATTGTCTTTTTAGCGAAAACGACAATGTTTTCATCGTTGTCTTTCAGTGGGTTGCCCACTCTGATTTTAGTTCTCTCATAACTGTCTTTGGACCTGGTTGAATCTGCAATACACTTAAAATCTTGATAACCTTTTACGTCCTGCTGTTTAATGTTGACTTGTATTGGAATGACCGTACAGGGCTCTGTTTGACATCCCATTTCCGCCGTTTTTGCCTTTTTTGTTGTTTTTTCGGCTCTTCGGCACATATCCCTAATTGTTTGTAATGCCTTAAATTAGATTTTTCAATGTCTTGCGCAATTACCTCGTTCATTAGTTGGCGTATATTCTTTACCATTTGTTTTATGCTGCGTTGGACAGTTGAGTGATCTAGGCAGTATTGTGATAAAGCAGTCGTTATTTTATTGAGTTCACGAATTGCTTTGCTGGGCATTGTTATGGTGTCTTCTTTATCTAAACTTGAGCTACAATGTTTCTTTCGTTTCTTATTTATATGTTTGTTTCTTCTAACTCTATGAAAATCACTGGAATCATCGTCATCATCATCATCGCCATAGTGGTTTACATTACCAAACCTCCTATTTAACTATGTTTCAAGGTTGTTTATTAATTATTTTGTCCATCTGCCATTTGTTGTTTTATTCCAATTTTCTTGCCATTTTTTTATTGTACTTGAACGCAATTGGGATCGATTCAATGGTGTATTCCCCATAACATACAGTTGACGCGTTTCCATTATTACTAAATCAATTGGAATGGTTCTAGATATAATGTCTGCAGCTTCTTTTGAAACAGTACGATAAAGTTGACCTACACGTAATACTGCTCTACGTTGTATACTCTGTAGTAGATCACAGTATTTTTTAATTTGGATGACATTATACCATACTGGTGCACCATAAAATAGTATCGACTTTACTACGGAAAATAGGATACGTCGCTTGTTTTCAGGCGGACCGCGTATATTGGGCATTAGACCACTTAGTGCGTTCAAAGTTTTTTCAGCTTTTGCTGTTGTATTTCTTATGTGATCACCAAATGTTAAACCACAATCAATATAGATTCCAAGGTATTTGATGGAATATTTTGGAATAATTATTACACCATTAACACTAAATTCAATATTTTCTTTTGGGCGACCACATTGTTTCAGAACTACAGCTTCCGTTTTTTCCGGGGCCATCATCAAATCATGTTCTCGTAGCCAATGGCTAATCAAAGATAATGTCAAATTTGTATTTGTCATCAACTCGTGTTCGTTAATTCCTGTACCCAGGACCGCAACGTCATCCGCAGCAACGGCATCCGCATAAGCGATTAAATGTACATATTTTGGTAGTTTCATTTTTAATATACCATTATACAGGATATTCCACAGGAATGGTCCAAGAACCGACCCCTATGGAACACCTGCCGTTGTCTCATACAAGGTTTTATTGTCAATCATGATTTGTCTGTTTTTAAAATAATCTTGTACTATATTAATCAAGTATGGACTTACTTGTAATTCAACTAGCTTATCAATTATTCTACACCACGACGCCGAATTAAATGCGTTTTTGACGTCAATTGTAACCAGCGCACAGAGTCTTCTGTTATTGACTTTATTACAAGATTTAGCTATTTAGTTCTACCATTTTATGAACAGCCATAACTGCACTGCGACCTTTACGAAACCCGTATTGGTCATCAGATAAACCATTTTTTCTAATTACTTCTTCTTCAAGTCTTTTGACTATTTCAAACAACTTCCCCATTACGTTTAATAGGCAAATTGGTCTAAACGATGGTCTTTGATTAGGTGTTTTCTTCTCCAATAGTATCAGTTTGCCAATTTTCCATTCGTTTGGGATTATTCCCGTTTGTAGAATATGATTAAATAAGTTTTTCAATAAGTCTGGTGCTGCTTTAGAGATTTGTTTAATTGCTTCTGGAGAAATTCCATCAGGACCGGGTGCTTTATGTGGCTTCAACCTTCGGCTTGCCGCTAATAATTCATCAGTACTAAATCTTTCAATATTATCAGCTTCCATTCTTGTCCATTGAACAACAGGGTGTTTATGAAAAAGTTCTTGTACAATTTTCAGTTTTTCGTTTCTTGTTAATAATATTTTCGGTACTTTTGGTTTTATTGTTTGCATGATGATTTTATAGCCATCACCCCATATATTACTTTCTACATTTTCAATTAAATCATTCTAGCCTTTTGTTTTTGTTTTACTAATTAAAGTTCTTAAATTTTTCTTCAGAGTTTTATATTGAAGATAGCTGTCATTTGCTTCTACCGTATCAGTACCATGACGATTTTTTCTAATCATACTGCGTCTTGCTTTAATTGTTTGTTGGCGGGCCGTCTGAATCTCAGCTGTCCACCAATATGGTAGACGGTCACCAACTTTAATCACCATTTGGGGTGTAGACAGCTGGTAAGCTTTTTTAATCATTTCAATTATTGAATCGGGATCATTGCTATTTACGTCACTTGAATTAATCTCTACGTATTCAATTAGTTTTTTAAAATCTGTTGCACCATTAATGATTCTCGTGCGCCAGTGTTTAAAATTACCAGATCATTTGAATTTATTAGGTCATTTAGCAGTCGTCCTCTGCTATCTTCTGTCGTACTACCCCAAAGTGGCGATTTACTATTTAAGTCCCCACCCACAATCAAATGTTTTTTGAATTTTTTCATTCCAATTTCTAGGTTATTCAAGTATATTTGAAATTCATTGAGACTTATATTTAGTGAGATGTATAAAGTGAAAATCACATACTTGTCAAATCAATCCAGATAGCTCCATCGATCGCACCACATTTGATTATTCTGATTTTCTTTGATTTTATCCATATAGCAGCGTCCAACTTTGTGTCGGTAATCCAAATTGCTCGTGATATTTCTGGTTTGTTAGGTTCTGACACTAGCACGACATCTACGTTCAGCTGGTTTTCAGTGGCATAGACCAAGTCCATAGCTGGTTTACTTCGATTAGCATTAATTTGTAAGAATTTTAAGTTTTCGGCCATTGTGAAGTTGAGGTTGTGTCCGAACTACTGATGACAATGACATTTGTTGCTCTATAAGCAGTATAAGACAATATATAGTAAATAAATAAATAGTATTTGTATTTGTAAAGCGATCACAGTCATATTTTGTGTATATACACTCTAAAATTGTATGAATAAACTCTTGTAAAATTAAATTTGTATAGATAAAATAAATAAGTGTATAAATAAAATTTTGTATATATAGTGTTGTATAGTTATCACAGCCATGTTTCATATGTATATATACTCTACATGAATAAATAAATTGTAAATAAAATCTATAATTATCACAGTCATGTTTTCTGTATATAAAAACTCCATATGTATAATAAAAACTTGTATAAATAACCATATCACAGCTAATTCTTGGACAAGCTTTTTGCTTCACTTCAACTTTCATCTTCATCGTGTGAATCACTTTAGACAAACACGTCATCTGGTTCTTGAGTGTAAGTTGTTTGTCTTCGCCGTCTGGTCTCTCTCAATGCTGTTGTAAATGCTCTACACTGTATACTACCTAGTTTGTGTCTGTCGATATTACAGACGACACATTTTAGCTCATTGCTACATTCTTTTGTTGTGTGTCCGTTCTGGCCACAACTAAAACAGGCTGCTGATTGATCTTCAGCTGTGCATGTCGTTGCTGCATGTCCGTACCGAAGGCAGCGATAACACTGCAAAACGCTCATTTTCTCTTCAATTCTGGCCCGTATTATATCTGCTGTCTTGGCATCTAATGTAACTGTAACCGTTTGAGTGTGGTTTCTGCTCGGTATCAGTTCTCCAACATATTGTGTCAGTGGAGTCTGCTCATAGCATCTACTCAATGCGTCCACAACCTCGTTCCTTGATGCAGTGGCATCCAGATCTCTCACATATATGGTTTTCATTTTGTTTCTGCCTCCAGCTTTTCTAATAGTAGTATCAATTATATCATTTTTTATTTTTATCATTATATCATTTGCGATTGAATCACCCTTATCCGTTATTATCATCAACTCTCCGTCTTTTGTGCTTCTTATTTTGCGTATCCCTTTGGATTCTTCTCCATTATTCAAACTCTGCTTTACTTTACCTAGCAGAGCATTGAAATCTAACGTTTTGTTTGTTATCACTATCGCATCAGTATCATATGATCTAGTTGATTTAGGGTTTTCCCCGTTGTTGGTGTTTTGTATTTTTTGTTGTCGAGGTATAAATACCTTTATTTCGACAACACTATCGAGGAAAATCAACTGAATTATTTTCTTCATTATTTCTGCCTCCAAATTTGATATTTTATGCGTAACTATCTGTTTTATTTTGTTTTCTATTGCATATTCTTTAAGTTTGAACATTTTTTCCCAGATGTCCTGTTCTGTACAATCAGTTGTCATTATTAAAATCACATTTGTCTTTAAAATCATTTCTTCTCTCGTCTTCAATTTTGTTTGTATCTCTAATACTCCAATATCCTCCGAAACATCCTTAAGATCCCCATGTTTTCTACTAAACATTCCCTGGATGCTCTTTTGCATTAAGGGATCATTGTTTTCTACGAGAACAAGGCTACAGTTTTCTGGAGCATCCAGTGGATTGCCCACTACCAACGTTACATTTTGAACCAGATCACTTTCCCATTTCGCATCCTCAATTTTTTGAAATTCTGAGAATTCCTTCACTTTTCTGATTTGATCACTAGTAGTAGTAGTTATATGAGGCCGATCCTAATCCACTTTTGCGCGGGAAATTCAAATTTTGTTGCCGATCCTAACCCATAGGTTGTGCGCATGCGCCGAGGGGTGGGGGGTCATTGCTTGTGCTCCGAGGGGTGGGGGGAATGGTGACGTCATTGACCTTTCAATGGTTTCAAGGTCATCGTTCAAAGTTGCGGGGCGTTTCAAGGTCATCTTACATGTTCTAGCATGTTCTGATCGTAGGGACCATCTTACTTGGGAAGTCATGGGGGTCATTATAAGTCTGGACATTTCAATGTACACTCTTTATTTACATTGTGCTATTATTGTTAGCAAACATTTATACAGAAAATATCCTATAGTACCGTAAAATGAAATTAAGCCGATTGTGGCAAACACCATTATACTGGTGGACACACATTCCGACTTGTGTATATAATTGTATTTATTAAATTTGTCACTAACAGCCGTCTGCCAAACTCCATCTTGATATGTGTGATTCGTTAACAAATAGCGTACTTTGAATGAGATTATTTCGTGTTCTTTTGGTATGGATATTGTGCAAATACTATTGGTGGAATCCGTGTTCATTCTGTTCCATTTTGTGGGCCAGGATTCGTCAAATGTGTTGTTGTAGTCAATTGATACAAAACATGATGCAACGTCAGTGGGAAGTGTCACAAGCAAACTGTTATTCATAAATACGTTGGTTATAACAAGGAAATTGGCGAACAACAACATGTCGATGCGAACAACTTGCCAGGTTTGAGGTGAATATGGGGGACGGGGGGTATTTATATGGAAAAAGCAGAACGTGCGCAGTCTATGATTAGATGTCCGTGAACTATGGTCATTCCCATCAAATACAAATGCATTAAATGTGAGGGGAATCCGATCTGCCACACAATATGTGTGTACCATGCAGTTTTATGGAATTCGTTAAAGAATTCAACAAGTCCAAACATGTGCCGAGTCAGTATTTCCAGAAAAAGTAAAGCTACACATGCGCAATAAGGCCATTCTTCTACAGTATATAATGAGCTGAGCTCTTAGCCAGAGCCATTCAGTAAGTTGTATTACAACGAGAAACATGACATCATCATTTATTTCTGATTTGAACACTACCTTACACGTGATACCTTTTGTCAACATCAAAACACTGGAAGTTGATGAGAAATTCAAGGTGAAAGCATTCAGTAGAACCAGTACTAAGTATGGAGATAAAATAGTGGTTGAAACTGGCGATTTCAAAACAATTCTACCACAACGGTTCACCGAGAAGTTTTCTGACGAGAAAATAACTGAATGGAATGGATATATACACAAAGGAAAGCAAATATTTCTGATCAGTGAAGGAATAGTGGGCCAAACAACAAATATTAAATTTCATGAAGATTAGTATAGCTGATAAAATACCATTGTACCTATATTAGCAAATAAATTTTCATGCACAGATTTACTCGTTTAAACTTTGATCCCCAAAAATAATAATAAAGAAATAAAATAAGTGCAACAAATAAAATGACATTATTAAAAAAAAAATAATAAAAATAAAATAAAACAAATAAAATATACTACAAAATACACAAATGCACTACACACACACACGCACACACACACACACACAGACACACACACACACACACAAACAAAATTACATTTATTATTACAAAATAATAAAAAACACGCACGAACGCATACAAACAAACACGCACGAACGCATACAAACAACACGCACGAACGCATACAAACAAACACGCACGAACGCATACAAACACACACACACGCACACGCACACGCATGCAAACAAACACGCACGCATACGCTCACGCATGAATGCAAACACACACACACACACGCACGCATACAAACACACTACATATTAATTAAAAAATAAACCCTTAACTATTTCATTTATTTTCTACTTTGACTAATTCTACCTAAAACCCTATCTATTCGTTTCTTATTTTCCCTTATTAAATTAAGCCTTTTTAACATACTTTCTTTTTTGATGTCTAATAGTTTCACCTTCTTCTCAATCATTTGTTTTTCATGTTTCTCAAGGTTTTCAATATGTTGTAGATCTTCCTTAAACTTATTAAATAGTTCCATGATGGAATTACCATCATCATTATCATCACCTTGTGGATCACCATTATTGCTGGTAACATCATTTTTGTTGAGGGTATCCAGCAACACCCCCATGTCTTTGCCCCTGCTTGTTCTACGGGGTACACCAGCAAGAGTTTTTTGATCAACCTCCGAAATTACCAACATTTTCGGAGGGGATTGATGTAAGTAATGCTCGTCTTTTTGAATGATCTGTTTAATCATTAAATATTGATAATCTATAAACGAATTTTTTGTTTTTGTGATTTTCTTACTTTATTTGTTGCCTCTCTCAATACTTCATTGTCAATTATGTTAATTTTCACCATGATTTGAAACGAAATGAAACTGTATATAAAAATTAACCAAATTGTTCAGTTTATATACTATCAGGGGTTGGAGTGTTTCGGACAATAGTACGACTGCGCATGATGCAAAGTCAGTAATCTACAGATTTTATATATACGTAATTGGTGAAATTACTAATCATTCACTTCCATTCTGTCTCACTTTAACACATTTGTAGCCATTATATTGTTTTTTCTTTTACTATGCGAGTAGTTACTTTGCCACTGACGTATATAAAGTAGAATCCGGCTTATAAGCGAGAGTTTTTTTCTTGATGAATATCCAAATTTAG
Organism: Meloe dianella; assembly: GCA_028455855.1. Lineage (NCBI taxonomy): Eukaryota > Metazoa > Arthropoda > Insecta > Coleoptera > Meloidae > Meloe > Meloe dianella. The sequence continues at coordinate 153,143 of JAPTHL010000118.1, forward strand.
AAGAATTTGAAATTTTGCGAACAAAAGTACGACATCCTGTTTATGTTTGAAAAATTAATTTGTATCAGCAATCTATAGGCGCTCTGAACCGAATATACACGATAGGCCAAGTTCCTAGTCACATTTATAGATTTTATTGATAAAATTAATTAGAGCCTCCCTCTCCGCCTCTCTCCCCACTTTCATTCCTCATAAATTCTATCTCGCTTCAACAAATATTATGATCTAATATTGTGTTTGACTCTACGTATGCGTCTAGTCACTTTGCCACCTATGTATACAAAGGGGAATTCGAACCATAAGCAGAAAATTTCCTATGCAGTTTTTTGATGAATTCGGTTATTTGAAAATTTCATAAAACCCATTGACCACTTCCAAAGTGAAACATCATCAGAGAAGTTATGAAGCTTCCGGTTCTCACAATATTGACCGGAATTTTCTAGAAAAATTTCACAAAGACCATTGACTACATTGAAACTACTACATAATCAGAAAAATCGGAATTTTCTGGAAAAATTTCACAAAGACCATTGCCCACAGAGAAATTACTACATCATCTGAAAAATCGGAATTTTCTAGAAACATTTCACAAAGACTATTGACCACTTCCAAAGTGAAACATCATCAGAGAAGTTATGAAGCTTCCGGTTCTCACAATATTGATCGGAATTTTCTGGAAAAATCTCACAAAGACCATTGCCCACATTGAAACTACTACATCATCATCAGAAAAGCTACCGGTTCGCATAATATTGATCGGAATTTTCTAGAAAAATTTTATAAAGGCCATTGCCTACATTGAAATTACTACATCATCAGAAAAATCGGAATTTTCTAGAAAAATTTCCCAAAGACCATTGACTACATTGAAATTACTACATCATCAGAGAAGTTATGAAGCTTCCGGTTCCCACAATATTGATCAGATTTGCAAAGTTTTCTGCTGTGCTGTTAATGTGGGTACTAGTGGGGTGCTAGCCACTGTAATTGGCTGAGCATCACCCTTCAAACAGTATAAATATCCATGATTTCGAGGATGGGACAACCAAGTATCTTAGCAACTTAGAACAGTTAAGTCATTAAAACAGCTCTCGTGAAAATGAAGATAATAGTTGTGGACATGCAAGGTTTTGTCGTTCCTCAGTTCATTGTCAAAGAACTGACTATTCTGGATGGCAACAAATGTTCACACTACTTGTTCAAATCAGACCGGCAATTTGGAGATATCGACGATTACTATAAGAGGCAAGTGAAATATCTTGAAAACAACCATCATGGCATTGCATACAACTCTGGCTTCCTGGAGCAAGATTCCGTGAAATCAATCATTCACATGCACATAGTCCAGGAGAATGTGGACGTTGTATACGTCAAGGGGGGCATTAAGAAACACTTCATGCAGAAGATATTGGGCGATGAGTGTCCCAAAATTATCGATTTGGACATGAAAAATAATTGTCCCCGACTACCATCTGAGCAGACGGATTGCAATTTCCATTACTCGAAATGTCGACCGTGTTCGTTGAACAATGCAAAATTCATATATAACTGGGTTCGTAATGAAACGCCTCAATAAATAAATAAAAATTCAATTATATTATTATTTTCCCTGTAATCCCACATCCACAAAAATATTCAGGTGCTATCTTCTCACTTTGTTTGGGGCAGGCATTCCTAGATCCGGCCCTGCATACTGTTATGTAAACAAAACACTTCCGCCTACTTTGTTTGAGGTCACAAGATTCAAGGTCTGCATAGACATTCTTATAGACGACAGCTGCGTTATCAAATTCGATGTCAGCAAAACTAATGTAGGTCAACAAAGCTTCGTTTGAACCATCCACGGCTCAGTAAAAATTCGAGCCCTGTGTGTGTGTAAAAGTATTGTACATCATTTTTCTTATTTTCCACTTTGTTTGGGGCATGCATTTCTAGATCCTACCCTGTATATGTATACAAAAGTGCTGCGTTGCTAAATCTTAAAACATCAAGCAAAAGTACTGTGTAAATGTATTGCCTGTTTTTGTTCTTATTTTTGTTTGGGGCATACATTGCTAAATCCGACCCTGCTGCATTCTTTGATATGGCACTTGAAATTTCTTAGATGCGATCCTGTGTATCTAAACACACAGCTGCTGCTGACTTGCTTGTCGTACGCCAAATATCCGGTTTCGAAGCGCCATTCTTTTGCTTAGTTAGCTCCTATTTCTGCCTGTATATATATCCGTAGCCGACACGATGACAATCATTCACTAGTTGTACATCATGGAGACTGTAACGTCACTTTGTAAATGTGCACTCAAACTAGTACGTGAATGTTTAATCAAAATCAAGACCATTGATGAAGTCAATACGTTGGTGTTGTATCTAAACAATACAATTCGAATAATCCGTAAGGCAATAAAAAATAAAATATACGAAGATAATATCCTAGAAAATGCTATCTCTTTGGAGACCAGTTTATCACATTTGAAATGCTACCGTTTCAAACTTAAGAGTATGAAAAAACAAATGACACTAAAATCAGGTGAAGGTCTACTTGGGAATGGGGAAAAATTTGGAAATGGTAATATACTGTGGGAAGACGTTGATTCTGCTTTTAAAGGAAGAATTCGCACAGGATTCATCTCAAATGTGAACATTAAAGATCCTATTGTGTTTTTAAAGCGAACATTCAGATCGTTTGCGTGTAAAATCAAAAGCGAAATCAAGAAGTCGCTCTTGAAAGTAAACGTGACGTTGTCAGCCAACTTTATTAAACCGCAGAATGGTGAAGTGGATCTTAAAACATTTTCCACCAGCAATATGCCCATTGATTTGTCAACAAACTTGAAACAGTGGTATCAAGAAAATGTTGTTGATAAGTTGTTGAAAAAACTGGAAGAATTTGCAGAAAAAGATTCAGGTTGGGCTTTGCATGAAATATTCGGTTTGAAAGTGAATATCAACAACTATGATCCCCTGAAATTTGGATATTCTACTTATACGCCAGTACCGAATTTCATCAAGCATAAGAGAGCAGTGATAAATGTAGAGAATAATGATGAACATTGTTTTCTGTGGGCAGTGGTTTCCGCTCTCTACCCAGCTATGAAACATACTGAGAGAAAATCTTCTTATCCACACTTCAAAGACGTTCTCAAGTATGAAGGGATAAGCTTCCCTATAACGTTGAAGGATGTGAATGTATTTGAGAAACTCAATGACTTGGCAATCAATTTGTATTGTATAGAAAACAAGAAGGTATTACCATGTCGTCTCAGCAATTATAAGATCGCAGCTAAGACCGTTAATCTATTAATGTTACCCACAATTACGGCCAATCAGCAGCTGTACCATTTTGCGTGGATCAAAAATTTCTCTGGGCTAATCTCTAAACAATTGTCATCGCGTGGTCACAAAGTGTTTATATGCGAAAGGTGCTTGAATTATTTCAGAACGGAACAACATCTACAGAGACATAGAGTTTCTTGTCAAAATCTGAACAACTATTCAATTCGGCTACCCAAAGAGACTGATAAGCATCTGTATTTCAAAAATCATCGGTATCAAGAGAAAGTATCCTTCGCCATTTATGCTGATTTGGAAAGCATTCTGGAGAAATGTTGTGAGCCCAATGGAAATGAGTGCAAGACGAGCAGTTATCAAAAACATGTTGCTTTCAGTGTAGCATATTACTTCAAATGTTCGTACGATGAATCACTGTCCAAATTTCGATTATATCGTGGCAGGGATTGTTTACAGTGGTTTGTGAACGAATTGAAAACTATCGCAGAGTTTTGTAATACTGTTTACAGTAATGTTATTCCCATCGAAAAACTGGATAATGATAAAAGTGACAATTTCAATCGAGCAAATGTATGTCACATATGTGGCGAACCGTTTTTAATAAATCATGTGAAAGTTCGAGATCATAACCATCAGACTGGTGAATACAGAGGGGCTGCACATCAAAACTGCAACTTGAACTACAAAGACGTTCTCACTGTACCAGTGGTCTTCCACAATTTGAGCGGCTACGATGCACACTTCATAATTAGAGAATTGGCCACCTCTATGAAGGGGGCTATAACACTGTTGCCGATCAATAAAGAAAGATATATTTCTTTCACAAAATTCGTAGCAGGCACGAAAATCAGCTTCAGATTTATCGATTCTTTCCGATTTATGCCATATGGTCTTGAAAAGCTATCAGCGAATTTGCATGATGATCAAAAGTTTATTACAAAGTCTCATTGTAGCAGCAGCAGCACAAATGAATTTAATCTTCTCAGTCGAAAAGGGATATTTCCCTATGACTACATTGATTCGTGGACCAGGCTAGATGAAACTTCCCTGCCCTCAAAGGACAAATTTCATAACATTTTACGTAATGAGAATATTACCGATGAAGATTATTGGCATGCTGAGAGTGTTTGGAAAGCTTTCAATATTCAAACATTAGGTCAATACTCTGATCTATATTTGAAAACTGACGTTCTGCTTCTGGCTGACGTATTTGAAGCGTTTCGTAGAACTTGCATGGATACCTATAAGCTGGATCCATTGCATTATTACACAGCACCTGGATTGACGTTCGATGCAATGTTGAAGACGACTAAAGTCAAACTTGAACTCCTCACCGACATAGACAAGGTACTTTTTGTGGAGAAAGGAGTTAGAGGGGGCGTGTCTCAATGTTCGAACAGATATGCGGAGGCAAACAACGAATACATGAAAGAGAAGTACGATGCAAGCAAACAAACTTCATTTTTGATGTATTTCGATGTCAACAATCTGTATGGTGCAGCTATGTCTGAATATCTTCCCTATGGTGAATTTGAATTCTTGGAAAACATTAGTGCTTCTGAAATCTTGAGCACTGCTGATGATTCGGATGTTGGTTATATTGTTGAGTGTGATTTGGAATATCCCATAGACTTACATGATGCACATAGCGATCTACCACTTGCACCCGAACACATGATCCCACCAATTTCAAAATCTAAACTGAAGAAGCTGCTTCTCACTCTGTATCCGAAGCTGAACTATGTTGTGCATTATAGAAACTTGAAAATGTATCTCAACTATGGTTTAAAGTTGACGAAAATCCATAAAGTTCTCAAGTTTAAACAATCACAGTGGTTGAAGGGATACGTGGACATGAACACAAAATTAAGACAGCAATCGAAAAACGATTTCGAGAAGGATTTCTATAAACTAATGAACAATGCAATCTATGGGAAATGCATGGAAAATGTTCGAAAACATCGAGACATTCGTTTAGTCACGCATTGGGAAGGTCAATGGGGCGCCCGCTCGCTTATATCAAAACCAAATTTCCACAGTTCTGTTATATTTGATGATAATACAGCAATCATAGAGATGAATAAACTTGAAGTCTTCCTGAATAAACCAATTTATGTGGGATTCACCATTTTAGATTTATCCAAGACCTTTCTATATGAATTTCATTACGATTACATTAAGAAATCTTTTGACAACGTGAAACTACTCTACACAGATACAGACAGCTTAATTTACCACTTTCAAAATGTCGATATATATGAATCGATTAAGAGAGACAATCATCGCTTCGATACATCAGACTATGACCCTAATAACGTTTTTGGTATTAAACTGCAAAACAAAAAGGTCCCTGGATTGATGAAGGACGAGAATAATGGTAAAATTATGCTAGAATTTGTGGGTCTTAGATCCAAAATGTATGCGTTTACGGTTGAAGAGGGTCGAGGTGAGACGAAGCTGACCAAAAAGTCTAAGGGCTCCACGAAGTCATCTCTGAAAACGATCTCATTTGAAGATTACAAAGTCTGTTTATTCAATAGAGAAACTTTTGAGAGAACCCAACGACTAATTAGATCCAAGGAGCACGTAGTATACTCGATAAGACAAACTAAAGTGGTCTTGAGTTCACACGATGATAAGCGCATGCTCAGTCACCGTCACACGGATACAAGACCCTGGGGCTATGGAGTAGTGAGAACATAGATTAGAATGATGGAGTTAATTGAAGAAGTCAGTATAGAGGCGCAGACAGCATCGACACGCGTATACCTTGCTGTGTTATTTACTCACCAAAAATGACTTTATTGTTCCTGATACTGCATTTACCTGGTTGGCTGAAACTGAATCAGATTCAAGTCTCGAATGTATATACTTATTGTTGGATCGAAAATTGAAAATGGATGAATATGTTACTGCAGTGGTTAGTGTGTGCAATGAAGAATGGTTGAACATTGAATTGTTTGAGAAGCTTGTGAAAGAGCACAACTTAGAAGGTGGTCTTCCGTACAAGACGTTCATTTTCAATCTACTATCAAATTTCAATATACGAGGTATATCTCGTGTTTTCTATCCTGTGAAGAGAATTTCAGAGAATTATCAAAAAATCGACCCATGTATTGATAAGATGATCTGCCACGCTGCATATTTGGCCAACTGTAAAGCATTGAAGTGCTTCATTGTAGCCATTGGCGCGAAGCATTTGAATTACAAGTTTCGTCCAGTTACCAACAGTAGACATATGGCAATTCTAAATTGGATACTTGAAAATATCGTTAAAGGAGAGACGGCGCAACTGGGGTGGTCAAGTGGTCCTGATTCAGCAGCATGGCCTTCAACAAAGCTTACTGATTACCAGGAAACCCTGACTTTGTTGTATTCAATTTCAGAGAAATAAAACAACATCATTGTTAACTTTAGGGTGTTTATTTAAAACTTCATACAATTCATACCAATCTAGCAACACTTCTAGATGGAACATACTTGGCGATTCTATCATGTATTATTAAACAGTAGGCTGTAGTTTTGTCCGGTATATTCTGGCTGGTCTCAAACTCTATCCGTATGTCAACAGGACTCCTTTTAACCTGCTCATTCTGCTTGGAACAATCAATAATTGCTATGGGAGCGAATTTCTTGAACTCATCCGGTGTAAATATTGGCTCTCTATCTTTTACCAAAAATGACTCTTGGAACTCGGTGTACATTTCATATAGGACTGCGTATTGGTTGTTTTCAAAGTTCAAATTCAAGTTATCATAGGGGTACATAACATCATTCAGGTACACCTTTATATTGGTCAGATTACAATGATCAAATTGACTGCAGTTCTTTTTGGCTTGATTCTTCCTGTCAGTTTGTAAACCAAAAAATATATACTGGGGTCTCTCCATTGTTGTCTTTATTGGCCACATATGTCTCTGTGTTCGCGGCAACAGAGGATATTCATAAAATTCTCTACTTCTAAAGGGCACATCGAGCTCTCTATCCTTCTTCAAAGTATCCAATAAAGCTATTCGTTCGGCAGTCGATACAGATATATGAGGCATCCTCCAGTATATTTTGTATATGTCAACTTTTGCAATAGTTTTCGTATCATCGTACAGTATAGCATTATTATTTGTGTTACTGCGCAGCAACACCAACTCTTGTTTAACGTTCAAAATGATCTTCCGAAAGTCTTCGCAGAATCCTAGAAACATTCGCAGCGGAATGATAGCGTTGAAGAGACCGGATGTCTTGTCAGCAATTGTTGATTCTTCAAAAGGAAACCATCCTGCATTCTGTAGAGCAGTGCTTTGAGTTTTATTGTATGTAGCAAGTCCTTTCATAACCGTAGCCATACCAGGATTCTTGATTCGATCAATTACATTGCCAGCAATCTCGTACCTTATTTCATCGAACAGAAAGAGTAGTCCATTATTGGTAAAGTTTAGATAATATGTTTGCCCTTCTACTGGTGCTTCTTTCGGACTTGCTGTTAGCTTGCCTTCTATATACAAATCACTTAACCACGGCAAAGAATATAAATCCTGCTGTTGGATAGGAATTCTGATTTCATCATTGTTATTGTACGATGTGGAGGCGTAGGGTTGATGTATGCGCCTCTCAGCATAAGTAATGGACTCATCGAAAGCTGCTCTTTCGTTCACTTTCAAAATTTCGTAATTCATAGCACAGTAAATCCCAATGACTTGAGGAAATTTTTGTTGGCTGATGTCAATCGTTTGGAACTTGCGCTCCTACTGACCGATTTATTTCTGTGCTGTGCCCTTATATATTTTCTGGGGGTGCGATTTCTAAACACTATGCTCATTTTTCGTCCGGAGGTGTAACCTTACAGTGACCACTTCACCTCTGAAATTAACTAAATTTCCATCCTGGTCGGTGATTTTAAGTACTATTTCATCTACTTCCCTCACGCTGATTGGTAGATATATTACGTTGGTAGGTGTTTCAACAATTCGATAACCAGGCGGAACTAACGGGAAGAATTCGTGTATAACATGAACTTGTTTCCCGTTTCGAAATGAGCCTGCAGCTATGTTGCACTCTACGCAAATAGCATTCAACTTTAAGATTCTCGCTGGAGTGTCCGATATGTGCCTTGTGTTTGCTCTTAGTATTTTTGAATGGAAGCCCAATAGACTGCCGATTGAGCCTTCCTTTGTGAAGTCTATGTCCACTGAGCACTTAATTTCACACTTCAATGTGTTGTTATTTCCACGCATAAGAAGCGTTAGTTTGGAAAGCCTTTTCTTTCCATGTTCGTCTGAGGGAAATGTGTTGATTGATTTTTCGCTTGTGTACTTGGCCAGTTTCCTATTGAGGTACTCATTGATATCGTCAATTTCATAGGAACCCTCAGGAATTTCTATACAGCTTTTCTTTCCCTGCGGTGTGACGAAGTGGAATTTATTGTTGGCAGTGTCAATGTTTGGAAACGAATTATAAGTTTCGAGATTGATGAGCCCCAGTACGTAGTTTCCATTATCCAACACAATCGGAGGGTAGTAGTTGGCTTGAAGGACAGAACTTGTTCCAGACAGGGTAAACGTGTAAGACATGTCAACAGCTGAGACACGACTGAGCATCAACTATTATAGAGAAATTTTAAACACAAATGCCCGCAGATATTTGTGTTATAATTTTGGTGATTTTGGTGATTGTACGTTATTTCACAGGGACCTTTACTTTTAAGATATGTCACCAGCTCAAGTGGTGGTCTTAGATCTCCGAAACTATCGAAATATGTTGCATTACGACCATTCTTAATGTAAGCAGTCCAATGTGTCCCAGGTCCTTTGTTACTATCCAGGTTTACTATGGCACACTTTTTAAAGTTCGGCCCAGATGTAGGTAACGTATCTCTCATGAAAACACCACGGAAATAACTAATCTTCAGTTGTTTGACAAATCTACGGATGTCTATGTCAGTCAGTGCTCGTTTCGGAATATTTATGGGAAGTTTTTTGATGGTCCTAAAAAAAGACCCAGTCCTGTCTTGTAAGGTTTCAAGAACAATCCACTACCAGATGATTTTCCCAGTGATATAGCCTCCATTTTCTGATTGTGACGTTGACTCTCTTTCAATTGCTCATTAGCTGCTTTTGCTTGACTAACCGCTTTTGAAATGGCAGCTGTACCCCCACCAAGTGATCCTAACGCTCCCAAAGCGGCAAACAGCGGTATGAGAGGCAGAAAACCACCTGTTTTGGGGATTGGCACAACTCGCACAGGCTTAACCCTCTTTCGGCCTTTGAATGCTTTTGTTGCCTGCAGTGCTACATTTACGGCATCACCGATGTCAGTGAACTTCTTTTGTTTCAATGCAGCCCGCGCTTTTTGAGTAAGTTGTCTGAAAGTCAATCTACCTCCACGTTTCTTCTGCGTCTTGCAACCCATTCCAAGCTTAACTTTCGCTTTCATTACAGCAGCAACACCAAGTGCGGCAGCCTTTTCACCAAAAGCCGCGTCTGATGAATGCAATCTTTGTTGCGCTTTTTCAAATAATCTGTTATCGGCTCGATGACGCCAGTCCAATTGTTTATTTTCAGCGTAAGCAATGTCGTGCTCTTTACAAGCCTCGTCTAACTTGTTGACACCTTGATCCCCTCTTTCGAGCCTTTTCTTTAATTTGGTACCTGGTCCACAGAATCGATAGCCAGGAATATGTAGTTCTACGGGTAATTTATCAATTAGTGAGTTGAAAATTCCGGAGCCACAATGACGTTGCTTCTCCTTGAACACACCTCTACGACTGGTTGTTTTTGAATTGTTCACGAGCATTTATAGGCGCCACAAGTCCCCAGTCCTATTTATATGATTTTGAACGTGCCAACCGTTGATCAGTAATAGTGCAACATGCGTGTAGTGCAACAGCCGCTAACGCTACCAATCAGAAACTCCGACACAAATAGCGTTGAAACTCACAAAAGACATGGAGAGCTGCTTCCGTCTACCGTTAGATGTCTTATTGTGGGACCATCTAATTGTGGCAAAACCAATGTGATGATAAACTTGTTGGAACATCTCAATGGATTAAGGTTCCAGAACGTCTATGTCTATTCAAAATCCCTATTTCAACCAAAATACGTGTACTTAGAACAATTGCTGAAACCTATCAAAGGAATAACGTACAGCCTATACAGTGGCCTGGATAACAACATACCTCCCCCGCAAAGTGCAAAACCGAACTCAGTATTCATTTTTGATGATGTGGCATGTGACAAACAGAACCTAATGAGAGACTATTTCAGTATGGGAAGACATAAGAATATTGATTGTTTCTACTTGTGTCAAACATATGTCAGTATCCCTAAACATCTCATTCGCGACAATGCAAATCTATTAATAATATTCAAACAAGATCATTTGAACTTACGTCACGTGTATGATGAACATGTCAATACGGACTTCTCATTTGATAAGTTCAAAGAAATGTGCTCGTTGTGTTGGTCAGACATGCACGACTTCTTAACGATTGACAAAGATCGAGATATTAACAGTGGCAGGTATAGAAAAGGGATAGACAGTTTCATACAGCCGTATTAACCGGTTTTCATGCTAGTGATCAGTTGTTCCCATAAGAGGTTATAAAGCTGTTTTCCACAAACAGAAGCTGTTATAAAGCTGTTTTCCACAAACAAGAGCTGTTATAAAGCTGTTTTCCACAAACAAGAGCTGTTATAAAGCTGTTTTCCACAAACAAGAGCTGTTATAAAGCTGTTTTTCCTTAACAAGAGCTGTTATAAAGCTGTTTTCCATGAACGAAAGCTGTTATAGAGCGGTTCTCCATAAACGGATATATAAAGCTGTTAAAAAGCTGTTTTCTCTTCAGTACGCTTCTGCTTGTGAAGCGAGCAATGGATCCCCAGAAGATTTCGAACTCAATAGAGTTAAGCAAGGAGCTTATAAGAAAGAGAAATGAAATCAGACAGAAGCTAGATTTGTTGAAGGAAGATCAATTAAGGCGTGAAAATGCGTTCAATCCAATCACGAAACATTTAGAAGCGATAGCTGATAAATTAGATATAAAAGACGAAAACCCAAGGGTGGAAGAGAGTTTAATTGAGCATCGTTATGAAACACCTAGGAGAGTAAAATTCGAAACACCTAGGAGTTCAAAGGCCACAAGGAGAATCGCCTTGAAAGTAACGAATCTCAAGAAGAAGATTGACTCACTAAGAGAACCACAATCTGAGTGTAAACCTGCACCGCCATGCGATACACCCAAAATTTCCGATACATTGATAGCCCAGTACAATCCTACGCAAGATAGTAGCTATACATTTGATGAAGTTCTCGACAAATCTGTTGAAGAAAGTAAGAAAATGTCGAAACAATAATCGATACGAAAGTTTATGATGACTACATTCAAGATTTTCACCGATTACCTCGTGGATACATAGATAATATGTTCCATGATAATCAAAGAAAATTCGATCATCGAACTGGAGTTAGGCATGACAGTTTCCAGGAAAAGTACTTTATCGGATCAGCTGAGGTGAAATTTGATGGTCCTGATGTAAGAATCAATGATACCTTGTACAAAGGAACGCTAGGACTTTACGAGCTTCTTTTCAAGAACAAACCAATCAGTTACACTGAACAAGACCTATGCAACTATAAAGCAATTCTGGACACTAGCAACGCTGTCAAGAGAAATTTTGATCCTAACGGGCAGGTCGCAGGAACTCGAAGCAGTAAATATAAAAAAGTCATAGCACCACTGTACGATGGCTGTGGCTCCAATCAAACACGATCTGGTAGAGGAATGGCAAAAATATTGAGCAATAAACCAGTAGATTATGTTTATTGGGACGATGCAAATGAGCTTGTTGACAGACTTCGCTTGTTAGTCGCCTCTCAGACAGCGGGCAATACAGGTCATCAAAACGAAATTGTCTCAATTGTTGAGGAGCTACGTGAAGCCGGTATAATTGCTTGAAAATTACACTGGACAAATTTGGTAGGCATTTAATCAAGCATGGAAGGAGTTCAGACGATACAGACATTGAAAGTGTTGACAATTCTCAGTATTTATTTTATAACCTAATTTTGGACTTTCATTCGAGCGTAATTAATGAAGGCTATTTTGTACTGAACAACGGGCTAACATATTATACGTTTCCTCTGGAGGCTGCAGTTATAGAACGCATTGCACTGAGCATTGATGAACTAGTAATTTGCATTAACAATCAAGAGCACTCCAAGACAGAACTTATTCACTACCCACTAAAACTCAATGATACAGTTTCATTTAAATGGAAAGCAGATGGTACAAAAGTGAAGAAGTTGTCTGCACAAATCATTATAAAACTGCCAGTCAGATTTGAATCAGTTGGATCAGAAGAGGCTTACTACAAGGAGTGATGAAAGCCAAGAAGCAATACGGTCCCACTGCCGTTAAAGTGGACATTGTTGAAGAACTTCACAAACCAGCAAGAATCAACTTCAAGAGACGTCGTGTAATAGTAAAAGGTCTTAATGAGACCTTACAAGCTGATCTTGTAGAAATGATCCCATATGCTAAAGAGAATGGTGGACATAAGTACATACTTGTGGTTATAGATTGCTTCTCAAAGTATGTTTGGGCCGTAGCAGTGAAATCGAAGGAAGCCAAGGCAGTCACTGCTGCAATGAGTTCAATTCTGTCGATAATGCAACAAACCCCTATAAACTTACAAACTGATCAAGGAAAAGAGTTTTACAACAATGATTTTAAGAAGCTAATGGCAAAATATGGTATCAACCACTACAGCGTGTATTCCTCAAAGAAAGCATCAATAGTAGAAAGAGTAAATCGCACATTAAAAAGCCTCATGTGGAAACAATTTAGTCTACAGGGAAACTACAAATGGGTGTCTTTATTGGGCAGTATAGTCAACAAGTACAATAACAGCTACCATAGAACGATTAAAATGAAACCGTCACAAGTTAACAAGAGTAACGAAAAATCGATTTTAAAGTCAACTTATACACACATCAAAATTGCTTATCCAAGTCATAAATTTGCTGTTGGAGACAAAGTGAGAATCAGCAAAAACAGGGGATTATTTGATAAGGGCTACACACCAAACTGGTCCAATGAAATATTCACAATAAGGAAAGTACAATTCACCAATCCTACAACTTATCTCTTAAAAGATGAACAAGATCAACCGATATTAGGCGGTTTCTATGAAATGGAATTGCAGAAAGTCAAGCATCCTGGAGTATACCTGGTGGAAAGAGTTTTGAGGAAGAAAGGCAACAAAATATATGTAAAATGGTTGGGTTTCAACAACAAATATAACAGCTGGATTGAAAAAAGCAGTTTGACATGAAATGTATTTTAATAATAAAGAGAACATGCAAAAATTATAGTTTTATTGTAATATAATACCCCCTACGACCAGAACATGCTAGAACATGTAAGATGACCTTGAAACGCCCCGCAACCTTGAACGATGACCTTGAAACCATTGAAAGGTCAATGACCCCTGAGTGACGTCACCATTCCCTCCACCCCTCGGAACACAAGCAATGACCCCCTCCCCTCGGCGCATGCGCACAACCTATGGGTTAGGATCGGCAACAAAATTTGAATTTCCCGCGCAAAAGTGGATTAGGATCGGCCTCATATAACTACTTAGGTTCATTTCTGACGATTCTCCTGTATGTCATGACATTGGTTTGAACAGATATTTCTTTACGATCATGCTGTGTTACTGTGGATTTGTCTTGCATTTTGTGACTTCTACCCTTTCCAATCTATCCCTCATTTCTTCTTTTTTCAGGCCTTAATTAAACCACATAAGTTCCCAGTAATTGATTTAATCTCTTTATGTGCATTTTTGTTTTGTTTATTGAAATGTTCTAAATCTAAGATCTTTTTCTCTAATACCTCTATAATTTTCATAACTTTATTCCCAGCGTTTGATGGTTCCACAATCGGACTTTCACTAGCTTTCCGCTTTTTAGTTTGTCTATCACTCCTGGCTTTATCCTCATCATCCGTTAAATCAACTGTCTCACTGTCTGCATATATAACCTGCTTGTTCTTTATAGGCGTTCTAACTATGGAATCTCGCCTTTTAAACACGTCTTCTTCCTTCCTCATCTCTATCGAATTGCCACCGGGATTGTCACCGGGATGGGATTTCCGGACATCGTCCCGACCCACCTGTAGAAAATCATTTTCACATTTCGACATCACCATTATTTGAGTCACTTTTTCACTTTTAGTTCCTCGTCTCTCCCCTGATCCTGTCCGGCATGGGTGGCCCTTCTAGGGGTCTCTTCATATGTGAAGATAATGAATTCCTCTGGGTAGTGCCGGACTCTTACCGGCTAGAACCCCTCCTTTTAATTCTTTCACTATGACTCCATTATTACAACAAAATAATCGGGGAGTTTCTCATTCAGTCTCATCATGTTCTCGTTTTTTCATTATCACATTACAGTACGTATCAATTACTTGCCACTTATATTCATCTTGAATCATGTATGTTATCATATTTGTCTCAGCCAGACTATCATCTAGTTCTATCTAAATTTGGAGGCGTTGTTGAATTGTTCTTGAACAAGCGAGCAGTACTTGAGCAGGATCACCAGTTGCATTACAGAAACGGCATTAATCATCTAGCTTTTTACCTATCCTTTTAAGGTAGGTATCAAAAGATCCGTGTCCCGATAGTACCTGTGCTAATCGATAATTAACAAAGCCATGTTTGCGTGTGAACCACTGTTAGATATTATCGATTAGTCTTCTTGTCCATGCGCCATTGGGGCTTTGTGACCACTTTCTCTGCCATTTAGCGATTGTGTTTTGTCGTATTATGCTTTTATCAAATAGAGTCCCAGCAATACTCATTTCTATTCGTTCTCCGATGAGAGGGTCTATTGGGATTGTTCTTGCTATAACTTCTGCGGCGTCTTTTGACACAGTCCTGTAGAGGCATCCTATTCTCAGGGCAATTTTTCGCTGTACCATACCTAGCATGTCCCTGTATTTTTTTATTCTCAGGGCGTCTCGCCCATATTTGGGCACCATACAATATTATAGATGTAATCACGGTGTATATGATTTTTCTGCTACGCTCCGAAGGTCCTCCGATATTGGGCATTAGCCTCATGAGTGCTGATGCTGTCTTCTCAGCTTTATCACATGTGTTCTTGACATGAGTGCCAAACATTACATTGTCATCAAACCAGGTCCCCAAATATTTGATTGATCTCTGTGGTCGTATAATAGTATTATTGAGTCTAAACTGTATGCCAAGCTTTGGCCGGCGGCATTGTTTGAAGACGACTGCTTCTGTCTTATCTGGCGCTAATGCTAGCTTGATGACTTTCATCCATTCATCAATGATCTTCAATGTTTTATTAGTTATATTGATCAAATCATTTTTTGTTTCAGCGCTGCTGATTTTTGCCAGGTCGTCCGCATATGCGACCAATTCTATTTCGTTTGGCACGTCTATTCGAAGGACTTGATCGTATAAGATGTTCCATAGTACTGGGCCTAGTACAGATCCTTGTGGGACACTAGCTGAGACATCTATACTATTCTTGTGATCTATTTTAATTGTACGTTCTGAAAAATAATTCTGTATTATCTCAATCAGGTACGTACTAAAGACTCTCTGAATCATTCTGTCGACAATTGTTTGCCACTCGGCACTATTGAATGCGTTCTGAACGTCTAGTGCAGTCAGTGCTGTCCACTTTCTGTTCATCACTTTATTATTATTTCTTATTATTCCCATTATTTTCTCACAGGCGTGGAGAGTTGAGCGACCCTTTCTAAAGCCGTACTGGTTATCAGAAAGTTGTCCTTTTGATTCTAATTCATCAGCAATCCGGTTGTTTATCAATGATTCCATAAGCTTCCCCATAGTATTTATCAGGCAGTTTATCGTCTAATGACTTTCTTGACTTTTGAATCAAAACTATTTTTGCCATTTTCCACTCACGTGGGAATTTTGGGCTACTCAGTATCAGGTTGTACATACGTCTTAACAGTTCTGGTTTTTCTTTGTTCAGTAGTTTTAGAATTTCTGCTGGTATGTTATCTATACCAGGTGCCATTTTACTTTTTAGACTCGAGCACGCTGTATCCATTTCCTCACTATCAAATGGTTTGATAATAGAATTGTGTACTCTTGGTCATTCAGTTTTTTCATGTATTGGGAATAATTCTTTGACTATTTTCATTTTTTCGTTGATGGGTATGTTAGTCTCCATGAAGGAAGGTTTAATTGCCTTCATAGCCTTCACATACCCATCTCTCCATATGTTGTTGTCAATATCCTCTAAGAGTTTATTCCAGCAAGCCTTTTCTGATTGTATGATAAGTTTTCTAAGGTTTCTCCTTTTTTCTTTGTATAGATTGTAGGTTTCCCTCGTGTTGTTTTGTTGAGCATTCTTATTCTTTCTATTGTCTCTTAACAATTTTCGTCGCTTACCTCAATGTCAGTATCGTATTAGATAATTTTACCTTAACAATTTAATTATTTAATCATGCAGTACCACCACCTGATAGAAAAACAATAAATTGTCTATTAATATTCGGTTTTAATAATTTAAAAAGGTAATCAATATCAATTACGAGGATCTTTTTTGTTCATTTCTTGGAAATCATCAATTGCACTGACCTAGTGTGATAAAACTGTTTATGTTACCGTCAGCATTCCATAAGATACGTAATAAATAGTAGTAAACAAAAGGTATCTTTTCAAAACAGATCATCGGATTTCAACACAAAATAAAATTTCACTATAATAAAATCACTAAGGTGATAATATCCGATGATCTGTTTTAAAAAAATTCCATTCGCATACTATGGTTTACAACATTTGTCAAGAAATGCTGACGATACATAAGCAGAAAAAAACAGATTATTACTTGGAAATGAACAAAGAAGATTGACGTAATTAATTTTGATTACATTTTTAATTTATTAAAATCGAATATTGATAGAAAATTTATTGTTTTTCTATCAGGTGATGGTACTGCATGATTAAATAATTAAATAGCTAAGGTGAAATGATCTAATAAGATACTGACATTGAGAAAGATTTGGAAATCCAAAAATCAATAATGACCTCTTTTCAACTTTAAAATGGAGTAAACTGTGTTAATACTATTAATACTGGCATTGCATTCATTGCTATTGTTATACGATTTTTTTTGTACTGATGTAGTGTTTCGATGACATGCTTTCTAGATAGTTCTTATTTCCATTGAATGAAAATTTCAAGAATGGATTTTACTTTGGCATACTTAGAGGGTGGTTAGGTAAATCTGTTTATTGCCGAATTGTACATTAGGTGACCCCATTTAGGGTTATGAAAACCGTATTTGATTATTTTAGTAAACAACGAAATGCCGAGGGGGGGTCCTTTTAGGTGAAACACCCTGTATATGTATGGGCTATTCTTACAATGTAGTCTTTTTATTCTTCAATTCAGGGTCTTTTGTTCTACCTATTTTGTTTTTTGCTGGAGCTTGTGACGGTTTCGTTGCTTCTATAGCTTTCCTATATTTAGGACATCTCATCGTATCTAGTCTATGGCCTTTTGTTTTACAGATTGCACAGTACATCTCGTTCTGACACGCAGCAGCGGTGTGATCACTTCCGCCACATCTGAAACACAGTTGTTTCTTGCTCTTTTCTGTGCACTGGTGCGCCATGTGCCCATATTCCCAGCAGTTAAAACATTTTTTGACCTTGATCTGCTCTTTAATTCGGCAATTTATCCAGCCAATCTTGAGTTTACCTAGAGTTATAAGCTTTTCTGCCATTTGTGCTATGACGCCTGGTTTTAACAATTTGTTTTCTAGCGCACCGTCAATTTCAACGTTTCTCTCTCGAAATTGCTGTATAAGGCCTTATTCTCTGTTAGAGCTTGAGCTCATTATGATTGCTGTGTCATATTCTGATGGTGCGGTGAATCGGTTTGCCATCTTTAATCCTGTGTTGCTGAAAAGTTCTTCCGGCCATATCTCATACATTAAAGGTGCAATATCGTCAATTTCGCTGTCACCATCAATGCTGGCTAAAATATGGTAGTTTAATTCGTCTTGAGATCTTGTTTGAGTCACTGATTCCTTTGTTTCAACTTTTTCAGTTTGGGAAGCGGCGTCAACCATTCTCTTTTTGGTATGTTGAGTTCTTGTTTCAATGACTGTATTCTTATTACCATATTCTAGGATTGACCTGTTCATCAGTATCAAGATAGGCTTTTAACCGCTCTGTGGACGTTTTGATTTTTATTTCCAAATTCCACAAGCTCTTCGACTTTTTCCTTCAATTTTAGTATTGTGTAGTTCAATAGGTTCTCCTCTTTGTGTATAAACGAGACGG
The DNA here is from genome assembly GCA_028455855.1 of Meloe dianella. NCBI lineage: Eukaryota > Metazoa > Arthropoda > Insecta > Coleoptera > Meloidae > Meloe > Meloe dianella. Next base: position 171,780 of record JAPTHL010000118.1, read on the forward strand.
GGCTACTTTTGGCTTTACGTTTTTTTGTAAGTCTTACAACATCTTTTTTTGGTCATCGTCGTCGCTATTGATTTCTATAAGTAACAAGGAACTCAGTTCTCTCCCTTCTTGGAGCAGTCCTTGGCAGCGATTCTCTTGGTTTAAAGATATCAGGAGTATTAAGCTGTACTTGTTCTTCACCAAGTATACCATCATCATTATTCGTGTCATTTTTCATTGCCGGGTCGTTACCGTTGTTTCTGTCCAATTCCGAGGCATTTTTGATATTTCTCTTCATAAAAAATTAATATCGCTTTTTTAGGCTACAGCCAGCCATGAGGAGTAAAATTGTACCTCCGACGGCAGAGCCTCATCTCATCGAACCACTACTCAATTCATGGTTATACGGCCGAGGGGGTAATTTCTACACCAGGTGGTCCCCTTGCCCACCCGGGCTCTCATATACCATTTCATTGTAGTCGTCATCATCGGGATCAGATATCATCCATCAGTAACCATTAATCAAATTCATAGACGTAGCGTGAGTTGTCATTAGTTGAGTCACTTTTGGCTTCCTCATCACCTCTGAACCTGCCTGGCATGGGTGTTCCTACCAGGGGTCTCTTCACATCCGACTCCCGCCAGCATAGCAACAGCAGCAATGAGTACTGAGCCTCTCCACCACGACAAGCTAGTGACTCTTAGAAGAGGTCAGGGAGGGACCTGATCTTTTTTTTCTTTTCGAGAGGAGGGGAAATCTTTTATAGACCCCCAAACAACAACATGTCGCCCGGGGAGTGTGGGACTCACCCTGTAGCCAATGGCATATCCACTAAAACCCCTCCTCGAATCCTCTTCCTACCCTGTGACCGCCGTGAAGCATAACATCAGGGTAGGTATTTGTCAAACCACTATTATCCAGACACTATCAGTCTATTTCTATCAATTTCTTCATTTTTCAACTTAATAATATTTTCGAAATATCTCGAAAGCACATTCCAATTATAACGACTATTTATCATAATATCAATAATATTTTCCGGAGTGATTACCACTCCTAGATTTATCTCAACCTGCATCTTTTGTAAAACAAATTTGTTGCATTTGAACATTGTATGTTCCACATCATCAACCACTCGACACAGATCACATACGTCACTCTCTACTCTCTTGAATTGCTTGAGGTAGGCACAGAACGCCCAATGACCACTAAGCGCTTGTGTTATATAATAATTTAAATCACCATGTTTTCGATATAACCATTTCTCTAAATTAATAATCAATCTTTTTGTCCATGAGGCTTTTCCAGTATCAGCCTTCCACTCCATTTCCCATCTCTTTATCGATTCCTTTCTCATCTTCTCTCTATTTGAGGCTCTATCATTATAAATTTTCAACCTTTCATCAATCAAAATGTGGATAGGAATCAATGACGCTAATACCAATGTTGCTTCAGTTGATACATATGCACATGCTGTTCTTAATGCCATAATTCTCTGCGTAGAAACAATCATTTCTCTACACCTCTTGATTCTTAGAGCATTGTGCCATATAGGCGCACCATACAAAATTATTGATTGTACGGTCATGCTCAGGGTTCTTCTTTTATTTGCTCTAGGACCTCGGTTGTTCGGTAATAGTCGACTAAGTGCATTTGCAGTTTTATGGGCCTTTTGCGTCACTTTCATGACATGCTTCGAGAAGGTAAGTTGACTGTCTATCACAATTCCTAAATAAGTTGTTTCACTCACAGGAATGATATTGTGACCATTCAGTGTTAGGACCACATTGGATTTTCTTTTGCAATAGTTCAGGAGCACCGCAGTTGTTTTTTCTACAGCAATTGATAAGCTATTCTCTATCATCCATTCATTAATCATCTTGAGGGATCGATTACCATTCCTCATTAATTCAACTTCATTGTCACCTGATACCACAATCGCTAAATCATCAGCATAACATCTCAAGTTGTTTTTTTCACCAACATTTAAACGCATTATCTTATCATAGAGGATGTTCCACAGAGTCGGCCCAAGCACCGAACCCTGTGAAACCCCACCTCCAATCTTTCTTACACAGTCTTTTTCAATAAATACTATTATGTCTGTCGAGTACTCTTTAACGATATTACATAAATATGCCGAGATCTGCATTTCTTCTAATCTATTTATAATCAGTTGCCATGAGGCAGTATTAAACGTACAACGTACATCAGTTTCAGTTTCATTATTTCTTTAGTGTTTTACGATGCATGCACCCAAAGTAGATCTATATCTGGTTTTATGTCGTTTAATTTTCGGCGAATTTATTGCCAAAAGATTTTTCTCCAAATTAAAATTAATATAAAATAACTTGCATTCTACTATATCGCAGGAGAAAATGGCGGCTTTAGATTTAAGTTATTTTGTTTATTCATGCAATAATGTGATATAATAAGTATAATAACTAATAAAATTGTGCGACTATTATACATACTGCAATTGTATAATTATCATAATTATATTTTCGAATATGAAGCGCTGAAAAGAGCGGTTGTCCGGGAGAAAATTTTGGCTCCCACCGGCCCTGATAATGTGTATAATAAGTATTGCTTAATATTTTATCTAAAATTTTTTATGCACCAATTTATGTTAGACAAATACTAATATTTGTGTTTTTAATAATAATATATACAATGCTTCAGGGGCCAGACAAAATTCTACCGCGGACCGCCATTTGCCCAGGCCTGCTTTAGAGTATTATGAGCTTTTTTGCACACCTTTTCAATATGTCTTGTACACAATAAGTTTTGATCAATAATAACTCCAAGATAGTTAACTTCTTTCGTTATAAGTATAATAAATTCATTTAGGCAGAATTCAGGTTTTTGTCCTCTACCTGTGCTGTTTAATAAAATCGCTTGAGTTTTTTCAACAGCTATTTTGAGTCTGTTGTCTTTCATCCATTTTTGTGTTTTTGTGATGCAATATTGCCGCTGAGTTCCAGCTCAGCAATCGTGTCCGCAACAGCAACTATTGCCAAATCATCTGAGTAACAAATAAGTTGTTCCTCTCGGAACTTCCATACGCATTATATCATCTTACAGGATATTCCACAGGGTCGGCCCAAGCACCGACCCCTGTGGAACTCCGCCATAAATTGTTTTGGTTGTATCACGGGTCACTTGTATTTTTCTGTTTGTGAAATAATTGATCACTAAATTTATGAGATATTTAGACGTATCTCTTTCTATCAACTTTTTTATCACTACTGACCAAGATGTGGTGTTAAATGCATTTTCTACATCCACCAGTATTAGAGCGCAATACCTGCATGTAGTGTGCTACGACCTGCCCTGAAACCAAACTGAAAATCTCTGTCTTCCATTGTGGTGGAAATAATCTTTCTATCAACAGCTTATTAAAAACTTCGCAATAATAGTCAGTGTTTGACAATTTCACTATTTCGGGAGACAAATAATCTGGCTATGTGGCTTTGCCGTTTTTAACTCTATCACATGCTGCTACGAGCTCATCTTTGGTAATCTCTGGTGGATTTTCTTGTTCAAATATTTCCCCTTCTGTTGTGGTAGGAGTACACATTAACAGGTTTTTGAATTGGTTGATCCTCTCGTTATTTGTTAACATAATTTTTGGAAACGGGAGCTTAAGCTAATGTAGCACGATCTTATAAGCATCCCCAAAAATGTCTTCATTTAAATTATTAATTAATTTTTTTGGTGCTCAGTTTTAAACTCTCTTGCATCATCTTTATGACTGTTGTAATATCTTCAGGTTTATTTTTTATCATTATGTTGAGCTCTAATAGTTCTTTGTATATCTTCTTGTCGATGTGTCTTTGTTTTGATCCAATATTTTTATTTTAAAATAACTTTATTTATTGAAATATACTTTTTTAAATATAACTAATAAACATGACAGATAAATAAGTTATAAATTTTAGACAGATAAATAATAAATATTTTTTTAATATTAATCAATTTGAAAATTTCTTTTTCCTGGATTTGGCTCCCGCAAAAACGTCGATAATTAATTTCTTGTACTAGTTGAGCTTCAATAGACAGTAATGCAAGAGCATTAAGTCTATCTTGGCCCATGCTTGCGCGTAAATAGGTTTTTACCCTTTTTAGAGTGGAAAAAGATCTTTCTCCTGAACAAATTGTAGCCGGAATACTCAGAAAAATACGGAGAGCAATGTCCAGATTCGGATAAACATCTCGAAGACTCCGTGAATGCAATCCATTGCATATTTTTTGTGCAGAGCGTACATCTTCCGTATTTGCTAAGGAATCTTTGAGTTGAAAATGTAAATGAATACATTCATTGCCTAACGTCTCTTCCAAATCGTCAGGATACTTACTGACTAGTTTATTGGCAAGATCTTTCAATTCGTTTGTATCTATTTCAGATAAATCATCAAAAAAATTGAAATTTTCGTAAAGCTTTTCATATGCACTTTTATGCCCGGCCAATTGTACACTCAGAGTGTCTAGAATAGGGTAATAAACATTTGTGCGAAAATTTTCTTGTCCAGAAAAAAGTGTTCTTTCATTTACCAGTGACTCATCTGGCTGAATTCTTCTGTTTCTTTGCGATGAGTATCATAACGATAATAATCATGAACTCCAGATAGTGCTTTGGCTTTTTCTTCATATTCAGAAAATTGTCTGTCTCTCATGTCTTGAAGAAATAGAGCCAGAGAACTATAGATCTGAACAACGGATGATAAATCAGCTTGAGATTCTTGAAGCTTCTTACTAGCAGATTTAAAACGATCTAAAATTACATCCCAAACAATGACTAGGATTGCTGTTTCTAAATGCTGTAATTTTCGCTGCATTCCCGTAGCTTCAGATCGCGTAGTCGGTTTCTCATCTCTGCTTTCGGCAATAAATTCCAGTGCATCAATTGTTACAGACCACTCTTTTTCTAATGCGTAACATGCATCATGTCGAGCAGACCAACGAGTTTGAGAAAGACTCTTAATAGTGCCTAATTTAGAGTTATCAATCAATTATTGCTTTAGTGTTAAGAAACAGAATAAAATAATTCGAGACTTGTACACATGAAGAGCATTCATAAAACTAAAATGATTGCTGTGACTTTTCTACAGCGCGAAGCGCGATGTTTTGTTATATACATTAAACAAAACAAAGTCAAACGCGTCAGTACCTGTCAAGCGTAGCGCTCTTGTTTCCTTCAAACATGCGAAATACACTCACCCGAACTGCTTAAAAGTCTCAATAATGCACAATACTCCCGCTTCACTCAAATTATTGAGATTACGATCACATAAATAAAACACTCGGATAATAAATAAAATTCTTAAAACTTTTTATTTATATTTATAATAAGCACATAAGTGTAACTATATCATAAGTCGACCGCTTTAATATATATCAGCTCACATACTTTAGTTTCAAAAAAATTTGGAAATTCTTGCTCTTGGATTTTCAGAAATTATTGAAATTTGTAGATGTAATTGAAAATTTTTGCAAATATAAGGAATATCGAATGATTTTTTTTTATTTTAGATAAAAATTTCAATTTTTTTACCAATTATTTTGATGATTCAAAAAATTGAATATGGAAAAAGACGGGATTTATTTTTCATGAAATATTATTTTTATAGACAAAAAATGTTCTGACACCTTTGAATGCAAATCTACGGTATTTTTATTTCACACTAAAAACAAATTGAGAAGTTAATCTGATTTAGTAATTTCAAAACGCTTCATACACGTGAGATTAATCTCACTAAAGGAACAGAAAGTAAAGAACATTACTCGATAAAGACTATAATTGATCTATTAAAAAATTAACATCTTACCCATACGGATTGAGAAGTAAATTAATGAATTGAATTATAATATATTCTATAGAATTTTTTTTATAAAAACTCATCTGAACCAATTTTTGAAATTGATTCTCTTTACTTTTTTTCGCCTCTAAAATTTTGGCATTTTAAAAATTTTGCCGCCTTTCAAATTATGCCGCCCTAGGCCCGGGCTTCACGGGCCTAGGCCTAAATCCATCACTGTGTAAATGAATTAAATGTCAAAATTCAAGATGACATTCCTAGCGAAATGAGGACATATAAATCAGTTGATACGGCAACTAATGAAGATGATGTCGTGAATTATCCACCGGAATTTTTAAACTCACTTGATTTGCCAGGATTGCCGCCTCACAATCTTCAATTAAAGGAGGTTGGATCTGTAGTTATAATGTTGCGAAATATTAACCAACCAAAACCTTGTAACGGCACACGATTAGCGATAAAAAAAATTACTGAATAACGTAATAGAAGCAATCATATTGAAAGGAAAGTGTAAAGGAGAAGACGTTTTGATACCCCGCATCCCAATGATTCCGACTGACGTACCGTTCAAGTTTAAACGACTACAGTTTCCAGTACGGCTTGCTTTCGCTATGACTATAAACAAATCCCAGGGGCAGTCATTAAGTGTTTGTGGTATTAACAGGGCCCCTCCAGTCTTATGGACGACCTAGTCCACCGGTCACGTGACCTTTGAGGGCGACCCGAACTAGATGGCGCTAAAAGCAGCCATGATCTCTGTTATACCAGCCGGTTTGAAACCACAATTTAAATGCTTTAAAAAGAGGAAAAGTTTAAATTCTAGTGTTCAATATCTGTAATAAACTGTAATGGCATTAAAAAAACATATAAATTTATAACAAATTATATTTAATTGAAGAAATACTTAAAAAGTATACGCAATTATGCAATCAGAGGTCGTCGCATTTAAAATGTTCAAAATCAGCAATTTCTCCCTTAGTAACAAGTGACGTAGATGATATTTTGTTAATGGCGAAGTACTCCATATTTACAAACATACTTTGATTGCGAGTGAATAGTTTTTTTCGGTGTTGGTGATTTTTATACAATTGTTTTTTGTAAATAATATTAATATCAATTGTCTTACAATAATGGCAACAAAATCCCGTAAGTATTTTACCTCACAATGTTGATAACGAAAAACTTCTATAAGAAATTTTCATTTTAGAAAGATGTTTAATTTGTGGTGAGGCTGGGGATTTGAATTTGCCTCTACGCTGCTTCCCCAAAAATTGCATAAAGTAAGTATATAAATAGCTGATTACCAAAAACAAAACTATAACAATAGCACCCTGGTGGAAATATTTTAATTTCATTATTTACTCCTAAAAATGTTATTTTCCATGAAAAAGTCTAGAAACCGTTGACAATGACTGAAAAGCTCTGAATACGTATGATTTTCTACAGAAATTCGAACTCTTCTGGAAGAGTTATACAGAGTTGTTCAATATTTTTCAGACTTATTCTTTCTGTGAAGTGTTGGATAACTTATAAACTCTTCTAGAAGAGTTCAAATAATTCTGTTAGTCAGACTTACTCACATTTATGTAGACTTTTCCAAAGAAATGTTTCCTCCAGGGCATATTAGATATTTAAGTCTACTATTAAGAAGACAGTTGTATTAATGAAAGTTACTTTCCAGATTGTTAACATGGACCAACGCCCTTGGTGCGGAAAACAAGGATTTCTCCTTCTTCCGATGCTACTCTTCCTTGCAATTTGTATATTTCAATGAAAGAGTTGTCAAATGATCAATCGAGACTGACTTATCCATCAGAAAAGTTAGTGATTGCGGTTGGTCACGGGATGGCTCTTATAGCGCAATTATTGCCCAACAAATTGAAGGATACGAGACTCCGGGAGAAGTTTGTTGTTACTCTTAGCGAGCAAATTGATTTCGCGTGGTTGAATTGTGTTTCGCACTTTGGAACCGTCAAAAAGTGTATTGTCGAGGCTGTTTGTTGGATCAGTATTCCATGGTACTGCAAGCGCTTCATCCGCGAACTGAGTGCTCAGAAAGTCTCAGACAGGCGCAGCGAAAACTGCGTATATTACAACATCAATAACAATTTTTGCTATTGGTGTTGTAGTATACACAGTTTTCGCTATAGTTTAAGTTTTGTTTTACTATCAACTTTTATTATTTATTATTTTATTATGTCTATTTTATTATTTTATTCATAATTCATACTTTTATGTATTTTTTCAATTAAATATAATTTGTCATATATTTTTATGTTTTTTTTAAACGCCGTTACAGTTTATTGCAGATATTGAACACTAAAATTTAAATTTCCCGCTTTTTAAAGCGTTTTAATTATGGTTTCAAACCGGCTGGTATAACAGAGATCATGCTGCTTTTAGCGCCATCTAGTTCGGGTCGCCCACAAGGGTCACGTGGTCGGTGGACTAATTTATGCACAGAAGTGGGGAGTATACCTAACTTTTGGTATCTCGCTTATTTATAAAGGAATTGAATCGAGTTTTCAAGGATGTATTTTGCGACATCCTAGGACTAATTAACCAATGAGAATAACTCTATAACTGATCGGAAAATAGAGGAAAATGATATAATATACTGGAAAATGCTGAAATTTTCTACTAAGGAACCCTTCCTGGCATTGTTCTAGTAAGACGGAATATGAGTTCAAATTTGTATTCCTTAATTACTATAACAAAGGGTGGAAAAAAATTCAGAAAGAAAATCATGTATTCACGGATCAACAACTGACCGTAATTCTCCCACACATTTACTATCTAGAGTATAGTAGATAGTATCTAGTAAAACAGCTGTGTCTGATTTAAATGCAGATTCAGCAAGGACAGCGATAAAGAAATATCTGCGGTATTGGTTTTCTTTTCTTCAATGTGAATAATAATCGAATTCCTAGTATTTAATTCTGTTTTAAATTTATTAAATTCACTGTCTTACAATTTGAGTAATGTTTATTTATTTAATGATATTTTTCTTAGAGTTCAGGTTAATTTGAATAACTAATTGATTTGTACTAGGTATATCGTAAAAGAAATCTTCATTGTTTATTATGATTTTTAAAGGGGTTATCGATTTAGTCACCTGTAAGTATTTCACTATAAAAGTTTAATAGAATATTTTTAACAATTATCAGCTTACATTGAACTTAATTTTGCTATGTAAGGAAAATTAAAGCATACATATTTATTCCCTTGACTTTTACCAGTAAGATCAATTACAAAAAAAACGTTTCTTGTTGAACAAATTCTTTTGTCGCGGCATCTGCTGCGATAAGAATATGACATTATCGGAAAATATTCTTGGTACTGCTTCTACCTTCTTGACTAGAGATTTTTGCTTTCCCATAAAAATTCGACGGAAAAGATCTTTCGTTAATATTGTTGTCAGTACAATTGTTTGTATGTTGAAAACAACATGTCACCACCAACAACAGTTCCGGAAAGGGTACAAATGGTTTATGCTTATATTGAATGTGAACGTAACTCAACAAGAACTGTGGAGTTTTTATGGAATACCACTCAGAAAAAGTATAACATAAAAACAATTAAAAAAATCGTAAATCTTTTTGACGGCACTGGTAGTGTAGCATCATTGCCACCAGTACGACAACGACCAGTAACAGGAGATGCCGAAACTGTTCAAGCGGTTCGGGCTGTCCATGAGGAAAACCAGTGGAACAGTATAAGGGCTATCAGCCGGAGAACGGGTGTGCCACCATCATCTGTGCATAAAATGATGAAGGATTGGAAACTACATCCATATAAAGTGGTACTGCACCAACAACTACGTGCTACAGATAAAGAAATTCGGATGCAGTTTTGTCATACCATTTTACGACGGATGGAGGAGAATAAAAATTATGGGAAGTTCATTTTGTTTACGGACGAAGCCACATTCAAAACAAATTCAACAGCAAGTCACCGGAACATGTATTATTGGGCAGCAGAAAATCCTCGTTTAGTGCGACCCGTGGATAATCAAACTTGGCGATCTGTCAACGTATGGGGTGGAATCATTGGAACACGGGTTCTTGGTCCAATCTTTTTCGATGGTGCGTTGAATGGAAGAAGATATTTAAGCTCTCTACAGGATGAACTTCAACATTTGTTGGATGATTTTCCATTAACAGTGTTGAGAGATATTCTTTACATGCACGATGGGGCTCCTCCACATTCAACAAGAGATGTACGTGAGTTTTTGAATGCAACATTTCCTGGAAGATGGATCGGACGAAACAGACCTTTGCGAGGGCCTCCGCGGTCTCCTGATCTAACTCCCTGTGATTTTTTCCTATGGGGGTACGTGAAAGAACGGGTATTCCGTACAGATCCACGTGATGAGAGCGAACATAAAGAACGTATTCGTCATGAATTCAGTCAGATATCTGAGAGAATGTTACTGAAGGTCAACGAAAGCTTTCTAAGGAGACTACAGCAGTGTATTGAAGAAGAAGGAGATATCTTTGAACACTTATTATGTAAGTAATACTTCAGAAATCTTACAAAATTTCAATGTCTTTTTTGTAGAGCTACATGAAGAACTCACTCACTCAGATGTAAGACAGGTCCCTTGTAAATATTTTTGTAAAATTTCCAGTTTTAATCGCTCTAGCCAAACATTATAAATAAATAAGTATTTGTTCAACAGGAAGCGTTTTTTGTAATTCATCTCACATCCAGATCAATGTAAGCTGATTTTACGATATATCTAGTACAAATCAATTAAATAGTTATTCAAATTAACCTGAACTCTAAGAACAAAATCATTAAATAAATAAACATTACTCAAATTGTAAGACAGTGGAAGAGTTTAATGAATTTAATAAATTTAAAACAGAATTAAATACTATTTAAATACTAGGAATTCGATTATTATTCACATTGAAGAAAAGAAAACCAATACCGCAGATATTTCTTTATCGCTGCCCTTGCTGAATCTGCAGTTAAATCAGACACAGCTGTTTTACTACTACTATACTCTAGATAGATTTTTAATGCGCCCTCGCTGGACTAATGTAAATGTATGATAGCCAGAGCGATTTACTTACTCTTGTCAAACGGCGATATACAGCAAGTAGTCAGTTGAGTTTAGGATTGTGCTTAGATTAGCAGTTTGTTAACCTTGAGCGTATCTAATAACATGCACGTATTTTTTGTTAGTGTGTGATCGTATTTCGAATAGACCACGCGTAGACCGTGCATTTAAAACTACCAATTAATCCGAAATAATTCTTTTCTTTCAAAACCCTTCATGGATAAATGTAAAAGAAAAAGAACATATTATTTTAACGATGAATGGGAACATTTATATTGTTTCGTTGATTACAAAGGGAAGTGTATTTGTTTGTTGTGTAATACTAGTGTTGCGATTCCCAAGAAAAGTAATATTGAACGACATTTTAAGAACGTTCATACCAATTTTGATAGTGACTATCCAATGAACTCTGAAATTAGAAGAAACAAAATTATTTCTTTAAAATCTTCAATAACTAACCAGCAAAGTATTTTTACTAAACCACTGCAACAACATAAAGCAGCAACGATCGCGTCATATAAAATATCACATTTGCTAGCTAAGAATAAAAAACCATTTACAGATGGAGAATTAGTGAAAGAAGCCATGTTAGAAGCTGCTGATTCACTTTTTGAAGAATTTAAAAATAAAAAGGAAATAGTTTCAGCTATAAACACGTTGCAATTATCAGCACGAACTGTTACTAGAAGAATTGAAGTAATTGCGGAGAATTTGGAGGCAGAATTAGCAAATGATATGGAAAATTGTATTTTCTTTTCGCTACTGATGGATGAATCGACAGACGTGACAAATATATCACAATTAGCAATTTGCGTGAAGATGGTATTTTCTGATTTTACAACAAAAGAACAATTCCTTAAAGTTCTGCCATAAAAGGGAAGCACCAGAGGAGAAGATATCTTTTCTACTTTTAAAAAGTATATAACAGCTTTTGATGGATCATTTGAACAAGTGTCAATGTCTTGTAAAAGACATTCAAAATCACCATAAATTACAAAAGGCACTTGTATTTGTCTTTCATATTTTTCAAATTGAATATGATGTTGTTCTTCTGATGGCATTATCGTTACAATTTTATTACATTCTTCTTTATGAATTTTCAAATGCTCTTCTGAATAAAAATGCATTAAACATGAATTGCACATAAACATTTTTACTTTATGTTTCGAAAGTTGACTTCTTAATAATCTTGACATATGTTTAATCCAAATGTAATGATTTTTATCTATGTCTTGCAACAACATTAGATTGACATGATGTTTTCTCTCTTTTTCGTACAGTAGAATCCACAGTATCATCATCCAATCCGAAAACATTAACACTAATTTCAGGATTTAAATCTTCAAATTTACTTATATCCATCAATTTTAATGGGAATTCTAAGTTACCAAATTTTAACTTAATATTATTTTGTAGAACTATAGTGTCATCTTAAATATTTTGTACACTATATGTTGTTGTTCTTTCTGAATGAACGCTGGCAGGACACAAAGCGGAAATTATTGACCATTTAAAACAAAATTCATCATTATTTTTAACATTAATGCAAGCATGTTTAGCGGGTATTTTCTTAGGTAATGGTAAATATTGAGATCCCTTGATTGGCTGGTATCGATTCACATTAATTTCCATATGATTAATTGCACATAGAGACCATCCGCTATCTTTTTCTTGAAATTCTTCCATTTTCGATAAAATACTATTTATCATTTGTCCATAAGCAGAAGATATTTCATCATCATTTTGTACTTTGTCCATTTTAGAATCAAATGACTTTATTGCAATCTGTTCATTTTCATCTGTGAATTTTAAATATTCTGCAAACAATTCTATATTGAATTTGAACGTTGTATGCTTTGTTAACTGTTGTTTTAATTCAGATACAACAATTTCTGTTGCTGACTTTAAAAATTCCTCTGGATTCAAATTCATATCATCGTTGTTTTTATATATAAAAGTTTGCATTCTTTCTTTAAAACAACTCTTAACAACACTTAATTCGGATGAATATGGCTGACACGATTTTAAACGATGGTCTAATGTACGTAAATGTTTTGACCATTCGTTAACACACATTTCAATTGAACACGATTGACATTTTTTTGTTACTATTGATGATGATGATGATGGTGATGGTAAACAGACAGACTGTTTAATGTTTTTATCACCTACAATTAAAATCAATTGAAAAAAATAATCACCTAAATAAAAAAAAACAATTATATGTACCTTTAATTGAATGAACTCGTTCCACATGTCGTTTTAGTGAAAAATTTGTCGCAAACAATTTATCACAAATATGGCACTGTTTTTTCGATTTCGGCATTTTGTCTAATAAAATACAAATCACTGTTGTCAGTACGACAGTATATCGTAAACTAACCAAAACTCCGGTAGCCAGCTCTAGAATATGCTGGAGCTATGACGTCACCTCTTTTATCAGATACTCAGACTATTAAGGTCAAATGAGTATAAGATAGAAATCACTGTTGTCAGTACGACAGTATTTGACAAACTGATCAAAACTCCTGTAGCCAGCTCTAGAATATGCTGGAGCTATGACGTCACCTTTTTTATCAGATACTCATTAAGGTCAAATGAGTAAGCGAGGAGCTCTAGAATATACTAGAACAATGTCGTCAATAATAACAAATTCTTTATCTGTGAATTCTGCGGGGGATCACCGCTTTGTAGCCAGTTCTAGAATATTCTAGAAATATGGCGTCATTTGTTATACTTACCAAAGACTACTACGACTTAAACTATAAAAGCCAACTGTGTAAGCGGGGAGCGGGCAATCTTCGATTTGCAACTGCAAAAAGGTCACAGCTCACAGCCCGACATTCTACATAAACCGCCATTTTGTCGTTTTTTTTATTTTGTTTTGTTTATTTTCGGCAATCTGCCATGCCAATTTAACACTTTAGCGCTAAGCCGCCATTAATTTTGTTCGCTTTAGCGCTACATTTACGCAAACCGCCATTTTATGACACTTCTAGGAAATTTTCACAATTTTAAATTTAGGTTGGTACTGACCACACTGCTTTCCCCCCACCAGTTACTTTTCTTTGTCCCCTACAGCAGGGCTTCTTAAACTGTGGGTCGCGACCCCCAGGGGGGTCGCGAGACTACTGAAAGGGGGTCGCAAAGACCTGATACTTTTCAATCATTATAAATAAAATTTTAAAATTAGTATACACACTACGTACAAATATAAATACAAATAAAAATCATACAAAATACTATTTTAGTTTTATTATAACTATTTTTTGAAAAAAGTGGCAATGCAAAACTGTTATGCAGGGCCTATAAATGAAAATATGGAAGTAGCATTTAAAATAATAAATACAACGCGCTCCTCGATTTTCAACTGAACGTTCGACATTGATGTCTGGCCGCCGGCGTCAGTGTTTGCAAGATAACTTAGTGATTATAAGTACCCAGACGCTGCGTCGCCTTACAGCTTACACATACAATACGGAAGCATAATCAAGCTAGGCTAGGCGAATCGGCATATTATTTTTATAAAAGAATAATAAAAAAAATTAAATGAAAGCTTCTTTTTCGGCGTCTTTGTGATACGGTGCCCTTGTGCGCTGCACACTTTGAACACCCCATGCGTCGGGGTTGATCTGATCGTAATTTGTTGTCATTGCACTGGTAAAGATTCGAGTGTAGTTATTTTTCTGTTTGTACTTCAGTTTGGACTCAGCTTTGTCTTCGTAGTGACATGTGTGTATTTACTATGTAACTTTCAGTTGGTGTTTTTAATTATTACGTTAAAGTTCAACTACATTTTGTTTAATTATTTATTATTATTTAACCATCATGGATAAATGGCTAATTAAAATTCCAACTAATAAGTCTGCCACGCCGTCACAACCAAGTTGCAGTGCTTCAAATCCGACTTCTAGCAAAACAAAAAAAGAAAATATGACGAATCATATTTGCAGTATGGCTTCACATGCTCTTCTCACAACAATGAAAAACAACCAGTGTGCTTAATTTGCAAAGAAGTTTTGGCTGCAGAAAGCATGAAACCGTCAAAACTGCAACGACATTTGAATACTAAACATGCAACGTTATCAAAAAAGTCAATAGAATATTTTGAGCGTCTTTTGCAAACATCAAATAAAGAAAAGAATACTTTGGAGAAGTATGTTACTTTGAATGATAAATATCTATTGGCATCGTATGAAGTTTCGTATTTGATAGCAAAAACGAAAAAGCCTTTTACTATTGGAGAGCAACTTTTACTACCTGCAGCTATAAGAATGTCTGAAATTGTTCATGGAAAACAGTATGCTGCTGAAATTAGTAAAATTCCATTATCAAATGACACTGTGTCCAAAAGAATTTCAGACATTAGCAATGATCAATTTCAACAGCTTCTTATGAGGCTTAAAGACAGCTCAAAGTTTGCAATACAACTGCACGAGTCGACAGACATTTCAAAAATGGCACACTTGTTACTTTTTGTAAGATATATTTATGAGGGAAGCATTCATGAAGATATACTGTTTTGTCGTCCTCTGGAAGGTCATACTCGTGGAAAAGATATATATAAAAAAGTAAATGAGTTATTTGAAAAAGAAGGATTAAATTGGAAAAATTGTGTTGGTGTGTGCACGGGCGGTGCTGCAGCAATGACCGGACAAGATCTTGGTTTTACAGCATTTGTTAAAGCTGGAAATGATCATATTACATTTACACATTGTATGATTCACCGAGAGGCACTTGTTGTTAAAAAAATTGCACCAGAATTAAACACTGTGTTTTTGATGCAGTCAAAATCATTAACTTTATTAAAAGTCGAGCACTTAATAGTCGATTGTTTAAAAATTTGTGCATTGATATGGATTCGGATTATACAAGTTTATTGCTACATGCTGAAGTTAGGTGGCTATCAAGAGGTCGAAGTTTGAAACGATTATTAACTTTAAAAGATGAGGTTCTTATATTTCTAACAGAGCAAAATTCTAATTTGGCCGATTATTTTCACGATAATTTATGGCTTCTCAAGCTATGCTATTTGGCAGATATTTTTGATAAAATCAATGATATAAATTTATCAATGCAGGGAGTCTGCGTTAATATGTTTATGTTAAAAAATAAACTTGAGGCCTTTGTTAAAAAAATTCTTATATGGAAGAACAGAGTGGAAAGTGGATCGCTCGAAATGTTTCCATTTACTGACGAGTATATAATTAGTAACAATATTTTAAAAAAAGATACTCCTATAACAAAAATTATAGTTAATCATTTGAAGGATATGGAAGTTTACATGCATAGGTATTTTCCCAATGATATCGATACACAACAATGGATTTGCAATCCATTTTCAATTGAAATGGAAGAAATTAATTTTTTAAACTTAAAAGCACAAGAAGAATTTGCCGAATTAACAAGTGATACTACCTTGCGACTCAGATTTTCTCAAGTGCCTGTGCATGAATTTTGGATAGAAATCAAATCAGAATATCCCCTACTATCGGAAATGGCAATGAACAAATTACTGCCATTTTGTACAACATATTTATGTGAATCAGCCTTTTCCACATTAACTTACATAAAATCAAAATACCGTTCAACTTTAATAAACGTTGAAAATTTATTACGATCTGCACTAACTCAAATTGAGCCTAGATTTAATTATTTGTGTAAAAATAAACAATCACATCCGTCACATTAATATTGTTTGATGTTAGTAATATGTTTTTATTAAAAAAATTGTTACAAAAGTTTATTTTTTCTATTGAATATATAGATATAGTTTTATGTTTACTTATAAAAAAATTGTTACAAAAGTTTATTTTTTCTATTGAATAAATATATATATAGTTTTATGTCATTCTATTTATTGTGTTTTATTACGACCGATATCCCATCAACGTTTCCAATTATATATATGTGAAATGAATGGGTACGTATTCTTTAATCCTTATTTTATTTACATTGTAAAATAGTGCGATATTACATCTACATCTACGGTTAATATATATTTCATTATATGGAGGAGGGGGTCGTTTAAAATTTCCTAAGCTTGAAGGGGGTCGCTATATAAAAAAGTTTAAGAAGCCCTGCCCTACAGCTTAGGTAATCTGCTATTCACTTCAAAATCAATGCGAAATAGGTATGCAACCAGGTATTCACTTCAACACAAAATAGGTATGCAATCAAATATTCACTTCAAAGACAGTGCAAAATAGGTAGGCAGCCAGATATTCACTTCAATGCAATGCAAAATAGGTATGCAACCAGATATACGTAAACTGCACACTGCACAGCGCTAGAATCCCGGCACATTTTGTCTTCGAATCCCCCTATTCATACTATTATTAGCGATGAACTCATTTTCGGCTTAGCTGGAAGCTTCCAGCTCATCCACCACATTAGTAAAAGTTTACCTGTTTTCAAAATGCTCTCAAATCTACAGTTTCCAAAATATAGGGTTCCCTAACATTTGATAGTGTTTGTGGAGGTGCATTCTTGTGATTTCTGCCCTATTTGCTATTAGTGGTTTCGATTTCGTATTATACGGCCGTTCAAAGCCGAGCAATTTTTCGAAAATTGCTATATTTAGATGGCTGGAACTTTTTTCTCGGAACTTCAATTTTCTTCAAATTTTTAGGAAAGTTAGTCAATCATGTCCCCAATGAGCCCTGAAAATTTCAACTATGGTTCTGATCTTAAATCTGAGTTATAAATTTTCAAATATCTCAAAAATTCCGTTGAACTAAACATGCAATTCTTTAATGTTTATCATTTCAGGGCATAATATAATATATGCTGTACAGAGACAACGCTCACGTAGCATCTACCATGTCCATATGAGTTGATGTCATAAGGTTTACTAATTTTGAGTATTCCTACAGTCAATTGATTATTGTGGTAAGTGTTTCTCTTGTTCTTCGACGTTTTTTTGTTTATCTCACTTGCAAGAATCATATCTATATTTTTTCTAGGGCAGTGGCAATTGCGAGATCCTGAGCCTTGCTGAGTTATTAAGATTTATTTGTAAAAGTTTCATAACTGTTGATTATATTGTGTAATAATTTGATTTGTCGTAGTTAGGATCAATACATTTTGTAAAATCATAATTAATAAATATATAAATACTATATAGATAAAAATATGTAAATATTTGTATATAAAAATATCACAGTCATTTAAGATAGAAGCTTCATATATTTGGGGCACAACCAAAACTCCCAGTTGCATATCACAGATTCCTTTCCTGTAGAACTTATCATTGCCATTTTTTCCATTATCTCTGTTCAAATACAACTTAGTTGAGATCTTCATGTATGTCTCACAGATAGATATCACAGAGTAATGGTGTATGAATTGCTATATCACAGCCTGTAACAAACAGTACATAGATATAATTTCGTAAATGATTCGGTAAATAATTTTGTAAATATGTTTGTAAATAATTCTGTAAATAATTTTGTAAATAATTCTGTAAATAGTTCTTTGTAAATATATATATATATCTCTGTAAAAATGTAAGTGTATAAATAAAAATCAGTAATTGAAAATCTCACATGTATCACAGTTTGCTTCGGTATATAGTTATATGTACATCCATATGTAGAGTACGGTTGCCGTGGTTAGGGAATACAACTGCGGGGCGGGGAGAGTAGCGCTAGAACGAATCTATATAGTAGTGAAGTGAGACTTCATAGAGTGAGACGGAAAAACAACATAGTGTGGCGACTCGCTTAGAAAAAGATTTGCATGAATTTTAAAATTAAATTAATTCAAATATTAATGTTTCTAATAATATCTGAAAATTATAATAACAATTATGAAATAAGTAAATGAGAAGCTCTTCCAAGAAATATTTGTATTAACATAGAGACAAGTTTTGCCTAAAACTTCTCAGAGCCGTCATCATTCAATAGCTAAATACAAATGAAGTTAAAATTATAAATTCAATATGAGAGTACATGTATGTGAAATCAAAATAGATATTTATAAAAAAAAATTAACATAATGAAGCCAATATAAATAAAAACAACCGCTTTTAAATGTAAAAGAATGAATGAAAATTAATAATTGAAAATTGTAACATTTCAATTTTTCTGAAATTCTGTAAGAAATAAATTTAAAAACAATAAAAATGGGCAGAAGAACAGCTTCTTCCTAATCTTCCACCCCGATCTGTTTTGGTAATTGATATTGCTGCATATCATAATATAAAAGTTGAAAAAGTCAAGTAGTGACCTCAAAGCCGCGATGATTGCATGATTAGAGCAGAAAAATATACAGCAAAATACGAGCATGACCAGGCCAGAGTTATATAATTTAATCAAACTTCATAAATCCCAACACGCTTTGTACAAACTAGATACATTAGTGGGACAGCATGCTCACAGTGTATTACGGTTACCACCCTATCATCCGGATTGAAATCCAATTGAAAAGATGTGGGCAATCGTTAAAAATTGGGTGGCCCAAAGGAATGTTACTTTTAAATTCAAAGATGTTGAACAATTAGCTAGGGAGAAATTCAATTCCGTTACAACAAATGAATGGATTAATGCATGTAATCATATAAAAAAAGTTGAAGATGAAGACATTATAAAAGAGGGTATTTTGGACCACGCAATCGATGAACTACGTATTGGTGTAACTGGTGAAACCTCGGATGAAGACGATGCAGACGACGAAATTACACTTTTGTTTGTTCCTGCAAATCCTGAGGATTTTGAAATGCAAGAATCGGAAACTGCCGAAGCAGTTCAACATTATTCACTTTAATGTACTCCAGAAAAATCGCTATACAATAATGCTTGATTGATTTTTTTGCTTTCACAATACATTAGATAGTTAAAAAAAAAATTATTATTTTCGTCATATTTTTGCACTTCATTATATATATTTACGAACTCCACTGAAATCCAAGAGACAAGATAGGCTGTAGATTAGGACGTAAGTAAAACAATTGTATGTTTGATACCTGCCTCATAGTAAAGATGGAAGCGGCGCCCACCTCTAAACTACCTACTTTCTTGTGTCAGATCTCTATATCTATAAGAATAAATAAGTAAATAAATAAATAAATAAATAAATAGATAAATATATAAATAAAACACTATCGGTGTATATAAATAGAAATTTTGAACAATTATCACAGCTCCTGGCCTCGTGTGTACATAGACTTTACGATCACTGTTAATAGCTATATACATTTCTTTATTTGTTTTTTGTTGATCCTCTGCTTATTTTTTAGTTTTTCCCTATATTTTGGGCACTCTGCATTGCCCCATCTATGATCATCACGCTGGCAGAGTGGGCGGAAGCTCTTGTTCGAGCATTCTTTCATCAAATGATCTGGCTTAGTGCATTTCAAACATACGTTTGCTCTTTCGGGTGCTCTGCAATTTGCTGTTGCATGTTCATAGCTCCAGCATCTAAAACATTTATTGATTTCCAGTCGCTCATGTATCTTGCACATTGTTATTCCTATCAACACGGTCTATTGAGCACAGCGTTTTCGCAGCTTCCTCATTTGTTTTTATTGTGGCTGACTGACAGTTGCCAAAGCTTGGTCTGATGTTTGTAATTTCAAAATTTTTATCTTTTACCTTTTCGTTTATTAGTGCTTCAGCTATCGAGTGTCGTATTTCCTCTTCGGTAGTGACACTATCCATTCCTTTTACGTGTATTATTTTTGGTCTCAGTGTTTTACCACTTCGAATCCTACTATTCCCAAGTTTTTTTTCCAACATCTTTTTCAATTTGTCAACGTTTTAGTCTCTTTGGTCAATTACTAGGAGTAAGTCTCCTTGTCTTGTTTGTCTAATGTTTGTTGTTATGTTTTTTGCCCGCTTGTAAGGACATGTTCTTTTACGCTTTTCACAAGATCAGCGTATGTGGCGTATGCGTTTTTCGTTACTATTAGAGCATTGCCTCTTTGTATATTGGAAATTTTACCAGGTACATTAGTATCTACTCTCTCATTTTGACTAGTTTTTGGGATATAGATTTTGACATGTATGTCTGTTTTATTAAAAATAATCTCACTTAATTTTCGGAGTGTTATTGTGTCTACGCCAGTGATTTTAGGGATACTTATCTCGGTCTTTTTGTCTTTTATCTGTTGGTCTTTGATTTTAGTGAGGAAATTGATAATTTCATTTTCATTAATCTCGTCTATCTGTCCTGTAAATATATTTGTTGTCTTGATCGCTGTCGCACCGCCATTTATTATTGTTGTTTGTTGATTTATTCCCACAATTTCCCCATCGTTGACATCTAGTTCCATGAGGTTTGGGTATCTGTCACGTAGTGGTCTATAGAGACCTCTGATTTGTCTCCCGCTCTTCTTTCGTTAGCTCTACGGCTAGGTCACCATCAGTGATCATTAATGGATTCCCTTCCACGATTTTGTTTTTTCGTATAACGACTCTGGCCAGTCGATACCGATAATCTCTTTCATTTCTTTAGCGTCAGTGATATTGTTTATTTTTTCTTTAATTTTGCCTTCAATTTCGCTATCGTATGTTTGTGTCCCTATGGTCTTTGTGATTTTTTTCTCTGTTTTTGTGGTCTCCTGATTTTCGGTTTGGGATATTTTTTCTTTCTTTGATATTTGATTACTTTCATAGTGAATCGCAGCCTTAACCAGTGTACTTAAAACTCGAACCTTGATTTTAAGTTCCTTTTTTGTATTTGGATTGTCTTTAATTATTTCTTCCATGCATTGCACTTATTTAAGAATTTTTCGCAAGTAGTTTATTTCTTTATTCTTTTTTTATGACTCCTACTTGGGGGAATCTGTCTTCCTTTTACTCAAGGGTGTAATCATTTCTTTTTTTAACGGTCTGTTTCCGGCTATCGGTGAACACGGTGCAACACTTTCACAAATACTACGTCGTCGGTATCAATGTCATCAAGATTTGAAGCCGAGTAGGACCTGTGTCCTCCAGGAGGAGTCCGTTTTAAGGACTCCCGTCTCCTAATGTTTCCATCATCGCACTCTGCATCACGTGTATCTATTATACTAACATTAGTGCCGTCATCAGTTTCTATTTCCCATTTACTAGAACCCGGCCCTGTGTTCGTTGCAAGGTTGTCATATTGAAGCTTACGATCGACACTGGGCGTAGCTCCACCCTCCAGTGCCAGTTTTTCCGAGGCACTATTGATGTGTTTATCAATTTTGATTTTGCCTTTTAAGGCTACGGCCAGCCCGTGGAGTGTATCATGTACGCCCAACAGCAGAGCTCCACCGAGTCGCTACTTGTTCACGACTGTGCTGTTGGGGGGGGTATTTTTTTACACCAGGTGGTCCCCTTTCCCACCTGAGCTGTCGTAGTCCGTTTCGTAGCCAAGGTCGTTCTATTCCGGTTGTATATCCCATCTATCCATAAACAAATTCATAATCATTAGTCATTGCCTGAGTCGTCGTAATTTGAGTCATTTTTACCTTCCCCGCCAGATCTGAACCTTTCCGGCATGGGTGTCCCTGCCAGTGGTCTCTTCATATGTGACCCCCACCGGCATAGCAACAAATGTGACGGGTACTAAGCTTCTCCACCATTACAAGGTAGTGACTCCTTGGAGGGGGACCTGGCCTTTTTTGTTTTTATAGGTGTGGTGAGCGCCATAAGGCTAACCCAACCAGTGACCTTCTGAAACCACCATCACAGGAACTGATTATCACTTGACGTCTGTGATGGTGTTTATATAACAATTATTCTTCTCATAATTACTACCTACATATCCCATCCTCCTATAAGAGCATATAGGAGATCAGAAGTTCGGATTGTTCATATACTCGTTGGCATTATCTTCATTTTTCAACAATGTTCTTAAAAGTGTACATTAATTAATCGATTGCTTTTATTCTCTTTTGCGCGCGCGCCCTCCCTAACGCTTGTCTAAAAACTGCGCAGCTTCCGCTACCAGCTTCATGCCCTTCTGTATTACACAGCGGGCAGAATGCATCAAAATTACACTCAGCCTTCTTGTGCTCTATTTTGCCACATTTTTGGCAGCACTTACTTTGGTCTGTACCATTACATATATTTGCCATGTGGCCATACTTCCAACATTTGTAGCATTTCTGTACGTTTATTCTCTCTTGTATTTTACACATAGAGAGACCAATTCTTATTCTGCCACTTTTCAGTAATTTATTTGCATCATTATCTTCCATCATAAAAACAGCCATTTGATTGCCTTTATTAAGTGGTCTGATTGCTTTAACTTCAAGTTTTTGTTTATTTTCAATATATCCTGTATCGAGGATAGCCTCTTAAATATCATTTCCGTTGGTTAATTCATCAATCTCGCGTATTTGTATAACTTTGTTACGCATAGCTCCGAGCACATGTATTCTACTATCTTTTATTATAGTTTGAATTTGTTTCTTCACCCTTGCAGTTCCTTTGTTAATTTTGACTAGCATATTACCATCAATCATAACAGCTTCACCACGAAAGCTCCTCTTCTTTTCAGTTATTTCATTACTATAATTTGGAGTAACACAGGTAACAACTTCATAGCTTGTGTCCCTAAGCGTGATTTCACATAATTTTTTAAATAGGACTACACTTATCCCTAGGGGCATCGTTATAACTATTTCTTTTTTTTCAGTCAGCATATTATACAAATCTTTATAGTTATTTTTATCTTGTTTCTCCGAATCGTAAAATAACACTGTTGCATTTCTTTGCTTAAGCTGCACCTCATTATTCAAATTTCTATATTTAATATTTTGTTCCATGAGATTATACTTACCCCATGGTGTATCAATATTTTCACATTCTGCCAAATCCGGAAACTTGGCAAAGATCTTCTTGCACCAATTTGGCTGTTTTGTTTTATCCTTATCACAGAGGAAAACTACGTTCTCATGATTATCCATAATTGCACTACCTGTTTTTGTTTTAACTTTAGTAAAACTTTTCTTCGTCCAATTTACATCACCAATTTTATAGAAATCATCATAACTATCGATTTTCATCTGCCTCGCATCAATTTGTTATGGAATAACTTCACATGGGTCTGTTTGACTGCACATGTCGACCGTCTTTGGTTTCACAAGAGGCGCTCGAAAATCTATCGTTCTGGAGATCTTTAGTTCTCTTACTTTATCTAGGATCATCTTCATCTCAGTAACATCATCTCCAATCTCTAACCGTGGTGCTACGTTGTTTGAACAATATCTTATCAATTTATCTAATTTCTTATCAAGTTCATGAATTAATTTTTCTCGTTCGTCCGATGTTGCTTGTTCTGCTATAATTTCAGGGCTCATTGAGCTGGTACTACCCACTCTCACTATCATTATCATCATCACCTTCTGTTATACTGCATTCTATATCGTCAGACTGTGTTTCCGTTGTCGTATCCATTTCAAGTATCCTGTCATCATCTTGGGGCTGTCGGTCGCCATCAGATGGAGCCCCACCATCTGGTGCCACTTTTTCTGAGGCTATGTCCTTACTAATTTTTCCATTTTTGTGCCTTTTATAGCTACGGCCAGCCATGAGGAGTGTCTAAGACCTCCGGCAGCAGAGCCTCATCAAACCATTACTAATTTCGTGGTTGTACCGCCGGAGAGAGGATTTACACGCCGGATGGTCCCCTTGTCCACCCGGGCTCACGTGATCCATATCATTGCCATAGTCGGCGTATATCTTGTATCAGGTTTATCCAATCCATAACCGCAGACACAATCATTTTCCATCGTTCAATTTCCCTTCCTCGTTAGTTACCCGAGGGTTACTCGGGATAACAGGCTCCACCACGTGAAGGTGAAGATAGGTTATAGACAGCGAGAGGCTAAGTGACACCAATCAGAGTGTCATGTATTACGCATCACTGTCCTTTGGACCCCAGGGGGACCTTTTTTTTTCGAGAGAGGAGGGGAAATATTTTATATACCCCAGACGACCCAGTGCCGCCTGGGAGTGTGGGACTCTCCTTAATTGGCCTACCCACTAAAACCCCTCTTCGTATCCACCCCCTGTCCTGGGACCGCCGTAAAGGCATACTTCAGGACAGGTTTATGCATGCATCATTCGACGTTAATCACTGTATTTATCCAGCTATATATCATCATTTACCAAGGTCTTTTTGTATTCGTCATTTCTTTGTTTTTTGTTATCAATATATCTTTTACCATTTTAGTGACTATCTCCCAGTTTCTTTTATTTATTAACATTATCTGTATCACATTTTCAGGTTCTATCTTGCTTCCAACTATCATCTCTGCTTCATGTCTATGTTGCACATACCGTTGGCAGTTAAATATAACATGTTCTACATTGTCTGGTTGGTTACATGCATCACAGATGTCTTTATTCAATTTGCGATATTTCTTAAGGTACGTAGGGAAAGCTCCGTGCCCTGTCAGCATCTGCGTCGTATAGTAGTCTGTGTCTCCGTGACTGCGCGTCACCCATTTTCTCACGTCCGTTATGAGCCTTTTGGTCCATTTTGCTATCTGATTGTCGTCGTTCCATCTAAGCTGCCACATTTCGAATGTTTTATCTCGTTCTTTTTCTCTGTTTTTTTCTTCTGAGTTGTAAACCCTCGTTCTCTTAGAATCAACAAATCAATTGGGATAACCCCAGCCAATACAATTGCAGCATCCGCGGACACTGTTCTATAACGACAGATCATGCGTAAAGACATAGATCTTTGTAATGAAACCAACAACTTTTTATTTCTTTCAACTCTTAGACCACTGTGCCATATGGGCGCCCCATACAGCACGATACCCTGTACCGCCATACACAGTACTCGTCTTCTTCTTGTACTAGGTCCTTTCAAATTCATCATCAGTTTGCTCAGCGCATTTAACAATCTAAAGGCCTTGTCAACAACATTTTTTATGTGTCGCGAGAAAGACATCTGGTTATCCAACGTTATACCCAGGTAGTTTGCCTCTTTAACGAGTATAATTTCCTTTTTATTTAATTTAAATACTATATTTTTAGATCTACCGCAGTAGTCCAACATCACAGCCATTGTTTTCTCCTCGGCAATCGATAGCTGGTGTTCTGTCATCCACCGACTAACCTTGGCTAATGGGAAATTTGCATTAAATATCAACTCATTCACACTATTTCCCGATACCACGATCGCCAAGACATCTGCATAACAGACAAATTTTGTGCTATCTCCGCATTCTAGTCGCATGACATCATCATATAACACATTCCACAGGGTCGGGCCGAGCACGGATCCCTGTGGAACTCCTCCTCCAGTTTTCATCTCAACATTCTTATCGATACTCACATATCGTTCTCTGAAATAATCTTTGATGATATTGCACAAGTACTTTGCTATTTGCTTCTCTTCGAGTTTTTTACTATGAGTGTCCACGATGCTGTGTTGAACGCGTTTTTCACGTCCACAAGTATCAAAGCCGTAAATTTTGACCTGCTACGTTCTGTTGGTTTCTTTATGCACTTCATTACTTCCTCCACCGCGTGTATTGTGCATCTACCACTCCTAAATCCGAATTGAGAATCCGAGAAATTACCATTTTTTTGAAAATCATCAATGAGTCTTTTGTTTATTAAATTCTCGTAGACTTTACGGAGGACATTCATCAAACATATCGGTCTAAATTTAGCCGGTTCATCATCATTTTTCTTTGGTTTCTCAATAAGAATAAGTTTACTAATTTTCCATTCTACGGGAAAGGAGTTTTTTATCAGCAGGCTGTTAAACACCTCACAGTAATATTTAACGTTTTAACTTATCGATTTCTTTACAACTTCTGGTGTCAGGTTGTCTACCCGTGGAGCCATTTTGTTCTTAATTCGGTTGCTCGCCACCATCACTTCCTCTTCTGTAAACAGGGGAGGCATTTGTATATCATTAACATTAAAACATGGTAGGTTCGTGTCATCAATGAACAGTTGTTTAAATTGTACGAGTTTCTCATCTACAGTCAGTACGATTTTGGGGTTTGAAATCTTCATTTGGTTCATAACGATTCTATATGCATCTCCGTATACATCCTGTTCGAGCTTTACCACCAGTTCGTCCCACACTCTCATTTTAGATTCTCTTATTTCCTTTACAAGGAGTTTCTTTGCTTGTTTATATTGAGTGTGCAGCACATCTGTATTCAGCTGTCTCTTGCGAGCCCTTTGATATTGTCTCCGGTATTTCATCACCCCCTTGCGTCTCTCAGCTATACTATCATTATACCAATAGGGTGTTTTACTATCACATCTTCCTTGTGCTGTCTCTTAGGGACCGTCGCATAATTTTCTCTAAGCTCGGAACGTCTTTTGGGTAGTGGTTTATAAACAGATTGAATTCTAATTTAGCACAATATTTCTGTAGATCCACAATATGATTATACAGATTTTTATTATTTTTTGGCACTTCGACCTCTATTTCGTATGTAATGTACACATGATCGCTAAGGGTGACTTCGTCCCGTACTTTTCAGTCTACTACCTTTACCATAATCTCTGGGATGCCTATTGTTAAGACGACATATTATACACCATTTGATCTTATACACGTTGGCTTTTTTCCGTCGTTTATCACGCATAGGTCCAGAGAACTTTGCCATTCCATGCATGCTTCTCCCCTTTTGTCTGTAACATGTTCACATTAAAATCGCCAGCAATCAATGTCATATCTTGTTTCAGATCTGCTTTAGTTAACCAGGTTGAGATTATCAAGGCCAGTTCGGCTACGTAGACTATATACATATATGTATACATACATCTATATTTCCCGCAGTACATCGCTTCTACCAAAGGAGTATATATCATACCTGTTACTGACATTGAATATAGCAGCGGTTTGGTTTTTGTTAAGGTGTGCATTTCTTTTGTTTGTTGACATTTTCTTGTTCATTTCACTCGTAATTATCAGGTCTATCTTATTTTCAGTAGCATAGGCGTAGGCAAGATCTTGTGAACTTCTGGAGTTATTGCAATTTGTCTATAGGATTTTCATAACTTATGAGCGTTCTCACATATATATATATATATATATATATATATATATATATATATATTCTTTAGTAACATATAAATAAATAAACTCTCTTGCATACTCAAGCTGTGGTATAAATAAAACTATTGTATAGATAAAAACTGTTATGTAAATAAAATCTTTGGTAAAATATGTATAAATAAACTCTCTTGTATAACTATAATCTTTGGTAACATATATATAAATAAATTCTCCTGTATAATTAAGCTGTTGTATACATAAAACTATTGTATAGACAAAAACTGTTATGTAGATAAAATCTTTGGTAAAATATGTATAAGTAAACTCTTTTGTATAAATATGCTTCTGTATAAATAAAACTTTGTATATATATGATCTCTGGTAACATAAATATAAATAAGCACTCTTGTATAAATAGGCTGTTGTATAGATAGATCCAATGTGTGTATATAAACTGTTGTATAAATAGAGCCTCACGTTAACTATATATAAATAAACTTTGCTAGGTAAATCAGTTGTATAAATAAACCCTCCATATACATATAACCTGTTAAGGTATGTATGCTCCCCTACCCCAGGGGGACCTTTATTTTTTCGCACGTGCAGGGGAAAAATCTTCATAGACACCGTTCGACCCGTGCCGAGCGGTCGTGCCAGATTCCTACTGGCTGAAACCCCCCCTTTCGCACCAGAGGAGCGTGGCGGGATCCTTTAGTAGGCATTACTTCACCACGCTCCTCCCCGTTCACTCTTCATTCATCCTTACCTTCCTTGCGTCCATGACCTCCACTCCCATATGAGCCGACGGGCAATCCCCGACAAACCGGCCGACACCCGCATAGCAGTGCCTCCCCTAACAATAATAACAAACATGGCGTGCGCCCCCCTCACACTGAGAGAAGCACCGCGGCGGTCCGACCAGCCAGCACGAACCACCCAGCGACCCAACCAAGAGCTTAAGCCCACAAGCGCCCATCCCTCTCATCCCTCTCCATTCGGCTCATCATGCGTCTAAGCACGCCGGCCAGCACACTAAAATTTTCCTCACTGTGGAGCATGATTCGCACCATACTCTCAGCTGTGACACATTCACCTACCTTCCTCACTGCTTCCTCACGCAGACTATCCCACCTTGCACACACGAATACTGTATGCTTCACAGTGTCTTCTTCTGCCCCACAATAACCGCAGTGCGCATCCATCAGTTTCCCAATGCGCACCAGGTACGACCCAACGCAGCCATGCCCCGTGAGCACCTGGGTGAGTTGGATGTCCACCTCTCCATGCCCACGGTTCACCCATTCAGCCAGAGTCGGAATTAGTCGCCTTGTCCAGGCTCCCTTTTCCGACCCTTCCCATCTACGCTGCCATACACTCAGTGTGTGCATTCTCACCGTACTTGGGTCGTCACCTTCCCATACACGTTTCCTCTCAATCGCGAGGAGGTCTAGAGGGATAATCCCTGAGACAACGGCCACGGCTTCCGCAGAAACACTCCTGTATGCACTGCACACACGCAGTAGCATACACCGTTGCACTCTCATGAGTTTCTCCCTGTATCTGTTCGAATGCACTCATCCAGGCCTGCATTCAACAATATGGAGTGCACGACCGCACATAATACCCTTCTCTTGGAGGCGAGAGACCCACCAATGTTGGGCATCAGCCTTCCAAGAGCACTCGCACATGCTGTCGTCTTGCACACCACTCGTTTCACATGCTCGGCAACCCTGAGGTTTCGTTGGAACTCCACCCCAAGGTACCTTACAGATTCACGAGCCGGGACGTCAACTGCACCCACTCGCACAGTCAACTCCCGCAACTTTTGTCTACCAATCAGTAGGACCGCCTCGGTTTTCTGAGGAGTCAGGGCAAGCCCGTTCTCCCCATCCACCGGTCAATCCTACCGAGAGCCTCATTCACTATCGCAGTCAGACTCTCTTCCGACCTTGCAACAGCTATTACTGCCAAGTTATCCGCATATCCGACGAGAGTGATCCCGCCAGGCAGCTTCAGCCTCAACACCTCGTCATAAAAGATGTTCCACAGCAGTGGCCCAAGCACTGAGCCCTGTGGAACGCCTGCAGTCATCGGGACGGTTTCACCCTCCCCAGTCACTATTTCTCTCTCGCTCACGTAACTCCCCACCACTTTTCGGAGGTAAGGAGCCACCCCCTTCAGTTCCAAAGCCTTCATGATCCCGAGCCATGGGACCGAATTGAAGGCATTCTTCACATCCAGTGTCACAAGCACACAGTAGCTTCGAGTACCCTAAGTACCCGAATTCGCAATTTTTTTTTTGGGAGGAGGAGAAATCTTTTATAGACCCCAGACGACCCAGTACCGCCTGGGAGTGTGGGACTCTCCATCAAGTGGCATACTCAATTTTTATTAATTTTCTTTTGTTATGCTTGCAGACGACCTTCATCGATTTCTTTGTTTTTGAGAACAATAATTTTTTTAAACAATGATGCCATCAGGTTCCACTTCATTGGATTGATCAGTATTATATCTACAACATTATCTGGTAAGACTTTAACTTCCAACTCTAGCTCTATCTTCATTCTTATGTTGTCAAATTTCATACACTTGAATATTGCGTGTTCAGCATCATCTCTGATGTTACACAGGTCGCAGGCCTCACTATTGACTCTATTGAACTTTTTTAAATAATCATTGAATGCACCATGGCCACTCAATACCTGTGTAACATAATAATTCATGTCTCCATGCTTTCGATTTATCCATTTTTTCAAATCAGGTATTAAAGTTTTTGTCCATTTTGCCTTGCCAGTGTCGACATTCCATTCCGTTTGCCATTTCTCAATTGTTTGCTCCCGAATTTCATTTCTTTGTGAAGTACGTTGTTCATACATCAATTTTCTCTCGTCGATTTGTAGATGAATTGGAATTAGACCTGCTAGGACAATTGCTGCTTCGTACGAGATAGTCCTGTATCCTCTGATCACTCTCAGTGCCATCGCTCTTTGCGTGGACTTCAATAAATTACATGACCTCTGGATTTTTAGTGCTATAGTCCAGATAGGAGCACCGTATATCAATATCGACTGTACAGTCATTGCTAACATTCGCCTCTTATATCCTCTAAGTCCTCCAATATTGGGCAGTATACGATTCAGGACATTCACTCCTTGTAAAGCTTTATGTGATACTCTTATGACATGTTTCGAGAACATCAATTGCCTATCTATGGTTATACCCAGGTAGGTCACCTCGTCCGTTGGAACAAACACATGACTATTCAGTTCAAAACGCATACGACAAGATCTTTTACAATAATTTAATATCACAGCAGCTGTTTTTTCTTCAGCAATTTCGAGCCTATGCTCTTTCATCCATTTACTTATAACACGCAGACATTTATTACTTTTTTCCCTCACTTCTTCTTCTGATTCTCCTCTCACTACGACTGCTAGATCATCAGCATAACAAATCATTTTGGTGTCATCAACATTATTGAGACGCATCACACCATCATACAAAATGTTCCACAGGGTCGGGCCAAGAACCGATCCCTGTGGTACGCCTTCTCCAATTTTCTTTATCACATCTTTTTCTATAATCAATATCCTATCAGCAAAATAATCTTTAATCAAATTACATAAATATTCTGAAATTTTCATTTTCTCCATCTTCTCAATTATAAGTTGCCATGACGCGGTGTTAAAGGCGTTTTTAACGTCAATGAGTATAATAACACAATATCTGGAAACTCTTGGTCCACCCGGGACTTGCACCGCTACCTTCATCACTTCTTCAACTGCGTTGACAATTGACCTGCCACGCCTGAAACCAAACTGGAGTTCTGAGAAGCCTTGTTTACTCTCCGCTTCGTCCACAAGTCTTTGATTAATTAAATTCTCGAATACTTTGCCCATTACATTCAAGAGGCAAATTGGTCTGAATTTTGCTTTCTTCTTCTGATTTCTTTGGTTTATTTATTAGGACTAGCTTGGCTTCTTTCCATTCAGATGGAAAAGAATTTAATATCAACAATTTATTATATAGTCTCAGATAGTACTCCAAGTTATTTCGTATTGAAACTTTTACTAATTCTGGTGTCAGGCCATCTGGACCTGGCGCCTTATTACTTTTTATTCTATCACAGGCAGATAATAGTTCTTCACTCGTGAATTCTATTGACGGTATCACAGGCATGCTTCTTCTGAACACATTGGTTCCATTATCAGGTACAAAAAGTTCATCACATATTTCAATTTTTTGCTTTGTATCAAGGGTGATTTTTGGATCAGGTATTCGTAGTTCGTTCATCACTAATTTGTATCTCTGACCAAATATATCTATATCTAAATTATCACAGAGGGTTTTCCATTTTAGTTTTTTCGACATTTTAATTGCTTTACACAATATATTTTTGGCGTCTTTATATTCACTGTGCAAGACCTCAGGGTTAATCTTATTTTTCAAGGCACGTTGATACAGTCTCCTTTTTTGTAGGGTCACGTTGCGTAGACGATCGATATCATCCGTCCACCAGTACGGGGTACGTCTCGTTGTCTTTTTTATTGTTGTACTGTCTTTTTGGGCCTGTTTCATGATTTCTGTGACTTTCAATACATCATCTGGATATCTATTTAGTGACAGGTTTATGTCCAGAATTTTATTGTAAAGTTTCAAATCAACTGTTTTCTGAGTATAAAATTGCTTTTTGTCACTCTTTTCATCTAGGATATTAAACAGGATGTACCTATGATCACTAAGTGTTTCATCGTTCAAGACTTCCCATTCTATGAGTGTTGCGGCAAGTTTGTTTGTGCACATTGTAAGGTCGACATACGACGTACCATTATGTCTTATCACTGTCGGTTTCTTACCATCGTTCTGTAAAATCAAATTAAGAGAGCTTATCCAGTCGATTATTATACGCCCTCTAGCATCTGTTGTGGTATCACCCCAACTCGAATGCTTAGAGTTAAAATCTCCAGCTATAATCATTTCTGTTTTATTTTGTTTCAGGTCTGCATCTAAGTCATCAAGTATCTGTGAAAATTGCGTATGACCACAATTAGGGCTGATGTACACACTATAGATTGATCCACTATTGGTACGAATCCATACAAAGCCATTTCCATTGCCGTAATCTGTCACATCATA
The DNA here is from genome assembly GCA_028455855.1 of Meloe dianella. Lineage (NCBI taxonomy): Eukaryota > Metazoa > Arthropoda > Insecta > Coleoptera > Meloidae > Meloe > Meloe dianella. The sequence continues at coordinate 204,733 of JAPTHL010000118.1, forward strand.
CTTATTACTGACATTGATAATTCCTGCAGTCTTACCTTTACTCAGATACACATTTCTCTTCTTTTGTGATAGTTTCCTATTTAACTCACTTATTATAATCAAATCCACTTCATACTTATAAGCTGTCGCTTGAGCTAGGTCCTGAGACCTTGGAGAGTTGTTGCAATTAATTTGTAAAATTTTCATTTTTTAAGTATGGTTCTGTGTGTAAATACGACCTTGTAAATATGCAAATTACTCCATATATAAATATATATATAAATAAATCTTTGTGTATATGTAAATAAATAGAATAATATAAGTATATTAATATGTAAATATATGAGTAAAATAAATATAAAATCTCTTGGCTTACTTTCCATGTATAAGTAAAATCTCTGTATATAAATAAAATCTCTGTACATAAATAAAATCTCTGTATATAAATAAAATCTCTGTGCATAAATAAAAATCTTTCGCCAGATAAACCTGTATACATACATAACTCTTTGTATAAATATAAAATTTGTAAATAGATATAAGTTTGTATATAGATAAATCTCTGTTGACGACTAGAATTCTGTAAATAAATATATGAATTAATCTCTGTACATAAATAAAATCTCTGTATATAAATAAAATCTCTGTGCATAAATGAAAATCTTTGGCCAAATAACACTGTATACATATATAACTCTTTGTAGAAATATAAAATTTGTAAATGGATAAAACTTTGTAAATAGATAAATCTCTGTTGACGACTAGAATTCTGTAAATAAATAACTAAATAAATCTCTGTATATACATACATTCTCTGTAAATAGATAAAATCTCTGTACATAAATAACAATCTTTGGCCACATAAAACTATATACATACATAACTCTTTGTAGAAATATAAATATTGTAAATAGATAAAACTTTGTAAATAAATAAATCTCTGTTGGCGACTAGAATTCTGTAAATATATAAATAAATAAATCTCTGTATATAAATAAATCTCTGTATAAACATCAATATCACATCTTATTCCTGGACATACCTGTACCTTTCCATCATATATCATTTTTATAAATTGGCTCATTTTAGATAAACACATCATCTGGTTCTTCGTAAATTGTTTGCCGTCGCTTTCTGGTTTCTTTTAGTGCTGCTCTAAAGGAGCCACACTGTATGCTGCCTAACTTGTGTCCGTCATTTTTACAGACAGGACATTTTGGCTCGTTGTTGCAATCTTTTGTTTTGTGTCCATTCTGTCCACAATTATAACAGGCTGTAGATCTATCCTCCGCTGTACATGAGGATGCCGTATGTCCGTATTGAAGACAACGGTAGCACTGCATCACATTTATTCTCTCCTCAATTCTGGCCCGTACTATGCCAATTATTATATATTTTTTCGCCAGCAGCCAGTCCGCTATCTTCGCGTCAATTGTCACTGTAACAGTCTGAGTGTTACTTCTACTACGTCTCAGTTCCCCGACGTTTTGTGTGACTGGAGTCTGCTCATAGTATTCATTAAGAGCTTCTATCACCTCTTTTCTTGTTATCGTGGCATCCAAATCTCTGATGTAGATTGTATTTGTTTTATTTCCGCCATCAGCTTCCCTGATGGAGGTGCCTCCTATATCATTTTTTAACTTTGTCATTATTCCATTAGAAATTGCATCGCCCTTATCAGTAATAATCATTTACTGCCCATCTTTGGTACTCCGTACTCTACGGATACCTTTGGACTCTTCCCCGTCCTGTAAACTCAGTTTCACTTTGTCAAGAAAAGCATTAAAGTCTAGTTTTTCATTAGTTATCACCATCGCTTCCGTATTAAACGATCTAGTTGGTTTAAGACTTCCAGCGTTACTAGTGCTCTGTGTTTTGTTGTCTAGGAGTGTATACTTTAATTTTTGTATCACTATCAATAAAAATCAGTTGCATTATCTTCATCATAATTTCTAAGTCTAGCTTCGCAATTTTGTGCGTCACTAGATGTTTCACATTATTTTGAATCGTATATTCATTGAGTTTAATCATCTTTAACCAGAAGTCTTGCTCTGTTCCGTCAGTTAGTATTTTTAGGATAAACTTTGTCTTTTGAATTGTCTCTGTTCCTTTCTTTAGTTTCGTTTGTATCTCAAGGACACCCATATCTCCTGAGACATCTTTGAGGTCGCCATGTCTTCTACTGTAAATTCCCTGGATACTGTTATTCATTGAGGGATCATCACTCTCAACAATTACCAGGCTGTAATTTTCCGTAGCATCCAGTGGATTGCCAACTACTGTGGTTACATTCTTAAAAACATCGTTGTCCCATTTCAAATCCTTAATTTTATAGAATTCTGTCAGTTCTTTTACTTCTCTGATTTTATCCTCCTTAAGACTAGGCTCGATTTTCAGGATTCTTTTATAAGTCATAACATCTGTTTGAGTTGATATTTCTTTGTGGTCACGTAGTGTTTGAATGCCTACATCTTTTGTTTCGGCATCACATTTTCCACTTTTGGTACCTTCAACGCTTTTCTGTATCTCATTCATTTTTTCTTGTTTCAGGGCGGAAATCAAGCCACATAAATCACCTGTAATCGTTTTTACCTCCTTATGAACGTTTTTATTTTGTTTATTGAAGATTTCTAATTCAAGAATCTTCTTCTCCAATAAATTTATTAATTTCATCCCTTTACTCTCAACAATTATCTGTCCTACTTTCGAACTATTATTTGCTCTCCTTTTTTCGTTGGTCTATCACTACCAAGGTTGATTTCATCATCATCTGTCAAATCCACAGTATCATCACATTCAATTAGAACCTGTTTATTTTTAACGGGTGTTCTTGCAATTGAGTCTCTCCGTTTGAATATTTCATCTTCCTGCTTTATTACCATCGAACTGCTGCCCACTCCAGATTCCGCTGGGCTGCCCGGTTTGTCACCGGGGTGGGATTCCCGGACATCGTCAGGACCCACCTGGAGATTGAATTTTTCACATTTCGAAATCATAAACTGTTTGAGCCACTCTTAGTTCCCCACCTCTCTCTCGAACCCGTCCGGCAAGGGTGGCCCTACCAGGAGTCTCTTCATATGCGACTCCCGCCGGCATGGCTTCGAAAGATTAGTGAGTACTTAGCCCCTCCACCGCGTCAAGGTGGTGGCTCCTCGGAGGGGAATTCGCTATTCAGGGAGACCTTTTTTTACCCACTAAAACCCCTCCTCGACTCCTCTCCCTATCCTGGGACCGCCATTCAGCATTACATCAGGATAGGTATTGTCGAACTTACTTTTATTCTTCTATTATTATTCTGCTTTTATCGATTTCCAAGTTTTTCTGAATAATAATCTCTTTAAAATAAGCACCAATCACATTCCAATTATATCGACTTATAATCATCAATTCAACCACATTTTCTGGAGTGATTTCCACTCCCAGATTAATCTCTACTTCCATTTTCTTTCTTATAAACTTACTACATTTAAACATTGCATGCTCAACATTATCAATTTCATTACATAGGTTACAGATGTCACTCTCCACCCTTTTAAACTTTTTGAGGTAAGCGCAAAAGGCTCCATGACCACTGAGTGCCTGCGCTATATAATAATCAACATCTCCGTGTTTACGGTACAGCCATTGTTCTAAATCTTTAATTAACCTTTTTGTCCATGCTCCCTTGACATCATTATCCGTCCACTCAATTTGCCATCTCTTTATCGAGTCTTTCCTTATCATTTCTCTATCAGTTGTTTTGTCATTATAGATTTGAATTCTTTCATCAACGAGTAAGTGGATCGGAATTAATGATGCCAACACTAGTGTGGCTTCAGTCGAAACCGTCCTATATGCGCAGGCTGTCCTCAGAGCCATGACTCTCTGCGTAGACTCTATCAATGCCCTGCATCTTTTAATTTTCAAGGCGTTATGCCATATAGGGGCTCCATATAAAATGATCGATTGCACAGTCATGCTTAGTGTTCTCCTCTTACTTATTTTGGGACCACGAATGTTCGGCAGCAGACGACTCAACACATCAGCTGTTTTATGGGCCTTCTGTGCTACTTTTATTATATGTTTGGAGAAGGTTAGCTGTCGGTCTATCACGATACCCAGGTAAGTGGCTTCACTCACTGGGATGATATTGTGACCATTTAGGTCTAGAACTACGTTACATTTTCTTTTACAATAATTTAAAAGAACAGCGGTTGTTATTTCTTCTGCAATTGACAGTCTATTTTTCATCATCCAATCCCTCACCATTTTAAGAGATCTATTACTATTTCTTATTATTTCGATCTCCGTATCTCCTGATACAACAAGCGCAAGATCATCTGCGTAACATATTAATTTGGTTTTATCTCCTACATTTAGGCGCATTATTTGATCATAAAGGATATTCCACAGAGTCGGTTCAAGTACCGACCCCTGTGGAACACCACCTCCAATTCTTTTTTTGCAGTCTTTATCAATTATAATCACTCTATCAGTTAAGTATTCTTTAACAATATTACACAAATATGTAGATATCTGCATTTCTTCCATTTTACTTACGATCAGTTGCCAGGAGGCAGCGTTAAAGGCATTTCGAACATCAATTAAAATTAAAATATTAAACTTAGGGTGATTCTTTCCCGTACCAATGTTTTTTGTTACGACTAATGCCTCTTCTACAGCATTGATTGTGCATTTACCACGTCTAAATCCAAACTGGTTTTTTGAAAAGCCCTTTATAGCCTCAATTTCATCAAGAAGTCTCGTATTAATTAAATTTTCATAAACTTTGCCAAATACGTTTATTAGACATATTGGCCGATATTTGGTATTTTAATCATCTATCTTCTTAGACTTATCTATCAGGACCAATTTGGCTTCCTTCTAAATCATTGGAAAAGAAGTCTTTTGTATCAATGTGTTGAATACTTTCGTAAAAAGGTGTATATTATTTTTAATGGAGAATTTTACCAGCTCTGGCGTGAGGCCGTCAGGACCTGGTGCTTTGTTATTCTTTATACGAGGTAATGCGGCTTTTAATTCCTCCTCGCCAATCTCAGCGATTTCTTCATCTATATTTTGTTTGGTAAAATTCTCAATCCCAGTATCATTTATGAAGAGTTCGTTAAATATTTTAATTTTTTCCTCAGTTTTGAGGATAATTTTAGGGTTTATTATTGTCAATTGGTAGCAAACTATTTTGTATCCTTGCCCAAATATATCATTATCGAGTTTATCACATATCTCATTCCATTTGTCTTGTTTCGCCTTTTGTATTTGTAGTTTGAGTGCTTTCTTTGCAGCCTTATATTCGTTGTTTTCTCGACTTGCGTCCTCATCTCCCCTTAATCTTTTTGATATTTCCTTCTGCACTACAGAGTTTTTTGTCTCAGTTCGTTGATGGTATCAGACCACCAGTAGGGAGTATACTTTTTATCGTTTTCTAATCTTTGGCTGCTTTTTTGCGCCTGCTGCATTATGTTTGTCAATTTAATCACATCAATTGGGTTCTGTCTTATCATCAAGTTAGTTTCTGGATGCCCACCGTAATCCGTCAGGTTGACAGTTCTTTTGTACATTGTGGTTCTTTTCTTATCATCCTTATCAAACATTTCAAAATATATGTATCTATGATCACTTAGTGACTCCTCATCTAAGACTTCCCATCTTTTAGTTCTCTGTACTAGTTTTGGTGTGCATATGGTTACATCTACATGAGATGTACCATTGTATCTTTTGAGAGTTGGTTTTTTTCCGTCATTTTGTATTATTAAATCTAGGGAACTCAGCCATTCTTTTAATATTCGTCCCCGGCGATCAATTATGCTTCCCCCCAGATTGAGTGCTTTGCATTTAAGTCACCTGCAATGACAATCTCTCCTTGTTTATTTTTCAGATCATTTTCAATGTCATCAAGGTGTTGTGCAAATCTATTTATTTCGCAGTTCGGGCTTATATATACGCTGTATAGGGTACAGGCCTCAGTCTTAATCCATACAAAACAATTCCCACTGCCATACGCATTTACATCATATCTCTTGCAGACACTGAAAATTCCCGCTTTGTTGTCTTTACTCAAGTAGGCATTTCTTCTGTTCGTTGATATTTTTTTATTTATTTCAGATATTACAATAAAATCACTCTCTAGCTTCAATGCCGTGGCATAGGCTAGGTCTTGTGACCTTGCAGAGTTATTACAATTAATTTGTAAAATTTTCATTTATGTTTCAGTAGGAGATTTTGACACTTTGCCCAGTGATATGCTACAAAACGCTATATGCTGATTGTTTGTTGGAATGTCTCCAGACGGTTCGACAGGTATACAGAATATATAAACAAATAAATACATACAATAAATAGATAAAATAGGTAAAATGTAGATACATGTACACAATAAACTCACAAATTTCCATTTCTTCACAGCCGGCAGTAAATCACAACATATGACATACCATATTAATTTTGTATATTTGTATAAATGAATATTATAGATAAAATTTGTATATCTTTGTATATGCATACATATATATATATATATATATATATATATACATCTAATTGTATAATATCACAGTTGAGCCACGTCAGCAGACGAGTGTAAATAAACAGATCTATATGTATATATGTATGTATAAATATATCTAGTTGTATATTATCACAGTGTTTCAGGTTCTTATTATGGAAGTTTAATTGGTTATAACGTATCAATATGTAAATGTATAGATAAAATTCACTTTGCAGACAACAATATAAAGCAACAGCATCGCCATCAACCAGGAAGTAGTAATAAAAATAAAGCTCTGTTGATTTCACCGCCTTTTGTAGGATGTTATTATGTGCGAGTATATATGTATGTATACCAATATATCTTCTTTCTGTAAACAAACAAAACTCTATAAATAAATAATTTCTCATTAGTACATGCATTTTTAGTTTGTATTTCTATTTCTGCTGTTCTTAATTTTTTCAACCGCTTCTCTATATACGTCCCACCTCATACTATCAGGGCGGTGGCCACTCTTTTGACATACATAGCAGAATTTTTCTTTTTCACAGCTCTTTACGTCGTGTTCCTCTCCGCCGCAGTTCAGACATTTCTTTTTTTGCTTTCCTGTTTACATTCTCCTGCTCTATGCCCGAAGGCTTGGCAGTTGAAACACCTGGGCGGTACCACTTTTTCTGTTAGCCGGCACGCACTCCATCCAATCTTTATTCTCCCTTGTTTCAATAGGTCAACCCCTAGATCTTTTGGTACTACTATTAGTGCCGTTTGAGGACCTCTTCCGTTTACTGTCTTTCTCGGCCCATAGACTTCTATCTGATTATCTTGAACATGTGAAAAAACACTAGTGTTTTTTACTGAATCTTTAATTTCTTCATTAGTAATGGTGTCATCCAGATCTCTAATAATAATGGCCATTTTCTGTTTAATCAATTTAGTTATGTCATTACGACCTAAGCATTTCTCAATTTTTTTTCTCATCTCATCATTTCCTCCTCTTTTGTTTTCTGATATTTTTATGGATATTTTTCCATCTTTGTTCTGCCTCGTCTCTAACACGTTTACTCCCAAATGTCTGATGTCGACTTCTTTCCTCAATTTTTTCATAACTTCTGCATAACTACCACCTTCTTGCCCCTCTTTGATGTTAATAATCACTATGCCATTCTCTCGAGCTCTTCTTGTTCTGGGTCTTTCCCATAGCTCAAATTCCTCACATTCATTTCGTGTGCCATCATATGTTCTTCCTATTTCCCTATATATATTAACATTTATGTCTGAATCGCAGAAAATATACTCTATCATTCTTCTTATTGTTCTCGTGCCTCTGGTTCCCAGAGCCTGCATATTTATATCATTTATATTTATCTTCTTCAATATAATTTTCATTTTTTGTAAATCTTCATATACATCTTCTATCCAACAATTTCTTTTAATTCTAATTTGTGCCGTCACTCTTGTTTTTTCTGTATTTAGATCTTCTATTTGGGTGGTAGTCATTATATCGCTGCTCCTACTTATCATATAATAAATTTTTTCATTCTCCTTTTCTTCCTGCATCACTATTTTTTTCAGATCATTCATTCTTTCACTTAGTTTTACTGTTTTTTGTGCACTTTCTTCTGTATCGTCTGTTATCACTATTATATTTTCTTTCAGGCTCGAAGTCAGAAAGTTTGTTTCTTCAATTTTCGTTCTTTTATAAATAATTTCTGGCCAGCTGGGCTCCGCATCTAATTTTTTGAAGATCTCTAGGCTTTTCGCCTCTTTCATCCTCTCTTCAATTCTTGTTTCTATCTCGTTTGAATCCTGTTTAGTAAGCTCTGTCTGTGTTGTTGCGTCCTTAAATGTTTGACTATTCTCTTTTATTTTATCTCCAGACGTTGCTTTAGTAGATGCATGTTTCATTGTTTTAGTTTCAGTCCAGTCTGTTGTAGGGGTCTTCTTATATTCTGTCGCTTCTAGGCTTTCAAACACACTGCTCATATCCCCAACTAACATTGATATTTGTCTTGCTAATTTCTTGAAGTCATTTTTTACATTATATGATGCAGCCATGTCATTTTCAAGTTCGGTCGCTCTTTTTTTAATTTCTTTTGTTTCTTCCGTCTACTTTGCTCTTTGGAGATTCTTTCTCGGGCGTATCATTCTTTTTTCTTTTTTTGGGTTCGTAGTTGGACAGTCCCTACATCATCCATATTCAAATCATCAATCCGGGAGGCCGAGAATGATCTCGATTCTCCCGGAGGAGTCCTCATTATCGAGTCCCTTCTTTAGAAAACTTCATCTTCTTCAAACACCATCCCATCATCTTTATTAATCGAAATATTGCCCCCCCAGAATCCGCGGGGCAGTCCGAGACATTCTGTCCTACCCTCCTGGGGTAATTTAGTTTTAAATTCCGACATTACCATAAATTTTTTGTTTTGAGTCACTTTTAGTTCCTCGTCTCTCCCCTGAGCCTGTCCGGCATGGGTGGCCCTACCAGGGGTCTCTTCATATGTGACCCCCACCGGCATAGCCCCAGGGGATTGACGAGTACTAAGCCCCTCCACCACGACAAGGTAGTGACTCCTCGGAGGGGTATTCAGGGAGACCTGACATGACCTGACCTGACTTTTTTTTTTCGCGAGGAGGGGAAAACCTTTTATAGGCACCTGCAGTCGTAGCTGCAGGTAGTGTGGGAGTCACTCCTCTTCTGCTGTCGTTGTTCCCTACTGAGGTATCGCCATCGGCATTCCATCACAGCAGGGCGACCTTTGTTTTGTTTATCAGAAATAAAAAAAAAACTCGCGGCCATTAAGAAGAAATTTCAGTTTTGACATGTAATCAATTAATACAATTGTATCAAGCTTTAAAATTGAAATTATTCAAGTAAATAACAAGCTATATGCCTTACATTGTAAATACACAATCCCCCCAAAGACTAAGCAATTGAAGGAGAGGCTGGTGAAGCATGGTAAGTAAAAATGTAAGCCTTTTCGCGTTGCGCGAACAATTATATAATTCGAATAATGATATCCTTTGTAAAGTAAAATGTGACCTATCTCATTTTCCTTTCTTTCTCGAACCACCTACCTTGGTTGTTGCTCCATTGCGACAGCAGCACAGCTGTTATGCGTTTGCTCTCAACATACTCCATCCGATTACCGTAGTCCAGTCTCTACCATCATGAAATTCATCCTATTAACAGAAAAACAATTGTCACAGATTAGACGAACACCCTTGATTTATAAAACTATAATAAAATATCACAGACCATTGTTCATGTTAATATAAAAGTTATGTAATAAAAAAATAAATAAAATATTGTAATATCACAGTCGTCATCGCATATAAGCTATCCTTTATTTAAAAAATTCAACATTTGACTACTAAATAAAACGCAATAATCGATCACAGATCAGGACAAATACTCACAGGCAACCAAAAGAATTGCACTCAGGAAAAGCAACAAAATAAATCACAGTTTAAACATAAAGGCTGGTCATGACATGTTTTACCAATGCAACGAAATGTGCATGGTATTGCTAATGGTAATCACCACCTCTCTGCGTCTCTCATCACCCACCTTAGCTCTCATTACTTTGTTCAGATAATTTTTAATCTCCGGCCAGTGTCCCTACGCAAATAATGACATGAAATTTTCTTTTGTCAATCTAATCCCTACTTTTGTTATTAATTCATTGTATTATTCCTCGTATCGAGAGCATATTAACAAGTGTTCCGGACTGTCTTTCACGGACTTGCAGTAGTTACAGTTTCTATCCTGCAACTTTCCTATTCTTACAAGGTAAGTAATTGAGCAATGTAGTGGTTTACACCACTTGCCCCCATTTGTATCCATGTCTTAATGTCGCTTATTAGTTGATACGTCCATCTTCCATCAGTCCCCGTGCGCCAATCATGCTGCTACTTTGCCATAACCTGTTCTCGAGTTATGTCTTTATTTTGTCCTCTATAGATCATTACTCGTTCCTCCACGAGGAACCTAATTGGAAGGATTCCTGCAACGACCACTAACGCCTATGTCGAAACCGTCCTATAAACTGAGACCATTATGATAACAGTTTTTCGCTGACAGCTGCCGGTATTTCTTATGAGTAAGAGCTTTTGCACAGATGGGCGCTCCGTAGAGCATCTGCGATTGAGCCACTGAAACCAACATCTTTCTTTTTTCTCTGCTTGGCCCGCCATCACTAGGCATCAGCCTCACTAATGACATAGTTATCTTACTAACCTTGTCGCACGTGTTTCTTATATGCGAAGTCATTTTCATGTTATGATCTAACCAGACTCGCAGGTACTTCATTTCCCGTTTACTCTCTATTATTTCCCCCCTACTGACACCTCCAGATGAGACAGTTGTCGGTATCTTGCCCGGATCAACAGCTCTGTCTTTTCAGCTACCAGGGCGAGCCCATTATAACTCATCCAACTCTCGATTCTGTTAATTGCCTGTGTAGTAACTTCTCTAATGCCTTAAATTGTTCTACTTGTAACCAGGAGGGCCAGGTCATCAGCATATGCAACTGTTTCTGCTCCGTCTGGGATTGCCAGCCATAGGACGCCATCGTAAAATACGTTCCACAACAGCGGCCCCAGAACCGAACCCTGCGGAACGCCTGCCGTTACCTTCATCTCCTTACTTTCAGCCATGAGTTTTCGATTCTCGAAGTAGCTCTGAATGACACGAATCAAATAGAACGGTATTTTCAGTCTTTCCAACGCCGTAACAATCTTTACAAAATTTGCAGTGTTGAAGGCATTTTGCATGTCAAACACTATCATTACGCATAATTTCTTGCTACCATATCTGCCCTCTGTAGCCTTTTCTGTTATTTGTGTAACTTTTTTAAGAGCGTCTATCGTTTTTTTCTGAAACCATACTGGTTTTCGGACAGTCCATTCCCCTTTTCTATCATTTCTCTAAGTCTAACTTCGATCAGTCTTTCGAGCAGCTTCCCCAACCCATTCAGCATACATAGGGGTCTATATTTTGTTTCTAACCTCGTTAGGTAACTAATCAATGCCTGGAGCCTTGCCGTTTTTATGGACCTGGCCGCTTTATTGAGATCCTCTCTCGTGAAGTTCTCATCTTCCTTGATTGTTTCTTTCGTTCGGTTCCATGCTCTCACTTCCTGTGGTGGGAATAACTGTCTGGCGATGTTCATTTCCTCTTGTGCATCTAATATTACTCCCTTCATGCCACCCAATTTCCGTCTCACGATTTTGTAAGCGTCCCCCCTATATCATTCTCCAATTCCTCCACTAATCCCTTCAACAACTTTTCCTTCGACCTTCTTATATGAGCAAATCATCTCTGTCCTTGTTCTTTCGTATTCCGCTTTTAAGTTTTCATACATTTGCCGTGTCAGGAGACTCGCGTCCCTGTGCCATTTTTTATTAGCCTTCATCATTTGCCGTCTTGCTTTCTGACATTCTGTCCTTTTCATCGCGATTTCTCCAGTCCACCAATATTTTGCTTTTCGTGTGTTTCTTCTTCCACCTACTTTTCTAAGGGCATCGTCGCAGACATCAGTCAATATGCTCTCTAGGTCTTCAGGTGTTTCGGCAGGATTTTCTACTTTATTCCACGTAAAGTCTTCCATCTTTTCTGTCAAGGCCTCCATACTCTATACTGCTATCAACCTTCCACTTTCTTGCCATTCTTTAATCTGTTGTTTAAGATTGTAGCTGCACATCGTTACGTCTATGTGTGATTTTCTTTCCCCTCTCTCAAAGGTAGGTTTATTTCCAATGTTTAACAATATATAGTTATTTGCAGCCACGAGCCCTTCTATTCTTTCCCCTCTTCCATCCGTTCTGGTACTGCCCCAAGTCACAGATTTACCATTAAGATCAGCGCCTATCACGACTGGTTTGTTTGCTAGTTTGTTCAAATCTTCGAGTTCTATAAGTTGCGTTTCGAAGTCCAGCCTACTGATATTTGGCGATATGTAGGCTGCGCATAAGTTTATGTCCGATAACTCTACCATTAGCACTCCATTTCTTTTTTCAGCTTTAATAATTCGATTGGTTTTATCCTGGTTGTATACTTTTATAGCTACGTCCAACCTATTATCTGTTATCCACCCTGAGGCACTTTTGGACACTAGCTTTTTCTTTGGTTCCATGACAAGGGCTACGTCGATTTCCTTTTCCAGCACAGTCTGTTCAAGCAGCTCTTGAGTCGCAACAATTCTATCGATATTGATCTGTATTATTTTCATTTTTGTATACTTTTCTACTAGTTTTGTTACACATGAGCTTATTGGATGGGTTAATATGTTTTTTACCAACACAGACACATAATATATATATATATATATATATATATATATATATATATATATTATAAATAAATAGATAAAATAGTAAGTTAACATATATGTGAATAAATTGGTATGGACTAGGCTAGACATAGGACTACACAACCACGTATAGATATAATAATTTATTAACATACAATTGTACAACATACAACACAAGCACATACAACTATACGACACAGTATTATGTTTTTGGTTTACGAAAAGTATCACAGTCAAATTATCCGGTGGGTTACAAAATATCACAGTGAAGCTATTAGGTAGGTTAATTGTTGTAAGGTAATGGATTATCACAGTTAGTTGATCACTTTGAATGGCCATTTTTATCTTGTGTTATTTCGTCCGTCCTTGATTTTTTTTACAGCTGCTCTTTATGCATCGCACCTCATGCTATCCGGACGATGCCCACTCTTGTTACACACATAGCAGTATTGTTCATTTTGACAGTTCTTCCCATCATGTTCCTCGCTCCCACAGTTCAGGCATTTCTTCTTAATAATTTCGTGTTTGCATTCTCCCGCTCTGTGTGCAAAAGCTTGGCAGTTAAAACATCTGGGTGGTACAATTTTCTCTGTCAGCCGGCATGCACTTCAGCCGATTTTTAATCTTCCCTGTCTAAGCAGATCATTTCGTAGGTCCTTTGGCAGTACTATGATTGCTGTTTGTGGTCCTCTTCCATTTGCTGGCTTTCTTGGCCCATATACTTCTATGTGGTTATCCAGAATTTGATTATGTGAGAAATTACTCTCCTTTTTAACGGCATCTTTTATTTCTCCATTTGTGATTGTTTCATCGAGGTTTCTAATAATAATTGCTATTTTTTGTTTGACTAGTTTGGTTATGTCCTGAAAGCCTGGACATTTTTCTATTTCTTTTCTCATTTCATCGTTGCCTCCTTTTTTGTTTTCTGCTATCTTTATTGCTATGTTTCCATCCCTATTTTGTCTCGCTTCTAGGACTCTCACTCCCAATTGTCGGACATACGCCTCTTTTCTCAATTTTTTCATTACGTCCGCCTAGCTGCCTCCTTGCTGTCCTTTGTCTTTAGGTTTAATAATAACTGTACCTTTTTCTCGAATTCCCCTTGTTTTAGGTTTTTTCCACTGCTCAGATTCATCATATTTCTTCTGCGTGTCGATATGTGTTCCTCCTGGTTCCCTATTTAAATTTATACTTATCTCTGATTCCCTGAATATTTACTCCAGCATCCTTCTAATTGTTCTTGTTCCTTTTGTTCCTGGAGCTTGTACGTTTAATTCCTTTATTTTCAACTTTCAGAGTAGAGTTTTCATTTTTTGCAGACCTTCATATAGGTCATCAATCCAATTCAATCTTTTTATTCTTACCTGTGACAAAACTCTCATCTTTTCTGTTTTAACGTCTCCCACTTCTGTGCTTGTCATTATTTCGCTACTTCTATTTATAACATAGTAGATTTTTTCGTCTTCTAGTTCTTCTTGCATTAATATTTTTTTTAAGTCATTTTTTTTTCCCTAGTTTTACTGTCTTCTGTGTGCTTTCTATAGTGTCGTCTGTAATGACCATTATATTATCTTTCTGACTTGAGGCTAGCAAGGTCGTTTCCTCAACATTTGTTTTATTTTATAAATTAAGCTCTTCGGCTCTTTCTTTCTCTCTTCAATTCTTGATTGTTTCTCGTTACTGTTCTGTTCCGTAACGTCCGTCTGTGTAGTTGCATCTCTAAACAGTTTCCTAGCTGCATGTTTCGTCGGTTTTGCTTCTTTCTTGTCCGTTAAAATCATCTTGCACTCCGTCGCTTCTAGGCTTTCAAAGACGTTGCTCATGTCACCAATTAATGTTGTTATTTGTCTTGCTAACACATTCTCTAATATACTCTCCAAGTCAGCATAAATAGCAAATTGAACCTTTTCTTGGTATCGGTAGTTTTTAAAATACAAATACTTATCAAATTCTTTAGGCAGTCTTATTGAGTATTGATTCTGCGTCTGACAGCAGATTTTATGTCTCTGAAGTATGTCAACATTTGTGAAGTGATTCAGACACCTTTCACAGATATACACTTTGTGTCCATGCAATGACAATTGATTTGAGATTAGACCGGAGAAATTTTTGATCCATGCAAAGTGATACAATTGCTGATCATCACCATCATTATCAGTACAATGAATAAAGGTAGGGATCATTAAGAGGTTAATTGTTCTGATTGTGTCACTAATACAGTTACTTAAACGGCAGGGCAGCACATTTCTATTGTCTATACAATACAAGTTGATTGCTAAATTGTTTAGCTCTTCAAACACTTTCACATCTTTCATTGATATAGGGAAATCTATGCCTTCACATTTGAGTACTCCTAGGAAATGTGTGTATGAAGACTTTCTTTCCGGGTGGTGACTAGTTGGGAAAAGAGCAGAAACCACAGCCCATAAAAAACAGTACATATCATTATTTTGGATATTTACCACTGCTCTTTTTTTCTGGATGAAGCTCGGAACTGGAGTATATGTAGAATATCCAAATTTAAGCGGATCATATTTGTTGATATTTACTTTCAACCCTAATATTTCAAGTAATACCCACCCCGAATCCTTTTCAGCAAATTCTTCTAGCTTGTTCATCAACTTATCAACAATACATTCTTTATGCCATTGCTTAATGTCCGTAGATGAGTCTATAGGCGCATTTTTTGTAGAAAAGGTCTTTAGATCAACTTCTCCACTTTACGGTTTAATAAAGTTGGCTGACAAACAGACATTCACTTTCACCATGGACATTTTCACTTCACTCCTGATCTTAAAAGCAATCGATTTGAATGTTCTGTTTATAAAGATCAAAGGATCCGTGATGTCCACGTTCGATATGAATCCTGTGCGAATTCATCCCCCAAAGCCAGACTCGACGTCCTCCCATAATATGTTCCTGCTGTGGTATTTTGTAGCACTCTCTAGCAAGCCTCCACCAGATTTCAGTGAGATTTGTTTCTTTAAACTTTTGAGTTTGAAGCGGTAGCACTTTAAATATGATAAACCGGATTCTAACCAGAGGGCACTTTCCAGTACATTGTCTTCATATATTTTATTGCCGATTGCCTTACGAATTATTCGAATTGTGTTATTTAGGTATATCAACAATCTATTAGCTTCTTCAATAGTCCGAATTAGTGTTATATAGCCACGCACTTTGTTTATAGCACGTTTACAAACTAATGTCACGGTTTCCATAATGTAGCACGCAGACTAGATTGATGAACAAATGAAGATAATTATAACCGTGATATGAACTTTTATAATAGGCGAAAACGATACATATGAACCGGAATGCGTGTGTGTGTGTGTGTGTGTGTGTGTGTGTATCAACAATGTATTAGCTTCTTCAATAGTCCGAATTAGTGTTATATAGCCACGCACTTTGTTTATAGCACGTTTACAAACTAATGTCACGGTTTCCATAATGTAGCACGCAGACTAGATTGATGAACAAATGAAGATAATTATAACCGTGATATGAGCTTTTATAATAAGCGAAAACGATACATATGAACCGGAATGTGTGTGTGTGTGTGTGTGTGTGTGTGCATGCATACACAGCAATTCTCGTAGAGCTCTTACAAGAACAAACTTGATGCGGGAACCTCCCCACTATCCTCTTTTAGCGTTGAGAATTGTATAATAGGGAGGTAAGCTTCCAGTGAGAATCATTCAAGTCTCCATCATAATTTAAATTAAATATTTGGTTAAAATCAGTAATACTAATAAATATATATAAAAAAGATGAAGATTGTGGTAGTGGACGTTCAAGGCTTCGCAGCTCCGGAATTCATTGTTAAGGAATTGACAATTTGTGATGGGAGGAGCAGCGCTCACTATTTATTTAAACCAACAAAACTTCTATTCCGAATTCCGGAATACTTCCAAACGCAAGTTCGATATTTGGAGAATCGACATCACTGCATAGACTAAAACAGTGGGAACATGGAACAGCACCGTGTTGCCGAAATTTTACATCACCACATAAGTAAAGAGAATGTGGACATTGTTTATGTGAAAGGTGCCATCAAGAAGCAATTCCTGCTAGACGCTCTAAAAGAAAATTGTCCGCATATAGTGGATCTCGATATAGGGGGTACCTGCCCCAAATTGGAAGCAAACTATACTGAATGCATCCATCATCGAAAAAACTTCTGCATTTGCACATTAAATAACGCAAAGCTATTGTATAATTTTTTGTATAGGTCTTTACCGAAATAAAGTATCTATAAAGTGTGTGTGTTGGTATAATTGTAATAATGTTTTCCAAAGAATCCTGCTCCTTTCTCTGAGAAATTGAAAATTAAGCGGTAAGTTGACATTCTCAAAAGATATTTTATAAAATTTAGGTCAGAATTCCTGGATCTAATCTGTAATATGTAGCAATTGATTCATATTTCAACACAATATTGCAAAATCTGGTCGTTTTTGATATAACGTAATAGTCTTTGTAGCATATTTTAGCAAGTTCAGACCAAATGATGAAACCTTTCATTTAATCAAACTTTGGAACGTTGTAACTAGATTTTGAGGACAAGTAGAAATTTGAAATTTTGTTCACTCACATAAAAGATAATGTACTATCATTTGGTGATGAAAAATTTGGACTTGCAAATCATGTGTCAATATCTTGTATAGTTATTGAGAAAAAGGCAAATGTAATATGACGCCCGGAAAAAAAAAGAATTTTTTTTATATGTATATCTCTTCCTCCTTTAAATCTGCCTTTCTTTCTCTCCCTCTTTGCAGATTCTCACCCCCCTCTCTCTTTCTCTCTATTGCTATTTGACAATTAGGAAATGGAAACACATAGGTTCAATTTAAATTTATTTTATTTATATATATAAATAATCTATAAATATATATATCAATTATTCTGATAATTTTCGAAGCGTTCTCGGTCCATTTGTCGATATATTTTCTTCTCCGCCTTAGTAAGGAGCGGCGGCACTGGTCTAATGATGCGAGGAGGTACCTGGGGCAAATAAATTTCAAATTGAAATGACGCCTCCCCAGACACCTCCCCTATTTTCTTTAGCTCTTCAATATTCATTTGCTTCTTACATTTAAGCTTGTGTATGTACATCCTCTTTGCAAGCACCTTGTGGTGCTTCACATATGGACACTCTATTAAAGCTATAAAGGAAGAATTTATAATCATAGTACTATATAAAATGATTATTGGTAATAGTAATTTATACCATCAGGATCGTATTCACTTTTTCCTGCATCCCCATAATATTGGTTGGCGTTGTTGTTGTTGTTGTTTGTGGTGGTGTTCTTGGTATCTTTATATAAATACAAAAGATTAATAATAATGTTGTTTTTTGGAATAGTTACCAGTCTTACTGTATTCCATTTTCCAGATGTAGCACTAGACTGCTTTCAGTCATCAACGACAGCCATATTTATAGTTCTTTAGAGCATGATTTTTTTATGGGGGAAGACGATTTAAGTCTTTAGGATTTTATATACACAACTGCTGTCTCAGCAGAAAAGAATTTATAAATAAATAAAGACAATGTGTATTTATTTATCGATCACAATAATTATAGATGTTATTTATATGCGTACTTTAAATTTTCACACAATTTGTAAATATTAATATATATTCATAATAGAAAAAACAATTATGTTGTCGATATAAGAAATTTCTCAAATTTAAGGATGTTCAACTTTTTCGGTATCCTCTGACATTACTAATAAAATTTTCTCATGGGAGCCAGGAAACTGTGAATATTCCTCTCAACAAGCAATTCAGAATTTGCTGATTTCGAAATAAAGATTTTCTCATGAGACAGGAAACACAAAAAATTCCTTGAATTTTCAAAGTTGCTTGCCCCATATACAGTTCAAAACTTACAGCTTTTGAATGGTCAACATATATACACTCTATTTCATTTCATCTCATATGAAACTCATTTTGCATCTTTCTCTCTATGCAACTAATACCTATGCCATACTTGTATGTATATAGTTCAAGTCAGGTCGAAATTTTCAAGGAATTTGCTGACTTTGCTAATAAAATTTTCTCATGGAAAATTTTGTGATACAGCGCAGATATTTTGCGTCAGTCCTATCCCCAACCCAGCGTATAAAATGAATTAGTTTTAAAATTTCAAGTTCAGTTGTGATTAAGATTCGTAACACTAATTACTAAAAATAACAATGAAGTTTAATCGATTGTCGTTGAAAAAAGAAAACGTTAACGTCATCTCCAACATTTTGGTGAATCCACCAACAGTAGAGGTAAGAGGATTTAGTGAATTTTTTTTTTGGGAAAATTGACTTAAAAATTTTTGATCAATTTGACAGATCAATCAAGCTGAAATCGTCAACGTCGTCGGGGGTATGGCTATTCTGTCAAACCTCTCTTTGCCTGATGAGGTGAGAAATAGTTTAGTCTGTTGCTGAATTATTTACTTAATGAATATTCTTTGTTTATTTTTCAGTTTACCATGGAAGATTCAACAATTTTCAATATTGAAAATTGTATAGAGCCGCAACAACAACAAACACAACAACAACAACAACAACTTGAACAACAACAACAACAACAGCAACAACAAGAACAACATCACTCACCCTCATCGGAGAAAGCTGGAAATAACCGAGGCAAGAACTTTAATAGATTAATAAAAACAATAAAATGTGATCGTGCTAGTGGAACCATGCGGGTGAGTGACTGTGATAGCAGTGGGGATGAGTTTTCAAATACCGGCTCTGTCTATGGTGATAATGATGAATATTATGTCTCAAACTTGCTTAAGACCTTTAAAGGCGAATTGAAAGACAATCATTGTCGGGAGAATGCAGAGAAGATCAAGCTGGAAAAGGAGCTAAAACTCTTGAATTTGAAAAAAGAAAATTTTTTAAAAAGACTGAAGGTGAGTAGTATGGATAGGAGAGATCTAAAACAATGTGCATGTGCAATTTCGGTGTATATCTGGTTGCATACCCAGGTTAAATTTAGATGTATACCTGGTTGCATTACGTGTATTTTGGGTTGCATTACATGTATTTTGGTTGCATTACGTGTATTTTGGGTTGCATCACGTGTATTTTGGGTTGCATCACGTGTATTTTGGGTTGTCTACGTGTCATTTTTGTGTATTTTGGGTTGCCTACGTGTCATTTTTATTGTATTTTGGGTTGCATAAATGCCATTTTGGTGTATTTTGGGTTGCCTACGTGTCATTTTGGTGTTGCAGTGTGGTCAGTACCAACTTAAATTTAAAAAGTATGAAAAATCCCTAGATGAAATAAATGTAGCGCAACAGTATTAAATGGCGGATTTTAAATGTAGCGCAACAGTATACATTGCGGATTTTAAATGTAGCGCAACAGTATTAAATGACGGATTTTAAATGTAGCGCCACAGTGTTAAATGGCGGATTTTAAATGTAGCGCTGTCAAGTTGTAAATGTAGCGCTCAGATAGCGGCCTTTAAATGTAGCGCAACAGTATTAAATGGCGGATTTTAAATGTAGCGTCACGGTATTAAATGGCGGATTTTAAATGTAGCGCTACAGTATTAAATGGCGGATTTTAAATGTAGCGCTGTAAAGCTGTATATGTAGCGCTGGCGGATTTTAAATGCAGCTCTTAAGTTTTGTAGCGCTAATATGACGGATTTTAAATGTAGTGCTAAAATGGCGGATGTGAAGCGATAGTTTTAAGATGGCGGATTTCAAATGATGAGCGAGAAATTCCCCGCTCCCCGCTTGTAAAGTTACCTTTTAGAGTTTTAATTGTGGCTTGGTGGGAGTAAAAATACATGATGTAATAATAATTGTTTTAATATATAATGTAAAATAAAAACGTAAAATCTAAAGTAACATAAAAATTAAAAAATTTAAAACTAAAACTATAAAAAGATATTAATATAAAAATAAAACATAAAATAAAAATAAATATACTAAAACTAAACTAATCTAAGTCATTAAGAGATGGTCTATATCCTGCTGTAAAATAACAAAACTATTACGTATTTATTATTATTTATTCTGTACAACTTACGATATTTATGGATCAACACAATCTCCTGGTCCTCCACTGCGACCGCATCATAAGTCCACCTCCCTTGACTAAACTCATAAATATACGGGGATGTTTTGTCGATTTTATCTAATACACCACGCCGGTCGATGTAAAGTATATACATAAACTAAACATATGAAATAATTTTTTAAAACAATCAACAATAAATAAAAAAGACTTACTTTTTTCCAAATATTTTTTTATAGTGAGTAAGGATTCCACTGACTATATCACATTCAGTTAAGTGGATTAAATCACAGTCTGTTAGAAATTTTAATTTTAAAACTTTCAACAAATTTATAAATTAAACTTACATTGTAATAGGATATCATCATAATCATCATCATCATCATCATCATCATTATCAAAATCATCACTACTAAAATCAAGTTCATCTACTAAAACAAAAATATCAGTTTAATAAATCTTAAAAAAATCTAAGAATTAAACTTACGTTCTGAAAATGATAAATTGTCTACCACATCATCATCATCATGAAAATTGATAATATTATTATCATCATCTTCATCTTTTACTAAAAATAGAATTTTCAAAATTTTCAATAAATTCGAAAAAATATACTTACAATTTGGTAAGTCTAATGGCACCTTTGTGCTCGGCATTTTAACTGTAAATGACCAAATCTTTAAGTTTGTTGATGTTGGGGGTGGCCGTTTCCCTTATTTCAAAGTATGGTGAAGGAAAACATCAATCAATAAGGATGGCAATTTTAACACCAATTTAAATCAGATTTCCTAGAAGAGAGAGAATTTTTTGACCAGAATACATGCAAGGACTCTTTAGGTCATCATTTCTAAAGAGCTTGATAAATGACAACAAGTTAGTGTGCAACGACAGCAATATACCGCTTTCAATTAATACACTATTCTTCAAAAAGTCCAAAAAACACAACTATAAAATCCACTTGTGAGGATATATTGACAACACGTGTAGCCCATCACCATTTATTTTTCATCGCTTTCTTTTAATTTACAAAAAAAAACAATAAATTAAATCAAATCCTACATATATGCTGGAGTGATAGAACTATAAAAGGCAACAGCACACAAAAGGAAAAAACATTAGTTTTAACGCTGCGACAGTGTAAAAAAGAAATAAGAAATCAACATGAGTGCTTCGAGCAATTCCAAAATACCGAAAGCAACATTCAAATGGCCTCCACCGGAAAGACCTTGGTATCTGAAAAGATCAAGAGCGGAAGTAGAAGATGCAGACCAGGAAGACTCCGATGTTCTATCATTATCGTCGCAATCCAAATGGAGGGCATTAGACGATGAAGAATACATGGAAGAGGACTTCGATCAAGACCAAAAAGACTCAAATAAGAAGAGCAACAACACTACAAATAATCAGAGTGAATCAAAAAAAATGGAGCAATAAATCATATTGAGATCTTCTGGTTTTTTGGGGAGTTGTAATTATACAATTACGTCCAATTTATAATTAATTAATCAAATAATTTTCCTTTCTTATCATCATGGAATTAGTTGGTATTTAATTATTATTATTATTACATATTCATTTATTTTTATTACTTGCTGAATTCTGTAATTCTATGTAATATTTGTTTACATTTCGATTTATTGTTAATTATTAATAAAATTCATTATTATCAGAAATTCAATAAGTCAATGTACATACACAAGTCTGAATGTCAGTGGTACGACCAATGTGGATATCAAGATGCTGGAATTGTAATGTTTGCTACCATCGGGTTTATTACCTTTTACAGTGCAATAATTTATTTGTTGTATAAGATCTGTCAAGCATCAATGAAAAACTGTAATTATAATTAATTGTATAATAAGCACAAAAATAAAGTAGTAGAAATAGCCAATGATTTATTCTTGACGAACCTACAAATTAAACCAATATGAAAAAGTTGAGATTAGTGCAAGGTCACAATGATCTCGAACATGTTTGAGCATGCCCCACCCCCACCCCTCACACTGAAAGTTGATTTTCCCGCCCCTCACCCCTCACTTTAAAATTTCCCGCGCAAACGCCCCCTAGCGGGAAATCGCTCGCCCGGCGCATCCATCAATTCCAAAAAGTGAGGTTATGGTCAAAAAGTGGGTTAGGATCGGCATCACTATACTACTCCCATTGTAAATTTTCTCCATTAGTTTTAAAGTTATAGTCCAAATAGGTTAAGAACTACACAAGCAAATTTCAGGGCGTGTCTTGGTCCACTTTCACTAGGGTGCGATGAAGCGCAGGGGATGTGGCAATAGCCAATAGAATTCAACTCTAGAAACCCAAGAAATCATGCAGTGGCGGCGACAAAAAATTCTTAATATATTTTCACGAAAATAAATTATGTATGTCACATTTGCTAATAAATTTTAATTAATATCATATTCCATGAATCTATCATTTTTGTCACCATAAGCCAAAAATATAAAATCAACGAAACTATTGAGTAATTGAGTGCGGAATGCAGGGCACTGGAACGCAAGGGTAGATGGGCGGAGCAATGGGGCTAGTGGGGATGACGACCTACTTTCTAGCAATGTAGTTCTTAACATCATTGGACTATAGTACAAACCGACTCTCTTAAGCGTAAGGACGCTCCTCAAAAACATAGTCTTTATATAGGGACCAAGTATTAATGTTAATTTCAATCACTGAGTTTTAATCTAATTTAAACCCAATCAATTACGATTATCTATCCATAACTTCCTACATGTTATGGGCCCAGATAACGTGCGTAATTAAATCGTGAAAACAGTGAAAAGTAAGTTAGCAATTCGTGTTTAAATGAAACTTGTAAAAGTACCAATTTGACATTTTACTTTCTTAAGTATAAAACTTTAACTCATCAATTTTTAAGTAAAAATTAAACTAAGTGTGTGTAAAAATATTTTAAATAGAATATAAATCAAGTGAGTTAATTTTATTGTGAGTGTATTTTGATATTTTATGATGATGAAAGCACCAAAGCCACAAAAAGGAATAACTCCTCTTAATAAACTTAATTATAGTGTGTGGAAAAGGGAGTGCGATTACTTTTAAAAGAACTAAATGTACTTAGTGTTATTGATGAAGAAACGCCTCAAAATTCAGATCGTAAATGGATGGAGAAAAATGATGTGGCACACAGTGTCATTGGTTCACATTTGGCAGACTCATTGTTACATTTTACGGATGTGACTTATGCTAGAAATGTCTTCGAAAAATTAGATTCTATTTATGCCAGGAGAAGTCTTCCAACGCAGATGACCATGAGAAAAAGACTCGGAATTACAATTAGCAGCCGATATGTCTCTCATGGAACACTTTTCCATTTTGACACATTTGTGAACGATCTATTGGCATCTGGATCAAAATTGGATGAAGCGGATAAAGTGCTGTAGTTATCAAACACACTCCCATTCTCTTATGATGGAGTTATCGCTGCAATTGAAACTTTATCTAAAGATCAATTGAGTATAGATTTCGTGAAAAGGCGTTTACTTAATCACAAAATGAAAATAAAAGGACAAAACCGTGATACAAGTGCAAAAATATTAGTTGCAGAAAATAGTGATAAGACAAGTGAAAATAAATTTCATTTTCGGAAATCTAACTATAATCAAAAATCGAAATTTAAGAACGGCCAAAAACCATTCAAAAACTATAAAAGCTCTATCAAGAGTAATTTTAAAGTGAAGTGCTATCATTGTGACCGTATAGGGCATTTGAAAAGAGACTGCATTTATTTTAAAAAGGCTCAAGGGTTCAACGAACGAAAAAGGAAGAAGACTGCTCAAATAGCTCAAATGGTGCTATCAAATTCACAGCCCATAACTTTTATGACTGGTGGAAATAAGATAATCGAAACAAACCAAAATAAAAATGTCTTCTTGCTAGAATCCGGAGCCTCAGATCATATTGTAAATAGAGAAGACATTGCAAGGACATTTCAGCCCTTTGAAACACCAATTAAAATTTTCGTAGCCAAGAGCCAGCAGTACATTTCAGCAACCAAACGAGGTGCAATCAACGTGACATCAAACAAAGACGTCGAGGTGACAAGTGGAGAAGTTCTTTACAGTCCAGAAATACCATATAATCTGTTGTCAGTGTCCAAACTCCAAAAATTAGGCATGCTCATCTTGTTCGATCAGCATGGGGTGAAGATAAGTAAAAATGGTATACTTATTATGCAAGGTAAGCCATTAAATAGTTTAACACAAATAGAATTTACAGTTGATAATTTTGAAATAAATTCTGTTGTTAAAATACTGGATAATAAAAGAACAAATTATGATATTTAGCATGAAAGATTAGGTCATATAAGTAAAGATTAGGGCTTCACACGAGAGCGAGATTTTTCTCGTCTCGTGTCGTTCTCGTCTCGAAAAAGCGAGACGATACGAGACGAGAGACACTTTTGGAAAAATGTTAGACGAGACCGAGACCACATATGGTGCACCCCGAGAGTTCCGTTATTAGCCTCGTAAAAAAATTTTTTCTTAGAAAAATAAGGAACTCTACATTGATAAACAATACTTTTTACAGAATAACAAAATATAAAATCTGTTTACCATCTGTGAAATGTTTTATTTCAAATTTGAAAAAAAAACTCAAGTTAAAAGCCCAATTCAATAGTTAAAACTCCTATTTACTCATAAAACCGACATTTTTAACCCATAGTGGTGTAAACACGTGAAAAATCTATACTATTTGCTGTCTTTTTATTTTTATCTTTTATGGCTGTTTTTTTTTTCATAAAGGAGTTGATTCATAGTTACGTTTCTTGATAGAAACAAACGTATTTGATAACAAACATATAATGCAAAAAAAAGATTTTTAAGTATTTTGTGAAGATAAAATTTATGTTAAAATGCGTGACGAAAAATCGTCGATGTTTACAACAATATGTGGATAAGAACAACTTACTTCAAGAGTTTTTCACCAGTTTTTAGTTTTACGAAAACTTTTGAACAGCAGACTTCAATTACATTAAAAATGTCGACAAGTCAAAGTGTTAATGATAGTAAC
Source organism: Meloe dianella (assembly GCA_028455855.1). Lineage (NCBI taxonomy): Eukaryota > Metazoa > Arthropoda > Insecta > Coleoptera > Meloidae > Meloe > Meloe dianella. Next base: position 230,580 of record JAPTHL010000118.1, read on the forward strand.
CCAAATAAAAGGCGAAAAGTAAATGAAAGTGAAGATGAATTATGTGAAATCGAAACAATTAATCAATCATTAAAAAAAAATACTTCCAAGTTTGAAAATTTTTTCCAATTTGAAACAATTAAAGGTGAGAAAAATATGTTTAGCGTGTGAAAAATCAAAAGTGAAAAAAGTTATTAGCCAAAAAGACAACAACACTACCGGTATGAAGAGGCATTTATTTACTGCACATTCAAAAGCCTACGAAGAAATTTATGGTAATTCTACTCCGATTCAAAAACCAGGGTCATCGGCTCAAAAGAAATTGACTGATGTGTTTTCTGAACAGGTAATTTTATTTTATTTGTTATATGAATCTTGAACAACTTTGATAATTTTAATAATTAAGAGCATTTGTTATATTACAAGGAATTTATTCATTTCAACCACTGTGAAGTTCAAAAAAATTACAGAACGTGTTCAGTTTATTTGATTAAATCGTCATCTAGAATTATACATATGTTGGTATAATGTTTGACGGAATAATTAGATATTTATCTATTTAACTGTACATTATAAAAAAATTTGGAAGTTATTTGCGGAGAGAATGCAGAGTGGATAATTTTTAAGTCATTCAATCCTTATGTTTTAGAATAAATTATCAACAATGGATTATGAGGCATTGATTGTGGAGTGGATGGCAAAGAAAAAATTAGCCGAGTTTTTTCGATGACGACGACACTCAAATATTTTTCCATATTGTGAACCCTAACATTAGTTTCCCTCGACGTAATTGTGCCCGGCGATTGGTAATGGAGCATTTCCAGAAACAGCGAGCTAGAGTGAAAGAAATTTTAAACAATAACTGTTCTAAATTGTTATTCACCATTGATGGCTGGACTTCGATGAATTTAAGGTCTTATTACGACGTGACTATTCACTTTATCGACGATAATTGGAAGCTACAATCGTTAGCATTAGATTTTATTTCTTCCTGTGGTAAACACAGTGGAAAAGATATCGCAGAAGCTTTTTTTAAATGTGTTAAAGAGTATGCACAGCCCCGTCCGAAGAATTAATACAACAGATGACCGTTTCGACTACAATACACGTGGACATCATCGGCCCCCTACCATCATCAAATGGAAAACGTTACTGCGTAACTGTCATCCACAAATTTACCAGGTGGCCCATTCAACCACCTAACAAAATTGTTAGGCACCAAACACATCAAAACAGCTGCCTACCACCCACAAACAAATGGAATGATCGAACGATTTCACCGAACTCCGAAAACCGCCATAAATGCAGTCACACAAAACTGGACTGAACCACTGCCCTTGATTTTATTAGGGCTAAGAAACATCATCAAAGATTTAGTGTATGGTAAAACAACAAGGCTACTTGGCGACTTCTTCCAAACAACACCCGCACCAACAGATGAAGCTACTTTTGCGAACAATCTCCGTAACATCATGCGTGAACAGGTCGCTTCAACGTTTAAACCGTCCCGCTCACTAAGAGGTGAGTACGGTGGCGACACCTAGTGGTATTGTAGCGTCACCTGCCGGAGTGGACGCGAACTAACATTTAAATTTGGTAGAACTGTTAACTGACCGTCCACAATTCTACGAGTAGTGACCAACGCTCTCTTCGACTCGAGCTGTCGTTTAATGCAGTTGTAAGAAAATTTAATAAACATTTAATCTTTAAATAAACAAATATAAACATTTATCTTTAAATAAACAAAGGTAGCAAACCGCTAGAATTGGTGACCCCGACGTGATGCACCACATCACCACCAAAGGTCCTCCACTGATTGAATAAGATTCATAGTTCTCAAATTCAAACAATCCCAGTGGTTAAAAGAATACTTTGACATGAACACAAAATTAAGGCAACAATCCAAAAATGATTCGGAGAAACTAATGAACAATGCAATCTACGGGAAATGCATGGAAAATGTTCGAAAACATCGAGAAATCCGTTTAGTTACGCAATGGGACGGACAATGGGGTGCCCGATCACTCATATCAAAACCAAATTTTCACAGCTCCGTTATTTTCGATGAAAGTACAGCAATTATAGAAATGTGTAAGCTTGAAGTTTATTTGAATAAGCCAATTTATGTGGGCTTCACAATATTAGATTTATCTAAGACATTTTTAAATGAATTCCATTACAATTACATCAAAAATGCATTTGAAAGTGCTAAATTTCTCTACACGGATACAGATAGCCTGAGTGATAGCCACCGTTTCGATACATCAGACTATGAGCCTAACAACGTGTTATAACAACATAAACTAGTACGCACCTCTTATGCGCAGGGTGTTTTCAGAAATATATAAGTTGAAAGCATGTATAAAGAGAGATTCGTCTGTAGTATTACTGTACAACCCTTGAGAATAAATCCTTAAAGAACAGTCTATTGTATCAATTCAAATCCTGCATACCAAACGGTCAGTAAAGAACTGTACGCAACCTTCCCGGTTCAAATATTGGTCCTTCGAATTCGGATAAACAAAACCGATAAAACAATTAAAACAAAAAATCTGTGAACAAACAATACAACTTAAACAAAAACTGTGAAAAGGCAAAACAAAACTGAACAGCATCACCAGAACACAACCAGGTCGCTCATCACAACCACGGATCATTTCAAATCAACGCCTAAAGCAAACAGGGGATCATCAACGTCGAGTCAGCGCATCAGATCTAGTCCGATGTTATCTGTTCCTTGATCATACTTGTCATTTTTAGGCCGAATTCAGCTGCCGTCCCTTATTCTATTCCACTTTGAAAGTCGGTTTAATTTAAGAGAGAATAAACAGATGAGAATGCGTTCAGCTTGAGAATTTGTTCCTTAGTTTAAGAAAAGTCTGTTATGCCGTGTTGCCGTTGTCTGGCGCATGCGTTGCTCATAAATAGGGTTTTAAGGGATATTTGGTCCGAACTTTTATCAATATAGTTGTCGATTATGTAAGTGCATTTTGCAATATCACCGTAAAAATTATATTTTCTTTTGATAGAATCACATACAGAGAAATTGTTTGCAAATATTTACCTACGTACACTTGTACATGCTAAATATAATCAAGAACCAAAAATAAAAATTCTATTAGTTTATTTATTCTAATTAATTATTTCTTTATTCTTCTTACTCTTTACTATCGAGAATATTAATAATTTAATTTCTTTTCGAATTTTCGGTCAAATTTTAAATACATATATTCTATTTTATAAATGAAATATAATAACTGATTTTCTTTTAATTATAATTAAGTAAGTTTTTTTATATTTTGTATTAAAAAAAATACATTTATACATTCATTTACAAATAAATATTTTTATGAAAGTTATTCTGGCTTTAATTGAAATTTCTCCATATTAAATTGATAATATAATTGTACGTCTAGGGACCGCTTAAGAATTTGAGATTGACTGATTCACTTTTACCTAAAAAATAATAAACAAATTAGGGAGGAAAACTAAACTTTCATGCGTTGTTCATTAGATATTAAATATCGATCAGGATGGGTACGTATTTAAAATTCAAATAACTAATTCTAAAATTCTAATGTCTAATATAAATATATATCATGTTTTATATAATTGAATAAGCTGTCTTCGACGTCATTAATGCTTATTAATTATTGACCTTTGGAGAATTTGTAAGTCTTATTTTCTAATTTTATTGTGCTAATAGTTTTTATAATGTACTTTTTTAAATTTTGTGTCTTAAATTCAACATTATCATGTATTCAGAAACGTTTGAGTTATACAATGTAACAACCAATAACTTAAATTGCTATTTTTCCCATATCACAAACACGCGACGATATGATTGTGGTTTGGAAGAGGAGAATCGTGTGGTGTGGGTTTGTGAAAGAGGTAAGTTATTTATTTTTTATCTTTTTTGTTCTCCTATATATATATATATATATATATATATATATATAATTTTTTTACAGCAACCACATTATTTAATAAATACGGTAATTCCTCGTCAACTTCTCAAAATGAAATGGTTTGGCACGTTATCCAATCAAAAATTAAGGATAAAGCGATATAAATATTAGACGAGTGTGAAACATGGAACGATTTAAAAACACAATTAAATAAATACAAACCTAAAATCACACAAGAAAATTTAATCGAAATTCTTACTAATAAAACTAAAGATAACAAAAAGACCCTAATAGAATTTTTAAAAGTAAAAGAATTAACTTATCAAATCATTCAAATGAGTCCAGCTTTAGAAAAACTAGGAAAGAAAAGAATAATGGAATCAATAGCTATTAAAAAGATTATAAAAAACATGCCCTATTCTGCATCATTAGTAGCAAGATCATTGAAATTAACAGCTTTCGAACAAATTGAGACTCTCAATTAAATGATGAACAAACTATCGAGAGAAAAGCATTCTCCAAAAATCCAAATAAAATTCTAAATCCAAATTGGAGAAATCAACCAAAACAACAACAAAAATTCCATAAACCTTTGTCCCTATCACAACCAATCACGTTCAAACAAAAATTTAAACCATCAAACTTTGCCCCCAAATAAAACCAAATAAATAAATGGTAATCTAATCAACCAATGAGTGGAATAACATCAAATATCAATAATCAAACATTGAGAACAACATATGGGCCTATACAACCTGAGCCAAGTCAAAACAAATGGGTTGCAGAAGAACTTTTCCATTGTGATGAAAAAAAAGCGAAGAAGAAGAAGAAACAAACGAAGACGAAACACAAAACACAGAATATAAAGAACAAGAAAGTTATGAATTAAAACAAGAAACAGTAAATTCAACATATGAGGATATGGTCAAGCAAATGGAAATGATGAAAATAAAAATCAAAGAACTTGAAAATTTTACCAAAAAGGCCTCGAAAACAGAGTTAACATAAACAAGATATCATTATCCAAATTACCCTACATTAAAATACCATTCTTAAACAAAGCAAAGTTTCTTATCGACACTGGATGTTCAGAAAATCTCCTAAGACCATTCCTTGTTAACAAATTTAACTTACGCATCATAAATCAAAATCCAAAAATATTAACAACAATTCATGGACAAACAACAGTAAAAACAAAGACAAAAATTTCCTTAGTAAAAGATTACAATATTGACAACGAAATAAAATGCTCATTATATGCATTCCACAATTTTTATGATGGAATAATTGGATCAAAATTAATGACTCAATTAGGAATAACTATTGATTATAAGAACAAAGTACTACAAATTCAAGATAAGAAAATCCCATTATTATATCAAGAAAAGTAGAACAAATAAAAAACAGAATTAGAACCTAATGAGATTAAAATCTGTCGTATTAACAGTAACAAACAAAATAACGATTATTTCTTACAAAACAACAAGAAATTAATAAAACAAATAAAAATATCCTCATAGAAATCGATGACCAACAATTAAACTTACATCAAGAATTTGAAATTCCTTTAATGAATATCGAAGACTTACAAATAATAACAAATGGAATCGACTTAATAAGAACAAATCATCTTAATGACGAAGAAAGAAAACACCTTGCCATATTAGTAAACAAATATCAAGATATCCTACATAAATCAGAAGATCAACTCACATTTACTAATGCAACTAAACATATAAAAAATACAACTGATGAAATTCCTGTTCTTGGAAAGACATATAGATTTCCACCAGTACACAAAAAAGAAGTTGAAAGACAAATTAATGATTTATTGGAAAAAGGAATCATAAGACCAAGTCACTCACCATGGTCGAGTCCAGTATGGATTGTTCCAAAAAAGATCGATGCAAGTGGAAAACAGAAATGGAGAATGATAATCGATTATCGTATCTTCTCCCTAACATTGAAGAAATAATCGATAAACTGGGGAAAGGCATGTATTTCACAACCCTTGACCTCGCATCCGGTTTCCACCAAATAGAGATGGATGAAAGAAAGCTCAATCCCAAAAACAGCTTTCACAGTAGATAATGGACACTTCGAGTTTACACGAATGCCGTTTGGACTTAAAAACGCTCCTAGTACATTTCAACGTTGTATGAACAATGTTTTAGCAGAATTAATTGGAAAAGGATGTTTAATCTATATGGACGACATAGTCCTATATGGTATAAGACTTCAAGAACATTTAAACAACATTGAAAAAGTATTTAAAAGATTACAAAAATATAATCTTAAGATACAATTGGATAAAAGCGTATTCTTACATAAAAACGCAGAATTCTTATATGTTGTAGTACTTGACAAGCCCTACTTACTCATGAAAATTATATTGAAAAAAAGTTGGTGCAACATTTCGAAAAAAAATAAAATTCGACACGCACCTGTGTTTGGCACAGAGGAATTTCGGAAGAAACGGAACTTTTGCTATTCAAAAATATTTCGTAGTCTCGACATTAATCATTTACAGTGGAAATTAGTTCAATAACTTATAAATTGAATATATATTTATGTTCCGTATATATTCTTAGCTATAATCTAGGACAAAAGTACATATAAGTATTGTATAATAATGTGAATTACTGCAATAAAAAATAACTCGTATGTAAGTATCATAACAGTCGAATCTCTCAATATCATTGAAATCAATCATCTAAAATCGTATTTGATTGTTTTCTTTCAAAACTAAAAAAATACAGCGCTGCCACCAGGGTATGTGCACTCCCACCCTTTTCCTCAAAATTAGGTTTAGTTGAAGTCCCCACCGCCTAAGCGCTTCATCTGCATAAATATGACGAGCGATGGTTGAAATTGTGGCAGCACCATTCGACAGTTGGTAACAAGACAAAAGAAATCAAGTTGGCAACGACGCAACCGACCACCGCGCATCGCATAACCCAACATCATTGTCAATGGGGGTGGAAAAATCAACCCGTTCTCTTGCTTCTGAACCCTTGTGGTAATAGGGTGCAACGAAATTAGTGTTCACGAATAATTATAAAATAACAAACTGTTATATTCTTGATATTGTTCTGCGCTCTTTTGTTGTGTTATTTTAATTTGGAAAATGGTATATAACTGTTGCGTTCCGGGTTGTATTAATACTACCAAAAACAAAAGATTTCACGTGTTTCCAAGAGAAATTGAGGTTTGTATTTCTCCCTTATAATCAGAATGGTATTAAAATACTTTACTAAAAAGGACGATTTTGGATCTATAATATAAATCTAAAATCAGTTTTTAATTTACGTGAGGTAGATAGATTTAGTATGTTGCGGTGGTAATTCCCTATTTCCGAAGAACTATTTAAATACGTACAATGCAAACTGTAGATGACCTGTCAATACTATGACATGAAATAGCTTCATTAATTTATTATTTCTTGTAGTTGTTTAAAACATGGTGTAAGGTTATGCACCGTGAGGATTTACTGTTAATGGATATGGCCAAAGTAAGAAGATGTTACAGGGTGTGTGATGACCACTTCCATGAAGATTCAAAGTTTGTGGAAGATAGAAACAAAACTAATTTAAAATACGGAAGCGTGTCTTCAGTTCATCTATCTGCATCTGGTAAGCTACATGTGCTTTACATTGAATGCAATTGTTTTCATGTGTGCCTATTCCAAATTATATTTTATATATTATATTTTAATCATTGTACCAGAAGATGGTGCATCTACTACCATGTCCGTTGATGTCGAAGAACACATAATAGACTCATGTCTGCCACAAAATGTAGACAAAGAGCCTTTTATAACTAAAGAAGAAAACTTGCCTGGACCTTCTAGGATGCAAGACAGGCCTGGATCTTCTAAGTTACACGACTTGCCTGGACCTTCTGGGGTGCAGCAGTTAAGAAGAAAAATTACATCATTACATGTTCCAGCTTCGAAGAGATTTCGTATAATGAAAGGTAAAATTATTGTTCTCATTGTAATGGTGGTGGTTCAAATATTAGCATTTCTTGTAAATTATAAGAATGATAATAAAGTTACATGTATGGTACAAAGGACTGAATTGTCTACTTTATTATAATAAATTATTTCTTGTAGGTGACAAAAGAAGGGTGAATTTCTTGCATGATATGAACCTTCACAAAAAAGAGCAGTTAACCCCCAAAAAAAGAAAATTATATTCTTTGGCAAAAGAATATTTGGATGTTGCTAGGCACTTGAATGCGGAAAATTCTTCGAATGTTGAGCGCTTGGAGAAAGTAATTGAAATTGCGGAATCAGGACAGATTTTCAACTCTCACGTTAACAAGGCGACAATCGACTTCATTCATTCACAGTTGACACAACAGCGGAAAAAAGGTAGAGGACGGCGTTATACCTTAGAAGACAAAATGCTTGGCTTGTTGCTGTTGAAGCAAAGTCCTAAGGGGTATAAGCTGCTGCAACGAATATTTGCTTTGCCTTCACGGAAAAGTCTCATGGGATTACTCAAGAAAGTTCCTTTCGGTTGTGGTGTCAACAAATCAATATTGACTAGCATTGAAAAAAATGTGAAAAAATTAAACAGCCTTGATAAACATTGTATCCTGTTACTTGATGAAATATCTCTGCACCCATCATTGTTTTACAATTCGTCCGAAGATCGTATTGATGGGTTTGAAGATGATGGAGTTACCCGTACTAATAGAATTGCTGATCATGCAATGGTATTTATGCTCAAAGGAGTGAGCAAAAAATGGAAACAGCCGATTGCGTATTACTTTTCCGAAAATGGGATAAAGTCCCAAATGTTGCGAAGTATATTAAAGTGGCTATTCGCGCTGTACATTTAATTGGTCTGAAAGTTGTTGCCACAGTATGTGATCAATTTAATAGACCTGCTATAAATATGCTGGTGGAAGAGACTAAGATAGAATTCGGGCGAAAGGGACGCACACAGTTTTTTTATAGATGATGTAGAAATAATTCCATTGTATGATCCACCACATCTTCTCAAGGGAATTCGGAATAATATGTTGAACGCAGACGTTCATTTTCAATGGCATGGGAAATGTGAAGTCGCGAAATGGGCTCACATTATAAAATTATACGAGCTGGATGGTGATTTTGGAAATGATTATGTTGATAATGATCCCAACATCAGTGATTATAGGATGTTAAACCGTTTAACAGAATCACATGTCTATCCCAATAAAATTAAAAAAATGAAAGTGAACAATGCTTCTCAAGTATTTTCCCAGAGGGTGTCGGCAGTAATGCGAAAATTTGGAAGATATGGTTTGTGTTACTGTAAATTCATTTTAAATGATACTATATTTTGTTTTCATTGCAGGTAATGGCTTCCCACCGGATGCTGAGCAAATCGCAAACTTTTTATTATTTGTAGATCGATTGTTTGATAGTGTTAATAGATCAGTTATAAGACCTGAAGGCGGAAAGGTCCTAAGATGCGCTGTTCAGACTACCTCACTGCACCATCAGTTTTGGTTAGAGGCTATTCAAGTTCTCAAAACAATTAAATACGTAAATAATAACCGGGAATTCGTGCCTCCGACAATAACAAACTGGATTCTGACGTTAGAGGGTTTCATCAGTTTATGGAAAAAACTCAGTGCAGTCGGGTTTACGTTTCTACTCACGAGGAATTTCAACCAAGATCCGTTAGAAAATTTCTTCGGTTGTATTAGGAGCCATGGTGGCAGAAACGTCAATCCGACGTGCACCAGTTTTCGCTCGTCTTTTAAGAGCTTAATGGTTAATAATTTTATTTCCCCTCACAGTCCAGGTGCAAACTGTGAGAATGATGAATCGGAAGGAGCGTTGGATTCATTTAAAAATTTTATTATGAGCGACGCCGCACATGATTTTAGTGGTATATTTACAACAGATGATGTTACAATTTCTGAAGATTTTCAATTTAGATTTGGTACGGATTTGAAAATACTGCAAACTGAAACGTACCTGACAGGCTACTTAGCAAAGAAGATCCTAAAAGTCATCGGTGATTGTAGATGCTGTCGCACTATTTTAATTGCACCAGACGACTATCCACACGGAGATGATTTGATTTTCTAGCGTAATTATTGGCCAAACGCTTTGTTACGGCCACGAACAAAATTCTCAATTCTTTTTAGTTTGTGTTACCAAGTCAGCCATTTCTATATTGTCAAAAATATCACACACGTAAATGTGAAGGCGACATTATTGTCACTTGTACATAAACATGTGAATGTTAGTAAATTTCCAAAATGCGACTCGCATGATTTATATTCATTATTTTTTAGTTCATTCATAAAGTTTTATTTATATACATATATCAATAATGTGAATAACATACTACAAGGGAATGTTGTCAAAAATGTTAATGACATTATTAAACAACAGGCTCTACAGAGATATAAGAAATATAAAAAAAAACAATTGGCAATACGCCAACAGAAACAACTTATGTTGTAATTATTGTGTGTGTGTTTTTTTTATTTTTCTTATTATTGTTCTATAAATTTTTTTTAATTTGTGTATTGTATCCATTTTTTTTAAATTTATGGTTGTTGTATAGTATTTATGTTTATTCCTTTTATGTTTTGTAATAAATTAATCTTTTTATATTTTTTTTATGATTTATTCCTTGTCATTTACTGGTTAGTTAGAAGCAAAATTTAAATTTGGCGCTACGGCAATATCGATCAGTAGCGTCTTAAGCGGTGGGGACTAGAACTAAACGTAAATAATCAGATTTTAGCCGAGTTTCCCATCTACAGTAGTATTTGATCTATGGCTGCCACTTATTAACACTAGCCCAACTCTTATTATCCTAACTCTACTAATATTTCGTGTACGCAAATCCGCACAGTTATCTGTGTGACGTAACAAAAGAAAAAACATACGGCGTATTCAAGAGACGAATCAAGTTCAGACTTGTCATCACATCGCTCGCTGTTTCGTATACTTAACGTACTCAAAACTAATTGCTTCATTATTCTGTCTTGTTGCAAATAACGATGTCAGGTAAGTGTAAAAACTGCAATAAGTTTCTTCGTAAGATAACTGGATATCAAAAAGTTATTAATACTAAAGAAGAAGCTAAAATGTTTAGTGACTGTCTCAATAAGTCAATAGTAATTAACGACAAACTTTGCAATAAATGTCGGCTTCTTATATACTCTAGAAAAAGAGTGTCGAATTCACGATCTACAGAATCTGATGATGATGATGTATCCGTAAATATGGAAGTAACTGATACGGCACTTGTAAATATAGGTGCAGAAGAAGAAGCTCATGACGTTAACTCTGATGATTCTGATACAAGTAATGACTACGATGTTACATATAAACACAATCAGCGAGATGATTATTTAGAAATACCATTTCAACGTAGTGCATCTACTCATAAATATTGCATTATATGTCGGAAAACAACTGATCTTAAGATAATATCTTTAGAAATACGAATAAATGTTTTTATCAAAAAACGAATTTTCATACCAAATGGTGATCGTTGTTGTTCGACGCACTTACTGGGAAATAATTTTTATGAAGATGAATTATTGAATTTACGGGTTGTTTCTAACACCAGTAAAATTGAGAAAACAGAATTGACCCTTTTTTTTAACGCACTGGCAGATAGCTCACAATTATCAATCTTTGAAAGAATGAATGAATTTAATTTGTCCGAAAATCAAGTAAACGCTTTGACTGGACTATCTTGGGAAATATCATAAATCTTAGAGCATTACCTAAATCAATGCGAGATACAAGTACCCGTTCTGTTACACAAGCTTTAATTGTTTTTTTATTCAAGCTTAAGACTGGCAACTCGAATAAAACAATAGCTAGTATTTTTGGTTTATCGAACGAACAATGGGTGTCAGAATATTGCACACAAATAAGTGCAAGTTTTGAAAAAGACATTTTGCCATACTATTTTGGATATAATGCTGTTTCTCGTCAAGAACTTATAAATAATACCAGTGAAACTGCAAAAAAACTATTAAATGTTGGTGAAAATCAACTTGTTTTAATTGTAGATGGTACATACATACGACACCAAAAAAGTAGAAATAATTATTATCAAAGACGATCATACTCAGGACAGAAAAAGACACATCTGTGCAAGCCTTTCACATTATGCACTACTAACGGTTTTGTTGTTGATTTCGCTGGGCCTTTTTATGGTACCCTTAATGATGCTTCAATTATGAAAATTGTTTTAGAAGATCTTAGCTTAAAAAAACTTTTATTACCAAATGACATATTTATTGTTGATCGTGGATTCCGTGATGCTGTTGAATTCTTAAATGAAAAAGGCTTTATTGTTCTTATGCCAGCATTTAAAGGCAGTAAACTTCAACTGAGCACAGAAGAAGCTAATGCGTCGAGAATAATAACCAAAATTAGGTGGGTGGTTGAAGCTGTTCACGGTTTTGTTGCACAAAAATACAAACTTTTACATAATTGTGTTGATAATAAAATGTTGCCTAAGTTGGGACTGCTGTGCAATATTGTTGGTGTTCTGCATAATACTTATGGTAAAAGACTTGATTCAGATGGGACACAAAACAATATTATAGTACAATACATGAAAAGTAAGATGAGCTTAGAAAATACTCTGAGTCAAGAAGTTTTAAATCAGCGTTGGAACCGAAGAAAATCTATGCTTAAGCCTTTAACGGCATTTGAGTTTCTTGATTTTCCGCGTTTGAGTGAAGATCAACTTAAGATCTTCTTAACAGGTTCTTATCAATTTGCTCAGGCTTTATCTTACTTGGCCGAACTTTTAGATGATCAAAATAATCTATCGATACAATATATGTAAAATCAACACCAAACATAATTAAAGCAGAAGTAAAATCAAAACATAAAAACGGTAAAGTCTATCGTATTTACATCGACTACATTTCTGGTGGTACTGATTACAACAGCATTCAACGTTATTGCTGCGATTGTCCTAATGGTAACCGCACAGTAGGGTGCTGTTCTCATGTAGCAGCTATATATTTTTTATCATACGGACGATATTTATCTAAAATTTTGCGCCCTGCTGAAATATTATCAAAGATATTTGGAACACAAAATGTTCCAACAGTGATCAACTACAATAGCGATGAAGATTAATTTTTTTTTCTTATAACTCAATTAATGGTAAAAAGTTTACAGTAACGATAATGATTATTAAACAAATAATGAAAATAGACTGTCTTTTTATTTCCTTCTACAATAACGTCAATCCATCAAATAACGTATGACTTGTGCCAATCATCACTTGTATAATGAGCTACACATCACATTTTATTTTTTTTCGAAATGTTGCACCAACTTTTTTTCAATATAATTTTCATGAGTAAGTAGGGCTTGTCAAGGACTACAACATATAATTTTTTGGTGATTATAAGTCACCAAGAACACGAAAAAAATGAAAGATAAAATATTTATTTATTATTTATCAATGCGCGTAGTTATTTAAATAATCTAAAAAAAATTCAGAAAATACACTTTGACGTTACCTACAACCTCGTTTTGGATTTTCTCTCTAGCTTCATTAGTTTTTGAGATATGGCTGTTTGAAGGATAATCATAAATACACCCCTATCTCTAGATTAAAGCGGAATACGGCAGAAAAATTCTTATAAATTGCATACGTACATTGAGTCGATACTATATTATAAGTTTGGACATGAGTTGCCATTGGGGGCCAAATCATAATACTTATCCGGCTATACCCTTTATCAAATAAAAGATTTTGCAAAATTAACAAAACCCATGACTAAATATCTTAAGAAAGGTATAAAATTAAACATTAAAGATGCATATATTAAAGCCTTTAAAAAATGTCAAGAGGTTTTAATCAACGATCCTATTTTGCAATATCCAGATTTTACTAAAACGTTCAATTTAACAACTGACGCATCTCAATTTGCAATTAGAGCAGTTCTTTCACAAGGACTAGTAAGTAAAGATAAACCAATGGTCTATGCTAGTCGCACACTAAACAAAGCCGAGCAGAACTATTCAACCATCGAAAAGGAGTTATTAGCCATAGTTTGTGCCATCAAATATTTCAGGCCTTACCTTTATGGACAAAAGTTTAAGGTATATAGTGATCATCAGCCTTTAATTTGATTGTGAGATCACCTATAAAAAAGGAAAATCTAACACAAATGCTGATGCACTCAATAGAATTCAAATAAACACCTTTGAAACTGAAAATGAATCAATAGTTCCACAAGTTAATGAAGATGATTATCAACAAGCAATAGAAGAATTAGAAAAAAATGTCAATCAACAAAACCAAGAAGAAGATATTGAAACTATTCATACATCGTTAGAAAATCCGATCGCAGAAGCTAGAATTATGGATAAGATAATTAACACATACAATAACCAAATTTATATAAAAAAAGGGCCAATGTTCATAAAAATGTTTATGACACCATTTCCAAAAAGAAATCAATGGTTCCTTACCATCCCTGAAGGAATGAATAAAGAAACTTTAGCAAACAAACTAAAAGAAATTCTTCATCAAAAGAAAGCCAATGGAATTTATTTTATCGACATTGAACTTCGTCCTAAAATTCAAAAGTCTTTACAACAATATTTTAACGAATACTTACATATTTCTGAATTATTACAAACAAATGAAGATGTAATGGAATCGATCACAGAATTCGAATCTCCAGGTCGGGACATTGGTCCTTTTGAAGGATAGCTCACCACCTATGACATGGAGACTAGGACGAGTGGCAGCACTTCACCCGGGAGATGACGGCATTGTGCGAGTGGTTAGTGTAAAAACTGGAAGTGGCACTACAAAAAGAGCCACCCGGAATTTGTGCGCGTTGCCAGTGGAGTAAAGTGTTGTGAATTCAAACTGGACTGATTAGGCTACTAAATAATTATTTTTTTGTTATATTGTTAAAATTTGAAAGCTTTGTTTGTCAACTAAGCAAATAATTGTTTCGAACCTGTCTGTTCAAGGGGGGCGGAATGTTCAGGCTTGTTGCCATGCACCCCCTCCAACGGCCATAGACGGCGGAGGGGTAGTTTACCCGTCTCTGCAAAATTTAGAAATAAGCCAGATTGTACAAGTAGAGTCTTACGACTCAACACACGTTAGACCAAATAAGTTCAATATTATTATTTTTTTTTACAATTATCTCATTCATTTTATTGAGATATAACCCGACTTCACAAAACAGTGAAACAGGTCCAACCAGTGATCCCAGACAACAACAGATTATGGACCCGAATTAAAAACAGCAGCTATGCAAGATTTATGGAAAACCTATAATATTGAAATTCATTATATTACAACAAGAAGCTCTGATAGTGACTCCAGAATAGAAAGAGTACATTCTACAATTTTGGAAATGATAAGGGCAATGAAACAACAAGAACCAAAAATGATAATAGATAAAATTATTACAATTTGTATATTCAACTATAATAATAGTATTAATAATAGCACTAAATTCGCACCTTTCGAAATAATTAAAGGATCAATAAATTTAACATTAATGAAGAACAAATGAAAAGCGAATTCATGATGGAACAACAAGAATTATTTAAACAAATAAAAAATTATAAGATACAACAACAACAAAAACACTTAGATAAATTAAATAAAGGCAGAGAACCAAAACCTGAAATTAAAACACCCGTATTTGAAAAAGTAGAAAAAGACATATCCAAAAAATACAACCCTTATATAAGAAGGTGAATTATACAAAAAACGTAAAATTAATTAAACGTACTCTTTCAGATGTTCCTAATATTAATAATCCTGACCATAGTCAATGGACAGGTAATCAATCAGATCAACCAATCACTAGTACCGATTGAAAAGGGAGATGCATATGTGAAACATCACTACGTTCATTTCCAATACCATTATAACATTACTCAACTTAGAACAAATTTAGAAATTATACAAGAAGGATGCGAGCTTTTAATAGAAAAAATTAACTCAGTAAAAATTAAATATTTTTCGTACAAGAAGATTTAAAAGAGGACTTTTAAATGTTATTGTAGAAATAGAAAAAACGCGATTTTTGGAACTCTGACAGAAGAAGATAAAAAGAAAATAGAAAATTATACCAATTGAACAAAACGAAGAACAACTAAAAAATCAAATAAATGAAGATATCATTATTTTAAAAAATACAACAAATAATATTATTAATGTGATAAAACAAATTCAAAATAATCAACAAGAATTACTGTATCACATAAGGCAAGTAGAACAAGATCTACAGACACAAATAAGAATATTATTCTTTCAGATTTATCAAATTAAAACACTACTTGACCATTTACTGGAAGCAGTATATTTTGCACAACAATACATATTTGATATTACAATTATGCCAGGAAACGAGTACGTTAATATTTTAAACAAAATACATTATAATTTACCACCTTTATATAGTTTAATCGTGTATGGACAAGTTTGTAAAACTAAAGTTATGAGCGATAATAATATTATTCTATTTATAATCAGTGTACCACAATGTCCTAACCATCATAAATATTATCATATAATAAACTCAATTATTAATCAACATACGATTATAGCAAAGCACCCTTATGCTATTATTGGGACAAATGAATGGTTCGTATCTAATAGATGTAAATCAATTGGAAAAATTCATATATGTGAAAAGGAACAATTGATAAAAGATGAAAATTGCATTTTTGAAAGCATAAAATTAAATCAGAATACTTGCCCAATAATCCATACCAACACAGAAGAAGTTATCCAACAATTTGAAGATTCTACAATATATATAATAATATATATATAATACCATCAAAATAGTTATGGGAAGCAATATAATTCATCCAAATGATTGTGCAATTATAATCAACGGTAATACTTATTATGGGAATTTAAATATCCCTCAATTAGAAATACTACCATTTCCAAAAATTCAGAAGACTAATAACGTTAATATTTCAATAAATATCAGTAAAGTAAATGTAGAACATATCCAACAACAAGTGAATAATATTCCTTTAATCAAACAAGAATTTCCACACCACGTAATACATTATTCCAATATCATTGTATTAACCATAATTATAATCATTATAACATGTCTAACCATATTATATAAAAGGAAGTTTGCAAAAATTGTAAAAGGTCTTCCAAAAGAAGATGTTACTCTTTTGGAAAATCTTAAGGAGGAAGGAGTTATAATTCGCAACCATGGCCCCCAACTGAATGAACTGAATGAACTTAATTTTCAAATAAATATTTCATAAATTCTTTAGTATTTATAATTTTCCCAATAAAAAAAGGGCGTGTTCGGGGAGCGGGGGATCACCGCTTTGTAGCCAGCACTAGAATATGATAGAGCTATGACGTCACCTCTTTTATCAGATACGCAGACTATTAAGATCAAATGAGTAAGCGATGAGCTCTAGAATATACTGGAACACTGTCGTCAATAATATCAATTCTTTGTCTGTGAAGTCTGCGGGAATCACCGCTTTTTAGTCAGCTCTAGAATATTCTAGAACTATGACGTCAATTGTTTCTATTATACTCACCCCAGACTACGGCTTAAACTATTACGGTCAACTGTGCAAGCGGGGAGCGGGAATCTTCGATTTGCAACTGCAAAATGTCACAGCTCATAGCGCTACATCCACATAAACCGCCAATTTGTCTATTTGATTAATTTCAAATCTGCCGTCAATTTAACATTAACACATTAGCACTACATTTACAAGCCGCAATTTTTAATTTCTTTCAAAATTGTTGCTCATTTATTTTTACTTTAGCGCTACATTTACACAAACCGCCATTTTTCTAAACGGCCGCCATTTTGGTTTTAAACTACCGCCAATTTCACGTTTATCACACTTCTAGGGACATTAGGGACTTTTCACAATTTTTAAATTTAGGTTGGCACTGACCACACTGCTTCCCCGCTCCAGTTACCTTTCTTTACCCCCTTCAGCTTAGGCAATCAGATATTCACTCCAAAATCAATCCAAAATAGGTATGCAATAAGATATTCGATTCAAATAAATGCGAAGTATATAGGTATGCGATAGGTGTCACAAGCAAACTATTATTCATAAATACGTTTGTTATAACAAGAAAATTGGCAAACAACAACATGTCGATGCGAACAAATAGCAAGGTTTGAAGTGAACAAAGGGATAATTATACAGAAAAAGCTGGACGTGCGCAGTCTATGATTAGAGCTCCGTGAACTGTGGCCATTCCAATTAAATACAAATTTAAATGTGGGCGAGAATCCGATCTACCACACAATATGTGTGTACCATGCAGTTTTATGGAATTCGTTAAAGAATTCAACAAGTCCAAACATGTGCCGAGTCAGTATTTCCAGTAAAAATAAAGCTACACATGCGCAGTAAGCTATTCTTCTACAGTATATAATGAACTGCGCTCTTAACCAGGCTCATTCAGTAAGTTGTATTACAACAAGAAACATGACTTCATCATTTATTTCTGATTTGAACATTACCTTACACGTGATACCTTTTGTCAACATCAAAACACTGGAAGTTGATAAGAAATTCAAGGTGAAAGCATTCAGTAAAACCAGTACTAAGTATGGAGATAAAATAGTGGTTGAAACTGGCGATTTCAAAACAATTCTACCACAACGGTTCACCGAGAAGTTTTCTGACGAGAAAATAAGGGAATTGAATGAAGCTATAAACAAAGGAAAGCAAATATTTTTGATCAGTGCAGGAGTAGTGGGCCAAACAACAAATATTAAATTTCATGAAGATTAGTATAGCTGATAAAATACCATTGTACCTTTTCATACAAGTGATAATATCACCAAGTGATAATATCACCAGGAAATGTATTATTTTTATTGTAAAGATTGCATAACGTAATCTTATATAGAACATCCGGTTTGTCGCTAAATAAGCATAATTGATTTTGAATGAACTTGTATCTTTTTTAATAAATAAATTTTACTCTATGACTAGATACCAAATTGAACGGTTGTCTTATTTACTTGTTCAATTAATAAAAAATAAATTTTTAAAAAAAAACCATTTCCAATAACTGGAAATATAATTGGCGCAGTCGGTAGGATCGTCGTAACGAATTGACTGAAAGTAAAAATCGGTAAACCTAAAGTGATTTTAGTCACTTTTACCAAAAATTTTGGCAATTTGGTGCATTTTTATGCTTTAATCGACGATAAAATTTGTGCAAGTAAAAGTGTTGGACTTTCCAAAGTGAACCACGCATAACAAGAAAATCTAGTAATCATCTGGAAAAACTCTTGGGGATGACACCGGCGTATCATTGGTAAGTCATAGATGTCAGATTCGGAAAAATCAGATACTGAAATAGAACTAGAAATTGATATAACGAATCCAAATTTAAATTCAGAGGAAATTGCTGAATTAAGTATTTCTGTTGCAAATTTAAATATTTCAGAAAATTCAGTTAGTGATAATAATTCACATCTTGAAAATTCAAATAATTATAATCCCAGTAATCCTAATATTTTAACCATGACTACCCAAACTTTCAAACTTGAATATTTAACTATTGTACCTGATTTCACAGGTAATCCGAGCATGTTAACAGAATTCATAAATAGTAGCGAACAACTGCTCAATACATTTTATGATGCAAAAAATGTTAATGATTTTCAGAATGTTTTACTGATAAAATCAATCAAAAACAAAATTAAAGGCGAAGCGGCCAATAATTTGGCATCATATAATATAAAAAGTTGGGATGATCTAAAAAAGGCATTATTAGCCACATATGCTGATAAAAGAGATCATCAAACTCTTGTGTTGGAGCTTTGTTCCCTAAAACAAAATAATTTGAAACCTATAGAATTCTTTACGAAAATTCAAGAAAATTTAAATTTACAAGTTAGTTATATTAACACACATTCTTCAAACGAAAATGAAAAAACACATCTAATTCAGTTTTCACAAAGCTTAGCTTTACGCGTTTTACTAAAAAATTTAAATAACCCGTTAGGAGATTATTTGACTACAAGGAAGCCAAATTCACTATCGGAAGCCTTAAATATGCTAACTAACGATTTTAACATTTTTGAAATGAGAAGCAAACAAAAATCAAACGATTTACAAAATAAAACAGTCTATCAACAAATTCCTTTTCGATCAACGAATTTTCACCCACCACGAGTCCAACAACACGCGAGAAATGAACGCGAAACGAAAATCACAAATGTATTCAAACCAAACAAAAATTTTGTACCCAGTAAACCCGTACCAATGAGTATTTCTACAAGAAATACCACACCACAAACAATTCAGAAAACCCCATATCGTCCTAACTATCAACCCCAAAATAAATGGACATCAGAAGAACTATATAATAACGAGGACGAGCCTGACGACAATCAACCAGACGATCAAAACCGATACGAAGACGACAATAATCCTGACACATTAGACGAATATTTTTAGAACAACCAGCCTCGGAAACAATAGAACAGTGGAACTCTTAAATATTGATCATAGTCCATCTCAATTGCCATTCATTAAAATACCGTTTAAAAATTTCACTTTAAAATGCTTAATTGATACCGGCTCAACGAAATCGTTTATCAACCCTCAGATTGCTAAACAACATTTTTCAGAATTTATGAAACATGATCCTTATGTAATTTCTACGGCTCATGGTACTACTAAAGAAAAATATAGTATTTCAATTAAATGTCCAGAGATTTTCAAGTCAGACCAAATTTCAATTAAATTTCACGTATTTGGATTTCATAAATATTTTGATTGTCTATTAGGAATAAATAATCTAAAATTATTAAAAGCAAATATAGATTTAACCACAGGTTATTTGTTACTACCAAAAACAAAAATAGAAATTGAATTCAAAAATCTGTCTGACTATAATAATCATATTTTAGCCACCCCTAAGTCAGAACAAAAAATCAAGATAAAAATATCAAATATTAAAAATGGAATAGCTTTACTACCACGTCAAAAATATCAGGAATTAGAAATACCTGAAAGTCTGATTAAAGTTGAAAATAATTTTGCTTATACCTCACTAATAAATCCAACTAACAAATTAACTCCGGTCGATCTATCACAACCCTTTAAAGCTGTCCCACCTACTCATTTTGATATTCCCAATCTAAACAATCTAAATACTACTAAATCACCCTTCGACCTATCAAAAATCAGACTAGATCACTGTAATCTAGATGAAAAATCGAAATTATCTAAACTAATAAGATCGTATTCAGATATTTTTTATACCGAAAATACTCTTTTGACATTTACAAACGCTGTTAAACACCATATAAATTTGAAAGATAACACTCCCATATATACAAAAACTTATCGATATCCTTATATACATAAAGAAGAGGTTCAGAGACAAGTAAATGAAATGCTAAAACAAGGTATTATTCGCCCATCTCAATCACCCTGGTCATCACCAATATGGGTAGTACCGAAAAAATTAGATGCATCCGGTAAACAAAAATGGCGAATAGTAATTGATTATCGTAAACTGAACGAAAAAACCATCGATGACAGATATCCATTACCAAATATTACGGATATTCTCGACAAACTAGGTCGTAGTCAATACTTTACAACATTAGACCTAGCCTCCGGTTTCCACCAAATTGAAGTTAACTCCGAAGATAGACCCAAAACAGCTTTTACAGTAGAAAATGGACATTACGAATTTGTTCGTATGCCATTTGGCTTAAAAAATGCCCCATCTACCTTCCAGAGGGTGATGGACAATGTGTTAAGGGGTATCCAAAACGAATGTTGTATTGTATATCTCGATGATATAATTATCTTTTCGACTTCATTACAGGAGCATATCGAAAAGTTAACTACCGTTTTCGATAGATTACGTAAATTTAATTTTAAAATACAATTAGACAAAAGCGAATTCTTGCGAAAAGAAGTTAATTATTTGGGCCATGTAATAACACCCCATGGTATAAAACCAAATCCTGACAAAATTAAAGCCATTATTGAATATCCTATACCAAAAACACAAAAACAATTGAAAGGTTTTCTCGGACTTCTAGGCTACTATAGAAAATTCATTAAAAATTTCGCGAAAATAACAAAGCCATTGACAATCAGATTAAAGAAAAGTAGCGAGATAAAACCACAAGATGCAGAGTATAGGGAATGTTTTGAATTATGTAAAACCTTGTTGACAAATGACCCTATACTACAATACCCAAATTTCGAAGAACCCTTTGTACTAACAACTGATGCCAGCAATTATGCAATTGGTGCTGTTTTGTCCCAAGGACCAATCGGTTCTGATCTCCCAATTGCTTATGCATCTCGTACACTAAATGAACACGAAACTAATTATTCAACTATAGAAAAAGAATTACTCGCCATAGTATGGGCAACGAAATACTTTCGCCCATATCTATACGGACGGAAATTCAAAATAGTAACGGACCACAAGCCATTACAGTGGTTGTTTTCCTTAAAAGAACCCAATTCCAAACTTGTACGTTGGAGGCTTCGATTAGAAGAATACGACTACGAGATTTGTTATAAAAAGGGAAAATTAAATAGTAATGCTGATGCATTGTCGCGACCACCGATCATTGAAAATTTAAACATAACCACAGACAAACCAATTTTTGAATATATTGAAAATTTTAATAGAGAAATGTCTAACAACACTCAAAACCAAAATGATTCAAATTCAGTAATAGCCGAACCACCCGACATATCTGATCAAAATTTAGATGACGATAATGACGACATCACTATCCATACGAGTGCGGAGAATCCAGTATGTTCAGTACCAATATCTGACGAACCTTTAAATGTTGCAAAAAATCAAATTAATTTCGTTTCCGTAAAAAGCAATGCGTTAGAACCTATCATTCGAAAACTATTCAGCAACTCGAAACAGCGAATTGTAGTCCAAATTTCAGAAAGTAATTTTCATAATGATTTCATAGATTTTATTAAAAATTTCATTGTACCCAATGTTCCATATTCTTGTTATTTCGAAACTGAACAACTCTATTATCAATGTAACTCAATATTACAACAAAATTTTGACACTTCAATACAGTTTAGAAAATGTTCTAAAATCCTTGAAGATATCGAATCAATAGATGATCAACAAACTATTATTAAAAACTATCACGAGGGTAAATGTAACCACAGAGGCATAACAGAAACAGTACAGAAACTTTCGACAAAATATTTCTGGCCTAATATGAGAAAATCTATCGAAAATTATATAAACAATTGTGATATATGTAAAGTCGTTAAGTATGATCGAAAACCGCTTAAGATAAAATTCAATATTACCCCTACTCCTACTAAACCTTTTGAGATAATACACCTGGACGTATTAAAATATGAAAACCATAGGATCCTTACTATTATAGATGCATTTAGTAAATATGCTCAAGCATATCTAATCACTAATATGCAAGCCGTTGAAATAATGAAAAATCTACTTTCCTTCTTCACACATCATTCATTACCAGAACTAATCGTTACCGATAATGGCTCTGAGTTCGATAATGGTTTAATAGCAGAATTTCTTAAATTACATAAAATCGAAATACATTTCTGTAGCCCCCATCATCCAGCTAGTAATGGATTAATAGAAAGATTCCACTCGACCTTCCTAGAGCACCTTAATCTGCTCAATAATCAACCAGAGTTCAAACAAGATTCAGTTGAAATAAAAATTCTGTACGCCCTGATAGCTTATAATAATTCTATACATACAACAACAAAACTAACACCCTTCAGTATAATAAACTTTGACACGCATGATTCAATCGATATCGATTTAGAACAAAAGATTGTAAACAATTATATTCAGACACATAAAGAAAAATTGCTTATTTTGCATAAAGAAATAAATAGAAAATTAATAGAATACAAAGACAGAGTTATCACCAAATTAAACCAAAACCGAGAAGAAATTCCTGATCTACCAGAAAATGTTTTCATTAAAAGTAATTTTAGATCAAAGAAAAGAAATCGTTACGAAAAAAAGAAAATCGTACAAACTAATCCTAAGCGCAAAACATTTGAGCCAGAGATAAACAAATCAAAAACCGGTCGTAAATTCAATAAATTGCACATGGACAATATGAAACGTCCTAATAAAAATCAATATATTTCAGGTACATCTTCATCTGGGCTGCAACCACAGTGTCCGCCCAAAACAATATAACGAACAATCCTGGCGTGCTGCCGATTAATTTGGGGAATGCCAAGTTCCAAACCTCTAGTCATACGTTCATCCACTATTTCGAAATATCCCCATTATATTCTGAATTCACAGGTTTACAGAAACAATTAGAAGCATATAATAAAACCATAAGCAGTAATCTATACTATGTTAAAGAGATGCACAACCATTTTAAAATTACAAATTACTATATACAATTAATCGAAGAAAAAATTAATCACTTTCAAAAAGAAACATCTTCCCGTAATAGACGAGGACTTGTAGACGGACTAGGGATAATTATTAAAGAACTGACAGGAAATCTTGACGCAAACGATGGTCAAAAAATACAAAATTCTCTAGAAATTATAAAGAAAAACCAATATAATTTAGTTCATCAAGTTAACAATCAATATTCAATAAACAATGAAATAATTAATAAATTCAACAAAACAGTAGAAAATATAAAACATAACGAAATTATGATGTGGAAAAGAATAAAACAGTTAGAAACAATAATTAATAAAGCTCCCACACAAGTAGAAATATTATTTGCAAAAGATATTTTAAACCAACTCATTCAACTTTTTGGTATCATTTTTAATATATTACAAGACATCGAAAATTCAATAACATTTTGTCAGTTGAAAAT
The DNA here is from genome assembly GCA_028455855.1 of Meloe dianella. Classification (NCBI taxonomy): domain Eukaryota; kingdom Metazoa; phylum Arthropoda; class Insecta; order Coleoptera; family Meloidae; genus Meloe; species Meloe dianella. Next base: position 255,335 of record JAPTHL010000118.1, read on the forward strand.
CGTACACCCAAGTATAATTACAAACGAAGAACTATTGCTCGAATTACAAAAAATATCCACATTTTACCCTAACAAGCTACCCTTCAAATTAACCCTTCAAAATATCCTAAATTATAAAACGCTGTTACGCCCATCCTGTTTTCTTAAACAATCCGAAATAATCTATACACTCTCAATACCACTATTTGACAACAAAGACTATAAATTATTTTATTTCCTACCAGTTCCAAATAAAAATTACCAGGTTATTATCACTAATGCTAAATATATTCTAAAATCTGATAATGAGATCATCGCGTTGTCTGACATCTGTGACAAAATCAACAATCAATATCTATGTACACGCAGAAATCAAATATACCAAGAGACAATATGTGAAAATAATATCATAATTAAAAACAACTTTCAAGAGTGCCCATATTTTCAATTATTACCACAACCAATATTGGAGTTTATACCCGAAATTAACCAATATTTAGTTATGCCAACCAAGGCAATGAAACTCCAGTCTAATTGCCAACAAAGTTGGTCCACGAAAGAAATTCATGGTATTCTACTGATTAGTGAAAATCCACAATGTCAATATTTCATCAATGATCAAAAATTAATATTTAACGACACCACGATTGGTCAGCCGCTTATATTGGAAGATTTTGAACTACAATTAATCAATCGGTCAAAGATTAATTTACCTGAACTACACTTAAAAAATATCCATTTGGCGAAATTAGAAAATTTTCAACAACCACTTAAAATCATAGATGCTGAAAAAGAAAACTACTTGCATTTATCATCAACAGTGGTATTATATTGTATCCTGCTGGTATCATTATTATTTGTTTTCGTCAAATATTGTTGGAAAAAGAAGTCAGCAGTTCAAAACCCTCCGATGGTTCTACAACCGACGGAAATCAAGATATAATTTCAATCTCATCGGAGCTTCGATCCTAAGGGGGAGAAGTGATAATATCACCAAGTGATAATATCACCAGGAAATGTATTATTTTTATTGTAAAGATTGCATAACGTAATCTTATATAGAACATCCGGTTTGTCGCTAAATAAGCATAATTGATTTTGAATGAACTTGTATCTTTTTTAATAAATAAATTTTACTCTATGACTAGATACCAAATTGAACGGTTGTCTTATTTACTTGTTCAATTAATAAAAAATAAATTTTAAAAAAAACCCATTTCCAATAACTGGAAATATAATTTACACAAATTTACGCGTTTAAACTTTGATCCCGAAAAATAATAATAAAGAAATAAAATAAGAGCAAAAAATAAAATAAAATAACATTTATTAAAAAAAACAAATAAAATATACTAATCTATAATACAAAAGAAAAAAATACAAACACACACACACAATTACAATTATTATAAAAAAAATTATAAAAAAAACAAATAAAAAATTAAAGAAAACAAAATACAAAATTATGGTCATTTCTCTCTCTCTCTCTCACACACACACACACGACCTTATCATTTCTTTTTATCCGGTTTATATACACTTTTGCCAGCATCCTTTCCACCCTTTTCTTGTTGTGATATATAGTTTGTCCAGTCTTCTCAGCATTTTCTCACGTTTAATATCTAGCAACTTGACTTTCTTTTAAAATTTTATTTTTTCTAGATCTTGTTTGATGATTTCTTTCAAATCATTTTTAAAATTTCTAAAAATTATGTCTATAGGATCTCCACTTGTGAAGTCACTCTCTGTATCACTAGTACTAACAACAGACATTTCACTCGCTGCATTCAGCATTTTCGTCATGTCCTTCCCGGTGCTTTTCGGGGCCATCGTTGCCGTTCTCCAATCGACCTCTGAAAGGAGGATCATCTTCGGCGATGTTCGATTATTAATCTATTGATTAATGAAACAATTACAACTTATCGTTTATTATGGAAATATTTTCCAAAATTTCTTACCTTAGGGTCCGCTTTCTTTAATAACACGTTGTCAATTATCTGTATTTGATTCATCTTAATAACTTAGAACTGTATATAAAAATTAACCAAATTGTTGAGTTTATATACCATCAGGGGTTGGAGTCTTTCAGGCAATAGTACGACTGCGCATGATGCAAAATCAGCAATCTACAGATTTTATATAGGGGAGACTGGGGCTGGTTGTTACAGGGGTAGGTTGTAACAGCTAAACCAAAAACGCTATAGTGACGTTAGAAAAGAGATAAATGATCACGCCACTGTCGGATAACGTACCGCGCGAGCCAGTAGCGCTGGCGTTCTTGTGAGAGGAGCCCGAGCAAGTAGGCATCAAAAACGCAGGTTTGCAATTTTTTCATTTTTTAGCAATAAAAATAAGCAGAGATGTGCATGTTGGGGTATACACTCGTTAGTTCCTTCTGTTTACGATGAACCTACTTTTATAAGCCTTACAAATATTTGTGTTTTGATATTTCATCTCAAGAGGTTAATTTTAGTGTTGGGGCTAAAAGTGACATTTTTTGGGGCATCGTTATTCTTACTGACTGATATAATTTTAGTTACATAAATGTGTTATTTTTTCTAGGATGAGGAACTATAAAAGAAAGACTGAGCGTTGACAAATATCTGAAGACATCTACGAAAAAGCAGCAGCTGTTTTGGAAGAGGATGAAAGAAAAAAACTTCGTGATATCGCAAAAGATTTTGGACTATGTCATGTCGCTAACAAGATACATAAAAAAAACGAAGCAAAGCAAAAGGAGAGGGCATACCTATGGAATCTGTCACAGTCGGTTATCAAAAAAATAGACAAGTTTTTAGCGACGATCAAGAGACCGTTTTGGTGGATTACTTAAGAAAATGCAGCCAAATTGACTACGTGTTAACGCCTAAAGATGTCCGGCAATTAGCAGCATTCGCTTGTGCACTTAAATACAATGTTATTGTGCCGCAATCGTGGCATAATAATGAAGCAGGAGTTGATTTTTTGAGAGACTTTTTAAAACGCAACTCGTCTTTGTCCATGAGAACACCAGAGGCTACTAGCCTGAGTAGAGCTAGGTCATTTAATAAAACTAATGTTGATAAATAAAATTCTAAATTGACGGAGGCGTTAGATAAATATAAATTTTCTCCTTCACGTATTTGGAATGTCGATGAAACAGGTGTTTCAACGGTGCAGAAGCCTACAAAAATATTGGCTCCGAAAGGCTCAAAACAAGTTGGCTCTATAACATCAGCAGAAAGGGGCGGTTCTTGTGACTCTTTGTGTAGCAGTAAATGCAGCAGGAAACTCGGTGCCATGCATGTTTATCTTCCCGCGAATAAGATACAGGGACCATTTTATTCGAGATGGACCTGTAGATTGTATTGGCACTGGTAATTCGAGTGGCTGGATGACTGGCATTGAATTTAGAATATTTATGAAACATGCTATCGGCAGTGTGAAACCAACTCTATCTGATCCTGTATTGTTATTATTGGATAATCATTCTTCGAATTTGGACATTGTTTAATTTCATAATCTCAAGTAGTAACAGTAATGTCACGGGTGTATGACACACCAAGACACTCTACAGGATTCTGGTTCATCTTAACATATACGAGGGAAGGCATTCATGTATTGTAGATAAAAACATCTTTGGAAATGTGGATATCAAAGATTACAACAGCGCATATATTCTATATCTGCTTGCAGTGTATGATATACTTGGTGACAGTGAACGTATTGAACCTATATCTGACAGAATATCTGAAGAAGAGATGTATATGAGATATGCAACCTTCGAAGGTATTAATCGATCAGACAACCCAGACATTAATTATGCAACAAGCATCGGTAAGATTTGGGCAGAGCTCTTAGACAAAGTGAAAAGAGAAAATGTAGTCATATGGTGCGATAGCGATGCCACGTTTAGACTTACCGAGAAAATGATGTCAAGGAAGTACAGAGCAACTGATCAATGTCTAAGTAAATTGATGAATAAAGAATCTTTTGCAACGTCGCTTACGAAAGATTTAGCTGTAATTGGTGCAACTTCATGTAGACTTGGTGCACGTGTTCGTGATATAATAATAAACAAGTACAAAGGAGTCAACGAAGGATTATTGTACTGGAAAATAGCATACACATGGTGCCGTGGAGTTGAAAATATGATTATGCGTGGTATGACTCCTTTAATCAGAGATGTGCACTCAGAACTTCTGCATGGTGAGATAAATGGCGGGCTGTATGACTTTGAAAACACGGATCAAGGTTTCGCAGCATACATGGGTGCACACGAATCGTTTCGTTTTAGTGGATTTAATATAATTGTCTTTGATGATGCAATATATATCATGGATTTTTCAGCCACTGACCAGATACATGGTGTGGCCAAGATGTTAGAAGGCTCATGGTCGTATGCTAACAATTATAGAATATCTGGTACATTAGATTCAAAAGTCTACGATTATGTACAAGCTATGAGTGAAGCTCAAAAATGGGTAGCTGTTTCTCTAGAACGAACAAACTGTTCGCATAGACTGCCAAGAAGTATGAAGCAGTCCATTGCATTGCTCCAAAATGAACTGCATGCAGATCATGAGTTCTTAGAGACAGGTTACAGGGAAAAGACCCTTAAACTTAAAGAACAAATAAAAGAGATTCTAACATTACCCACATACTGCCCAGACTTCTTGATTAGTTTAAACATACCTGACCGGGCAAAGCTAGGCATTGGGAACATGTATTATTGCCTGACCTGACCTGCCCCAGATTGTGATATACAAGAGCTATTTACACGAGCATCTGAATACATGGCCAAAGCTAGGGTCGTTGACTGGGACATGTGGAATGACTTTTCAACATATTGTAAGTCATCAGATATATGCAAGGTCATGGTCAGAGAAAGAGCAATCCCTAAACACAGAACGACTGATAATTACCCTTTGGAGGAGAAAGCATGGGTAAATAGATGTTTGAAGGGTGAATTGACACTTCCCCAGATGATGAACTCGGGAAAGCATGGTTGTATAAACATTTCCCATTCAATAACACTGTAGAGACATGGTATTGCGAAGCAGCAGATGTCACAAGAGTTGATTCAGACTTAACTTTGTATGACAACATACAGGCAGCGTGACAGAATTAGCTGCAATGCGTTATTATATGCCCTTAAACATGCACCCTTTTTGAGCAAGAATATCCATCCCGCTGAAGTGTTTCCAAAACTATCACAAGGCACTGACAAATGGGACAGAGTTGCTGAGATGGCCGCGAAGTGTGAAGACACCAAAACTAAGAGTACAGTGCGTAAGACAAGGTCAGCACCAAACATATAAGCAAAATCACGGAAGGTTCAAACAAGCCAGTCAAGTAAACGCGGAACAGAAAAGGAATAAAAAACGAGATGTTCCTCATATTGTAATAAGAGGATTAACTCTCGTCATGGAAGTTCCATTCGTGAAGAAAACGGAGTTTAAAAGGTCAGTTAAAAAATCTGACCCAGCAACTAAGAAGAAAACCAAGGGTCCCAGAATCACTCGTTCCCTGAGTAACATTCTCATCATCTTACTCGCAGTAAGTTGCATCAATCCAGCAAACATGGCATACACAACAATCCGCCCAGAGCCAGGATTATACATAGAACCAGTGGGATATACCAGCATCGAAAGAGGAACGTTTAGAATGGAATTTATAGTTGCAAAATCAAGAATAAACAATGACGACACACAAATAGACCACATTATTAATCAACTAGACGAATTATGTTATAATGCAAAAAAGTTAAAGGACAGCCTTCATTGTAATGTGCTGATACACCATGTGAAAGAAGTAGGTCAAAATTTGCAACAAAAATTAAGAAAAATAAAAAATATGAACAATTCTCACAAGAAAAGAGGAATTTTAGGTAAATTATTAACCACAGTTTTTGGAGTGAATGATGAAGTTTATCAAGACATTGAATCATTAAATAAAAATCAACAAGAATTAATAGAACGTCTAATCATCAAACAAAATTTATGCTGATAGCAGTCGCTGAATTCAACAACACCGAAAACAGAATTCGACAAAAATTAGAATTTCAAGTAAAACTAAACCAAGGAATCGATGCAATTAATACGATGAGTAATTGGTACAGCGGTCCAGATGAGAACGCAATAAATATTAAAATCTTAGGAACATATCAAGTAGCAGCCAATTACTCCGAAGAATTGAACAAGTTCTACACTCAAATATGGCATATTTATATAGGAGAAGGGCATTACTACAACCTTATCTCACCTGATCAAATCGATCAAAAAATTAACAATGCGATTGCAAAGCTACCAGCTGGATTGACCATAATGCCTCATCCCATAATCACAACAAGCATCAAGGAGGACAGCGAAAACATCCTAATACACGGATACTTTGTGATCACCGAACAAACAGAATATACAGTGATCAAGGTAACTCCAGTCCCCACAAAGTTCGAAGAAAACAAATTCTGGGCTATAGAAACATCAAATGATCTGTTAGCAGTTGATTATGATTCTCAATTATACTTTGAAATAAACGAAGAAGAATTTCGTAATAGAATCAGATTGAACAGCACTAAATTCTTGTGTTCACCATCGATTGTCAGAAGTATAGATAACGGCCCCGACTGTATAATCAACCATATCTATCAACGATCAGGAGAAAACAACTGTGAGATAAAACAATATCAAACAAATGAATTAATATGGAAACGGTTGTATGCATCCAACACTTGGATGTATATTACACCAAAACCCACAAGAATCGCCCTGATTTGTAATGGAATTCGAGAAGATCTGAAATTGAACGAAACAGGAGTTCTAAAAATCTCCTCAAATTGTATAATAAAAACAAAACAAAAAAATTTAACACCAACACTGAGAAGAGATGCTGAATCAATTGTAACTGCATATATTAAATCCATCGAGATTAACACAACATTGTATCAACGTCAAAATTCAATCATCTTAGACAAGGAAAGAGATTCAATGCAATCTACTAATCTATCAACCTTAGTACTGGATGAACAGGCGATACAACAACGACTTCATGAAAATGTGTGGAAATCAGTACACCACCATTCAGGAATAGTCAGTAGTATCACAACAATAAGCATCATCTCAATCCTGATCATAACTTGGATAGTTTTCAGTAGTATAGTGATGCCGATCCTAACCCACTTTTTGACCATAACCTCACTTTTTCGAATTGGCGGAGGCGCCGGGCGAGCGATTTCCCGCTAGGGGGCGTTTGCGCGGGAAATTCAAATTGGAGGGGGGCGTTTGCGCGGGAAATTCAAATTGTGAGGGGTGGGGCAAATGCGCATGCGCTGACCCGACATGCATGCTCAAACTTGTTCGGTATCATTGTGACCTTGGGATGATTGAAAACACGTTTTTGCATATTGTATTTATTTTTATATGAGACTACATATTCAAACTGCTCTTATTAATCCAGCTGTTATGTTTGTTGTCGAATCCCAACCATTTCACGTATATTCTGTTTCCCTTCTTCTTCAAAACTCTTTCCACAAGGTACACATCCGGATGCTTGACTTTCTGCAATTCCATTTCATAGAAACCCCCCAATATAGATTCATCATGTTCATCTTTCAATAGATATGTGGTGGGATTGGTAAGTTGTACTTTCCTAACTGTAAATATTTCATTGGACCAATTTGGAGTGTATCCTTTATCAAACAATCCCCGGTATTTGCTTATCCTCACTTTATCTCCAACAGTGAATTTATGTGTTGGATAGGCAATTTTTATGTGGGTGTATGACGACCTTAGAATCGACTTCTCATTACTTTTGTTGACTTGCGACGGTTTCATTTTAATCGTCCTATGATAGCTGTTATTATACTTATCAACTATACTGTCAAGTAAATTCACCCATTTATAGTGTCCCTGTAAACTAAATTGTTTCCACATAAGGCTTTTCAACGTGCGATTCACTCTTTCTACTATAGACGCTTTTTTTGTGGAATACACGCTGTAGTGGTTGATACCATGTTTTGTCATTAGTTTCTGAAATTCTCTGTTGTAAAACTCTTTTCCTTGATCAGTCTGTAAGTTTATAGGTGTTTGTTGCATTAGAGACAGAATCGAGCTCATTGCTGCAGTGACGACCTTAGCTTCCTTGGACTTTACTGCAACGGCCCAAACATACTTTGAGAAACAATCTATAGCCACGAGTATGTACTTATATCCTCTATTCTCTTTCGCATATGGTATCATTTCTACAAGGTCAGCTTGTAAAGTCTCATATATGCCTTTCACTATTACGCGGCGTCGCTTGAAGTTGATTCTGGCTGGCTTGTGGAGTTCTTCAACAATGTCCACTTTAACGGCAGTGGGACCGTGTTGTTTCTTAACATTCATTACTCCTTGAAGTAAGACTCTTCTGATTCTACTGCTTCAAATCTGACTGGCAGTTTGATAACAATTTCTGCAGATAAGTTCTTTTGTTCAGTCGCACTATTGGCTTTCCACTTAAAAGAAATTGTGTCATTGAGTTTTAGTGGACAGTTATGAATATCAGACAAAGTGCGCTCTTCATTGTTTATGCAAATGGATATTTCATCTCCAAGGTTTACCGAAACGCGTTCTATAACCGCATTCTCAAGGAGAAACACATAGTATGGTAAATTATTATTAAGAACAAAATAGCCTTCCTTAATCACTGTCGATTGAAAGGTTAAAATAAGGTTATAAAATAAATAGTGAGATTGGACCAAACTTTCCACGTCTGCATCGGATGAAATTCTTCCATGCTTTGTAATATGGCGACCAAACTTATCCAATGTCATTTTATGCAATTATGCCTGCTTCACGAATTTCCTCAATAATTGAAACAATTTCGTTGTTATGACCTGTATGGCCTGCTGCCTGCGATGAGACTAATAGGCGCAGTCTATCAACGAGCTCATTTGCATCGTCCCAATAGACGAAATCTACTGGCTTATTGTTCAACACCTTTGACATTCCTCTACCAGATCTTGTTTGATTGAACCCACACACATCGTTACCATAATACATCGGTCCGATAATTTTTTTATATTTACTCTTTCGAGTCCCTAAAACCTGCTCGCTAGGATCAAAGTTCCTCTTCACAGCGCTACTGCTGTCTAGAATTTCTTTATAGTTCTTTAAGTCTTGTTCAGTGTAACTGATGGGATTGTTCTTAAAAAGGAGTTCATAGAGCCCTAGGGTTCCTTTGTACAAGGTATCATTGATTTTTACATCAGGACCATGAAATTTCACCTCAGCTGACCCTATGAAGTACTTTTCCTGGAAGCTATCATGCCTAACACCAGTTCGGTGATCGAATTTCTTTTCTTTATCATGGAACATTTTATCTATGTATCCACGAGGCAACCGATGGAAATCTTGAATGTAGTCATCATAAATTGGCGTATCGATAATTGCTTCGACATTTTTCTTACTTTCTTCAACAGACTTGTCTAGAGCTTCATCGAATGTATAGCTACTCTCTGGAGCAGGGGTGTACTGTGCTATCACTGTGTCCGTTTTAATGTCAGGTAATTTGCGAGTTTCACATTTTGGTGAAGGCTTACACACAAGTTGTGGCTCTACAAACTCTTCTTTAAGTGAATCAATTTTCTTCTTGAGATTGGTAACCTTCATTGCAATCCTCTTTGAGGCCTTTGTACTTTTAGGAGTCTCGCAAAACTCATTCTTTGTCTCAGTTTTCAGTCTCTTAGGTGTTTCAAAGCGACGATCGATGTCCAGAGGCTGGTTGTTGATATTTTGTCCATCTTTTATATCTAATTTATCAGCAATGGCTTCTAAGTGCTTAGTTATTGGATTAAAAGCATTCTCACGCCTCAGTTGATCTTCCTTCAATAAATCTAGCTTCTGTTTGATTTCATTTCTTTTCCGTAGAAGCTCCTTACTCAATTCGATTGACCTGGATATCTTTTGTGAATCCATTGCTTGCTTCAGGATCTAAAGCGTACTGATCTTATGCAGAGAATACATCTGCATATAACAGCTATAGCTGAATGAAACTGTCTATCCCTTTTCTGTACCTGCCACTGTAAATATCTCTCTCTTTGTCAATTGTTAAGAAATCATGATTATTCGACCAGCATAAAGAGCACATCTCTTTGAACTTGTCGAAAGCAAAGTCAGTGTTGACATGTTCATCATACACATGACGCAAGTTCATCTGGTCTTGTTTGAATATAATTAAAAAGTTGGCATTGTCACGAATTAGATGTTTAGGAATACTGACGTATGTTTGACACAAGTAGAAACAGTCAATATTTCTATGCCTTCCCATACTAAAATACTCTTTCATAATATTCTGTTTATCGCAGGCAACATCATCAAAAATGAATACTGAGTTCTCTTTTGCATTTTGCGGTGGAGGTATATTGTTATCTAGGCCACTAAATAAGCTGTAGGTTATTCCTCTGATAGGCTTCAACAATTGTTCTAAGTACACATATTTTGGTTGGAATAGCGACTTTGAATATACATAAACGTTCTGAAACCTTAATCCATTCAGATGTTCCAACAAGTTTATCATCACATTGGTTTTGCCACAATTTGATGGTCCTACAATAAGACATCTAACTGTAGACGGTAACAGTTCCCCATGTCTTTTACGAGCTTCAATAGAACTAGTATCATAGTTTTGGATTTTGAGACTTATAGGCTGTTCAACAACACGCATGTTGAACTAATACTGATGAGATTTATGAGCTCTCTTAACCATATAAATACTACTGCACGGCTTTCTTTGTTTTAGTTTTTGTGTATCTGTTGACGACTATAAATGCTAATTAAGAGATCTAAAACAGTCAGTCGAAGAGGCGCTCCCAGGAAGCAACGACATTGTGGGTCAGGATTTTTCAACACTCTAATAGATAAACTACCTGTTGAGCTACATATTCCTGGTTATAGATTCTGTGGACCAGGTACTAAGTTGAAGAAAAG
>JAPTHL010000119.1:0-36785 GCA_028455855.1 Meloe dianella
TGATCGTCTTTTAATTTTCAGTTATTAATGAAGCTAGCGATTGAATTCCTGAAAGAAGGAGAGTCTCATCCCAGGTCTAATACAGACGAAATACGTCTCAAATCGTGAAAAAGACAGAGCTCCACTTGAAATCTGATTAGATACATAGAACGATTACAAAATTTAATTCCATCATATATCTGTGTTTGATACCTCTGAAACGTATTTACTCGTTCTTTCCCGTGTCAAATGACGTCCAACCTCTATATTTTAAGTTATCTTGACGTTTTCTATGTATACATTGCATAAGATATAATGTACAGAGCATTTGATAGTCTTTTAATTTTCAGTTATTAATGAAGCTATCGATTCAATTCCTGAACCAAAGAAAGTCTCATCCTAGGTCTAATACAGAGTAAATACGTCTCAAATCGTAAAAAAGACAAAGCCGCACTTGAAATCTGATGTGATACATAGAACGATTACAATATTTAATTCCATCATATATTTGTGTTTGATACCTCTGAAACGTTTTTAATCGTTCTATCCCGTGTCAAATGACTTCCTACCTCTATATTTTAAGTTATCTTGACGATTTCTATGTATACATTGCATAAGATATCATGTACAGAGCATTTGAACGTCTTTTAATTTTCAGTTATTAATGAAGCTAGCGATTGAATTCCTGAACGAAGGAAAGTCTCATCCTAGGTCTAATACAGACTAAATACGTCTCAAATCGTAATAAAGACAGAAGCTCCACTTGAAATCTGATTAGATACATAGAACGAATACAAAATTTAATTCCATCATATATTTGTGTTTGATACCTCTGAAACGTTTTTAATCGTTCTATCCCGTGTCAAATGACTTCCTACCTCTATATTTTAAGTTGTCTTGACGTTTTCTATGTATACATTGCACAAGATATAATGTACAGCGCATTTAAACGTCTTTTAATTTTCAGTTATTAATGAAGCTATCGATGGAATTCCTGAACGAAGGAAAGTCTCATCCTAGGTCTAATACAGACACAATATGTCTCAAATCGCAACAAAGACAGAGCCGCACTTGAAATCTGATGAGATACATACAACGATTACGGAATTTAATTCCATCATATATTTGTGTCTGATACCTCTGAAACGTTTTTAATCGTTCTATTCCGTGTCAAATGACTTCCTACCTCTATATTTCAAGTTATCTTGACCATTTCTATGTATACATTGCATAAGATATAATGTACAAAGCATTTGATCGTCTTTTAATTTTCAGTTTTTAATGAAGCTAGCGATTGAATTAATGAAAGAAGGAAGTCTCATCCCAGGTCTAATACAGACTAAATACGTCTCAAATCGTGAAAAAGACAGAGCTGCACTTGAAATCTGATTAGATACATAGAACGATTACAAAATTTAATTCCATCATATATTTGTGTTTGATACCTCTGAAACGTTTTTAATCGTTCTATCCCGTGTCAAATGACGTCCTACCTCTATACTTTCAAGTTATCTTGACGTTTTCTATGTATACATTGCATAAGATATAATGTACAGAGCATTTGAACGTCTTTTAATTTTCAGTTATTAATGAAGCTATCGATTGAATTCCTGAACGAAGGAAAGTCTCATCCTAGGTCTAATACAGAGTAAATACGTCTCAAATCGTGAAAAAGACAAAGCCGCACTTGAAATCTGATGAGATACATAGAACGATTACAAAATTTAATTCCATCATATATCTGTGTTTGATACCTCTGAAACGTTTTTAATCGTTCTATCCCGTGTCAAATGACTTCCTACCTCTATATTTTAAGTTATCTTGACGTGTTCTATGTATACATTGCATAAGATATAATGTACAGAGCATTTGATACGTCTTTTAATTTTCAGTTATTAATGAAGCTAGCGATTGAATTCCTGAACGAAGGAAAGTCTCATCCTAGGTCTAATACAGACTAAATACGTCTCAAATCGTAAAAAAGACAGAGCTCCACTTGAAATCTGATTAGATACATAGAACGATTACAAAATTTAATTCCATCATATATTTGTGTTTGATACCTCTGAAACGTTTTTAATCGTTCTATCCCGTGTCAAATGACTTCCTACCTCTATACTTTAAGTTATCTTGATGTTTTCTATGTATACATTGCACAAGATATAATGTACAGAGCATTTGAACGTCTTTTAATTTTCAGTTAATAATGAAGCTATCGATTGAATTCCTGAACGAAGGAAAGTCTCATCCTAGGTCAAATACAGAGTAAATACGTCTCAAATCGTAAAAAAGACAAAGCCGCACTTGAAATCTGATTAGATACATAGAACGAATACAAAATTTAATTCCATCATATATCTGTGTTTGATACATCTGAAACGTCTTCAATCGTTCTATCCCTTGTCAAATGACTTCCTACCTCTATATTTTAAGTTGTCTTGACGTTTTCTATGTATACATTGTACAAGATATAATGTACAGCGCATTTAAACGTCTTTTAATTTTCAGTTATTAATGAAGCTATCGATGGAATTCCTGAACGAAGGAAAGTCTCCTCCTAGGTCTAATACAGACAAAATATGTCTCAAATCGCAACAAAGAGAGAGCCGCACTTGAAATCTTATGAGATACATACAACGATTACGGAATTTAATTCCATCATATATTTGTGTTTGATACATCTGAAACGTCTTTAATCGTTCTATTCCGCGTCAAATGACTTCCTACCTCTATATTTCAAGTTATCCTGACCATTTCTATGTATACATTGCATAAGATATAATGTACAAAGCATTTGATCGTCTTTTAATTTTCAGTTTTTAATGAAGCTAGCGATTGAATTCCTGAAAGAAGGATTTCTCATCCCAGGTCTAATACAGACTAAATACGTCTCAAATCGTGAAAAAGACAGAGCTCCACTTGAAATCTGATTAGATACATAGAACGATTACAAAATTTAATTCCATCATATATCTGTGCTTGATACCTCTGAGACGTATTTACTCGTTCTTTGCCGTGTCACGTGACGTCCAACCTCTATATTTCAAGTTATCTTGACGTTTTCTAAGTATACATTGCATAAGATATAATGTACAGAGCATTTGATCGTCTTTTAATTTTCAGTTATTAATGAAGCTATCGATTCAATTCCTGAACCGAAGGAAGTCTCATCCTAGGTCTAATACAGAGTAAATACGTCTCAGGTCGTAAAAAAGACAAAGCCGCACTTGAAATCTGATGAGATACATAGAACGATTACAAAATGTAATTCCATCATATATTTGTGTTTGATACCTCCGAAACGTTTTTAATCGTTCTATCCCGTGTCAAATGACTTCCTACCTCTTTCTTTTGAGTTATCTTGACGATTTCTATGTATACATTGCATAAGATGTCATGTACAGAGCATTTGAACGTCTTTTAATTTTCAGTTATTAATGAAGCTAGCGATTGAATTCCTGAACGAAGGAAAGTCTCATCCTAGGTCTAATACAGACTAAATACGTCTCAAATCGTGATAAAGACAGAACTCCACTTGAAATCTGATTAGATACATAGAACGAATACAAAATTTAATTCCATCATATATCTGTGTTTGATACCTCTGAAACGTTTTTAATCGTTCTATCCCGTGTCAAATGACGTCCAACCTCTATATTTCAAATTATCTTGACGTTTTCTATGTATACATTGCATAAGATATAATGTACAGAGCATTTGAACGTCTTTTAATTTTCAGTTATTAATGAAGATAGCGATTGAATTCCTGAACGAAGGAAAGTCTCATCCTAGGTCTAATACAGACTAAATACGTCTCAAATCGTGAAAAATACAGAGCTCCACTTGAAATCTGATTAGATACATAGATCGATAACAAAATTTAATTCCATCATTTATTTGTGTTTGATACATCTGAAACGTTTTTAATCGTTCTATCCCGTGTCAAATGACTTCCTACCTCTATACTTTTAGTTATCTTGATGTTTTCTATGTATACATTGCACAATATATAATGTACAGAGCATTTGAACGTCTTTTAATTTTCAGTTAATTATGAAGCTATCGATTGAATTCCTGAACGAAGGAAAGTCTCATCTTAGGTCAAATACAGACTAAATACGTCTCAAATCGTAAAAAAGACAGAGCCGCACTTGATATCTGATGAGATACATAGAACGATTACAAAATGTAATTCCATCATATATTTGTGTTTGATACCTCCGAAACGTTTTTAATCGTTCTATCCCGTGTCAAATGACTTCCTACCTCTATATTTTAAGTTGTCTTGACGTTTTCTATGTATACATTGCACAAGATATAATGTACAGCGCATTTAAACGTCTTTTAATTTTCAGTTATTAATGAAGCTATCGATGGAATTCCTGAACGAAGGAAAGTCTCATCCTAGGTCTAATACAGACAAAATATGTCTCAAATCGCAACAAAGACAGAGCCGCACTTGAAATCTGATGAGATACATACAACGATTACGGAATTTAATTCCATCATATATTTGTGTTTGATACCTCTGAAAGGTTTTTAATCGTTCTATTCCGTGTCAAATGACTTCCTACCTCTATATTTCAAGTTATCTTGACCATTTCTATGTATACATTGCATAAGATATAATGTACAAAGCATTTGATCGTCTTTTAATTTTCAGTTTTTAATGAAGCTAGCGATTGAATTCCTGAAAGAAGGAAGTCTCATCCCAGGTCTAATACAGACTAAATACGTCTTAAATCGTGAAAAAGACAGAGCTGCACTTGAAATCTGACTAGATACATAGAACGATTACAAAATTTAATTCCATCATATATTTGTGTTTGATACCTCTGAAACGTTTTTAATCGTTCTATCCCGTGTCAAATGACTTCCTACCTCTATACTTTAAGTTATCTTGATGTTTTCTATGTATACATTGCACAAGATAAAATGTACAGAGCATTTGAACGTCTTTTAATTTTCAGTTAATAATGAAGCTATCGATTGAATTCCTGAACGAAGGAAAGTCTCATCCTAGGTCAAATACAGAGTAAATACGTCTCAAATCGTGAAAAAGACAAAGCCGCACTTGAAATCTGATGAGAAACATAGAACGATTACAAAATGTAATTCCATCATATATTTGTGTTTGATACTTCCGAAACGTTTTTTGTCGTTCTATCCCGTGTCAAATGACTTCCTACCTCTTTCTTTTGAGTTATCTTGACGATTTCTACGTATACATTGCATAAGATGTAATGTACAGAGCATTTGAACGTCTTTTAATTTTCAGTTATTAATTAAGCTAGCGATTGAATTCCTGAACGAAGGAAAGTCTCATCCTAGGTCTAATACAGACTAAATACGTCTCAAATCGTGAAAAAGACAGAGCTCCACTTGAAATCTGATTAGATACATAGAACGATAACAAAATTTAATTCCATCATTTATTTGTGTTTGATACCTCTGAAACGTTTTTAATCGTTCTATCCCGTGTCAAATGACTTCCTACCTCTATACTTCAAGTTATCTTGATGTTTTCTATGTATACATTGCACAAGATATAATGTACAGAGCATGTGAACGTCTTTTAATTTTCAGTTAATTATGAAGCTATCGATTGAATTCCTGAACGAAGGAAAGTCTCATCCTAGGTCAAATACAGAGTAAATACGTCTCAAATCGTAAAAAAGACAAAGCCGCACTTGAAATCTGATGAGATACATAGAACGATTACAAAATGTAATTCCATCATATATTTGTGTTTGATACTTCCGAAACGTTTTTAATCGTTCTATCCCGTGTCAAATGACTTCCTACCTCTTTCTTTTGAGTTATCTTGACGATTTCTATGTATACATTGCATAAGATGTAATGTACAGAGCATTTGAACGTCTTTTAATTTTCAGTTATTAATGAAGCTAGCGATTGAATTCCTGAACGAAGGAAAGTCTCATCCTAGGTCTACTACAGACTAAATACGTCTCAAATCGTAAAAAAGACAAAGCCGCACTTGAAATCTGATGTGATACATAGAACGATTACAATATTTAATTCCATCATATATTTGTGTTTGATACATCTGAAACGTTTTTAATCGTTCTATCCCGTGTCAAATGACTTCCTACCTCTGTATTTCAAGTTATCTTGACATTTTCTATGTATACATTGGATAAGATATAATGTACAAAGCATTTAATCGTCTTTTAATTTTCGGTTATTAATGAAGCTAGCGATTGAATTCCTGAAAGAAGGAAAGTCTCATCCCATGTCTAATACAGACTAAATACGTGTCAAATCGTGAAAAAGACAGAGCTAAACTTGAAATCTGATTAGATACATAGAACGATTACAAAATTTAATTCTATCATATATCTGTGTCTGATACCTCTGAGACGTATTTACTCGTGCTTTCCCGTGTCACATGACTTCCTACCTCTATACTTCAAGTTATCTTGATGTTTTCTATGTATACATTGCACAAGATATAATGTACAGAGCATTTGAACGTCTTTTAATTTTCGGTTAATAATGAAGCTATCGATTGAATTCCTGAACGAAGGAAAGTCTCATCCTAGGTCAAATACCGAGTAAATACGTCTCAAATCGTAAAAAAGACAAAGCCGCACTTGAAATCTGATGAGATACATAGAACGATTACAAAATGTAATTCCATCATATATTTGTGTTTGATACCTCCGAAACGTTTTTAATCGTTCTATCCCGTGTCAAATGACTTCCTACCTCTTTCTTTTGAGTTATCTTGACGAATTCTATGTATACATTGCATAAGATGTAATGTACAGAGCATTTGAACGTCTTTTAATTTTCAGTTATTAATGAAGCTATCGATTGAATTCCTGAACGAAGGAAAGTCTCATCCTAGGTCTAATACAGTCTAAATACGTCTCAAATCGTGAAAAACACAGAGCTAGACTTGAAATCTGATTAGATACATAGAACGAATACAAAATTTAATTCCATCATATATCTGTGTTTGATACATCTGAAACGTTTTTAATCGTTCTATCCCGTGTCAAATGACGTCCAACCTCTATATTGCAAGTTATCCTGACGTTTTCTTTGTATACATTGCATAAGATATAATGTACAGAGCATTTGAACGTCTTTTAATTTTCAGCTATTAATGAAGATAGCGATTGAATGCCTGAACGAAGGAAAGTCTCATCCTAGGTCTAATACAGACTAAATACGTCTCAAATCGTGAAAAGGACAGAGCCTCACTTGAAATCTGATTAGATTTATAGAACGATTACAAAATTTAATTCCATCATATATTTGTGTTTGATACCACTGAAACGTTTTTAATCGTTCTATCCCGTGTCAAATGACGTCCTACCTCTATATTTCAAGTTATCTTGAGGTTTTCTATGTATACATTGCATAGGATATAATGTACAGCGCATTTAAACGTCTTTTAATTTTCAGTTATTAATGAAGCTATCGATGGAATTCCTGAACGAAGGAAAGTCTCATCCTAGGTCTAATACAGACAAAATATGTCTCAAATCGCAACAAAGACAGAGCCGCACTTGAAATCTGATGAGATACATACAACGATTACGGAATTTAATTTCATCATATATTTGTGTTTGATACCTCTGAAACGTTTTTAATCGTTCTTTCCCTTGTCAAATGACTTCCTACCTCTATATTTTAAGTCATCTTGACGTTTTCTATGCATACATTGCATAAGATATAATGTACAGAGCATATGAACGTCTTTTAATTTTCAGTTATTAATGAAGCTAGCGATTGAATTCCTGAAAGAAGGAAATTCTCATCCCAGGTCTAATACAGACTAAATACGTCTCAAATCGTGAAAAAGACAGAGCTCCACTTGAAATCTGATTAGATACATAGAACGATTACAAAATTTAATTCCATCATATATCTGTGTTTGATACCTCTGAAACGTATTTACTCGTTCATTCCCGTGTCAAATGACGTTTAACCTCTATATTTTAAGTTATCTTGACGTTTTCTATGTATACATTGCATAAGATATAATGTACAGAGCATTTGATAATCTTTTGATTTTCAGTTATTAATGAAGCTATCGATTCAATTCCTGAACGAAAGAAAGTCTCATCCTAGGTCTA
Organism: Meloe dianella; assembly: GCA_028455855.1. Lineage (NCBI taxonomy): Eukaryota > Metazoa > Arthropoda > Insecta > Coleoptera > Meloidae > Meloe > Meloe dianella. Next base: position 8,088 of record JAPTHL010000119.1, read on the forward strand.
ATACAGAGTAAATACGTCTCAAATCGTAAAAAAGACAAAGCCGCACTTGAAATCTGATGTGATACATAGAACGATTACAATATTTAATTCCATCATATATTTGTGTTTGATACATCTGAAACGTTTTTAATCGTTCTATCCCGTGTCAAATGACTTCCTACCTCTGTATTTCAAGTTATCTTGACCTTTTCTATGTATACTTTGCATAAGATATAATGTACAAAGCATTTAATCGTCTTTTAATTTTCGGTTATTAATGAAGCTATCGATTGAATTCCTGAACGAAGGAAAGTCTCATCCTAGGTCTAATACAGTCTAAATACGTCTCAAATCGTGAAAAAGACAGAGCTAAACTTGAAATCTGATTAGATACATAGAACGATTACAAAATTTAATTCCACCATATATCTGTGTCTGATACCTCTGAGACGTATTTACTCGTTCTTTCCCGTGTCACATGACTTCCTAACTTTATACTTCAAGTTATCTTGATGTTTTCTATGTATACATTGCACAAGATATAATGTACAGAGCATTTGAACGTCTTTTAATTTTCAGTTAATAATGAAGCTATCGATTGAATTCCTGAACGAAGGAAAGTCTCATCCTAGGTCAAATACAGAGTAAATACGTCTCAGATCGTAAAAAAGACAAAGCCGCACTTGAAATCTGATGAGATACATAGAACGATTACAAAATGTAATTCCATCATATATTTGTGTTTGATACCTCCGAAACATTTTTAATCGTTCTATCCCGTGTCAAATGACTTCCTACCTCTTTCTTTTGAGTTATCTTGACGATTTCTATGTATACATTGCATAAGATGTAATGTACAGAGCATTTGAACGTCTTTTAATTTTCAGTTATTAATGAAGCTATCGATTGAATTCCTGAACGAAGGAAAGTCTCATCCTAGGTCTAATACAGTCTAAATACGTCTCAAATCGTGAAAAAGACAGAGCTCCACTTGAAATCTGATTAGATACATAGAACGATTACAAAATTTAATTCCATCATATATCTGTGTTTGATACCTCTGAAACGTATTTACTCGTTCATTCCCGTGTCAAATGACGTTTAACCTCTATATTTTAAGTTATCTTGACGTTTTCTATGTATACATTGCATAAGATATAATGTACAGAGCATTTGATAATCTTTTGATTTTCAGTTATTAATGAAGCTATCGATTCAATTCCTGAACGAAAGAAAGTCTCATCCTAGGTCTAATACAGACTAAATACGTCTCAAATCGTGAAAAAGACAGAGCCTCACTTGAAATCTGATTAGATACATAGAACGATTACAAAATTTAATTCTATCATATATTTGTGTTTGATACCTCTGAAACGTTTTTAATCGTTCTATCCCGTGTCAAATGACTTCCTACCTCTATATTTTAAGTCATCTTGACGTTTTCTATGCATACATTGCATAAGATATAATGTACAGAGCATATGAACGTCTTTTAATTTTCAGTTATTAATGAAGCTAGCGATTGAATTCCTGAAAGAAGGAAAGTCTCATCCCAGGTCTAATACAGACTAAATACGTCTCAAATCGTGAAAAAGACAGAGCTCCACTTGAAATCTGATTAGATACATAGAACGATTACAAAATTTAATTCCATCATATATCTGTGTTTGATACATCTGAAACGTTTTTAATCGTTCTATCCCGTGTCAAATGACTTCCTACCTCTATACTTCAAGTTATCTTGATGTTTTCGATGTATACATTGCACAAGACATAATGTACAGAGCATTTGATAATCTTTTAATTTTCAGTTATTAATGAAGCTATCGATTCAATTCCTGAACGAAAGAAAGTCTCATCCTAGGTCTAATACAGAGTAAATACGTCTCAAATCGTAAAAAAGACAAAGCCGCACTTGAAATCTGATGTGATACATAGAACGATTACAATATTTAATTCCATCATATATTTGTGTTTGATACATCTGAAACGTTTTTAATCGTTCTATCCCGTGTCAAATGACTTCCTACCTCTATACTTCAAGTTATCTTGATGTTTTCGATGTATACATTGCACAAGACATAATGTACAGAGCATTTGAAGGTCTTTTAATTTTCAGTTAATAATGAAGATATCGATTGAATTCCTGAACGGAGGAAAGTCTCATCCTAGGTCAAATACAGAGTAAATACGTCTCAAATCGTAAAAAAGACAAAGCCTCACTTGAAATCTGATTAGATACATAGAACGAATACAAAATTTAATTCAATCATATATCTGTGTATGATAACTGCGAAACGTTTTTAATCGATCTGTCCCGTGTCAAATGACTTCCTACCTCTATCTTTTGAGTTATCTTGACGATTTCTATGTATACATTGCATAAGTTATAATGTACAGAGCATTTGAACGTCTTTTAAGTTTCAGTTATTAATGAAGCTAGCGATTGAATTCCTGAACGAAGGAAAGTCTCATCCTAGATCTAATACAGACTAAATACGTCTCAAATCGTGAAAAAGACAGAGCTCCACTTGAAATCTGATTAGATACATAGAACGAATACAAAATTTAGTTCCATCATATATCTGTGTATGATACCTCTGAAACGTCTTTAATCGTTCTTTCTCGTGTCAAATGACGTCCAACCTGTATATTTTAGGTTATCTTGACGTTTTCTAGATATACATCGCATAAGATATAATGTACAGAGCATTTGATCGTCTTTTAATTTTCAGTTGTTAATGAAGCTAGCGATTGAATTCCTGGACGAAGGAAAGTCTCATCCTAGGTCTAATACAGACTAAATACATCTCAAATCGTGAAAAAGACAAAGCTCTACTTGATATCTGATTAGATACATAGAACGATTACAATATTTAATTCCATCATATATCTGTGTTTGATACCTCCGAAACGTCAGGAATCGTTCTTTCCTGTGTCAAATTACGTCCTACCTCTATATATTGAGTAATCTTGACGTTTCATATGTATACATTGCATAAGATATAATTAGAGAGCATTTGAACGTATTTTAATTTTCAGTTATTAATGAAGCTATCGATTGAATTCCTGAATGAAGGAAAGTCTCATCCTAGGTCTAATACAGGCTAAATATGTCTCGAATCGCAACAAAGACAGAGCCAGACTTGAATTCTGATGAGATACATAGAACGATTACAATATTTAGTTCCATCATATATTTGTGTTTGATACATCTGAAACGTTTTTAATCGTTCTATCCCGTGTCAAATGACTTCCTACCTCTGTATTTCAAGTTATCTTGACCTTTTCTATGTATACATTGGATAAGATATAATGTACAAAGCATTTAATCGTCTTTTAATTTTCGGTTATTAATGAAGCTAGCGATTGAATTCCTGAAAGAAGGAAAGTCTCATCCCATGTCTAATACAGACTAAATACGTGTCAGATCGTGAAAAAGACAGAGCTAAACTTGATATCTGATTAGATACATAGAACGATTACAAAATTTAATTCCATCATATATCTGTGTCTGATACCTCTGAGACGTATTTACTCGTTCTTTCCCGTGTCACATGACTTCCTAACTTTATACTTTAAGTTATCTTGATGTTTTCTATGTATACATTGCACAAGATATAATGTACAGAGCATTTGAACGTCTTTTAATTTTCAGTTAATAATGAAGCTATCGATTGAATTCCTGAACGAAGGAAAGTCTCATCCTAGGTCAAATACAGAGTAAATACGTCTCAAATCGTAAAAAAGACAATGCCGCACTTGAAATCTGATGAGATACATAGAACGATTACAAAATGTAATTCCATCATATATTTGTGTTTGATACCTCCGAAACGTTTTTAATCGTTCTATCCCGTGTCAAATGATGTCCAACCTCTATATTGCAAGTTATCTTGACGTTTTCATTGTATACATTGCATAAGATATAATGTACAGAGCATTTGAACGTCTTTTAATTTTCAGCTATTAATGAAGATAGCGATTGAATGCCTGAACGAAGGAAAGTCTCATCCTAGGTCTAATACAGACTAAATACGTCTCAAATCGTGAAAAAGACAGAGCCTCACTTGAAATCTGATTAGATTTATAGAACGATTACAAAATTTAATTCCATCATATATTTGTGTTTGATACCTCTGAAACGTTTTTAATCGTTCTATCCCGTGTCAAATGACGTCCTACCTCTATATTTTAAGTTATCTTGAAGTTTTCTATGTATACATTGCATAGGATATAATGTACAGCGCATTTAAACGTCTTTTAATTTTCAGTTATTAATGAAGCTATCGATGGAATTCCTGAACGAAGGAAAGTCTCATCCTAGGTCTAATACAGACAAAATATGTCTCAAATCGCAACAAAGACAGAGTCGCACTTGAAATCTGATGAGATACATACAACGATTACGGAATTTAATTCCATCATATATTTGTGATTGATACCTCTGAAACGTTTTTAATCGTTCTATCCCGTGTCAAATGATGTACAACCTCTATATTGCAAGTTATCTTGACGTTTTCTATGCATACATTGCATAAGATATAATGTACAGAGCATATGAACGTCTTTTAATTTTCAGTTATTAATGAAGCTAGCGATTGAATTCCTGAAAGAAGGAAAGTCTCATCCCAGGTCTAATACAGACTAAATACGTCTCAAATCGTGAAAAAGACAGAGCTCCACTTGAAATCTGATTAGATACATAGAACGATTACAAAATTTAATTCCATCATATATCTGTGTTTGACACCTCTGAAACGTATTTACTCGTTCATTCCCGTGTCAAATGACGTCCAACCTCTATATTTTAAGTTATCTTGATGTTTTCTATGTATACATTGCACAAGATATAATGTACAGAGCATTTGAACGTCTTTTAATTTTCAGTTAATAATGAAGCTATCGATTGAATTCCTGAACGAAGGAAAGTCTCATCCTAGGTCAAATACAGAGTAAATACGTCTCAAATCGTAAAAAAGACAATGCCGCACTTGAAATCTGATGAGATACATAGAACGATTACAAAATGTAATTCCATCATATATTTGTGTTTGATACCTCCGAAACGTTTTTAATCGTTCTATCCCGTGTCAAATGACTTCCTACCTCTTTCTTTTGAGTTATCTTGACGATTTCTATGTATACATTGCATAAGATGTAATGTACAGAGCATTTGAACGTCTTTTAATTTTCAGTTATTAATGAAGCTATCGATTGTATTCCTGAACGAAGGAAAGTCTCATCGTAGGTCTAATACAGTCTAAATACGTCTCAAATCGTGAAAAACACAGAGCTAGACTTGAAATCTGATTAGATACATAGAACGAATACAAAATTTAATTTCATCATATATCTGTGTTTGATACCTCTGAAACGTTTTTAATCGTTCTATCCCGTGTCAAATGACGTCCAACCTCTATATTGCAAGTTATCTTGACGTTTTCTTTGTATACATTGCATAAGATATAGTGTACAGAGCATTTGAACGTCTTCTAATTTTCAGCTATTAACGAAGATATCGATTGAATGCCTGAACGAAGGAAAGTCTCATCCTAGGTCTAATACAGACTAAATACGTCTCAAATCGTGAAAAAGACAGAGCTCCACATGAGATCTGATTAGATACATAGAACGATTACAAAATTTAATTCCATCATATATCTGTGTTTGATACCTCTGAAACGTATTTACTCGTTCATTACCGTGTCAAATGACGTCCAACCTCTATATTTCAAGTTATCTTGACGTTTTCTATGTATACATTGCATAAGTTATAATTTACAGAGCATTTGAACGTCTTTTAATTTTCAGTTAATAATGAAGCTATCGATTGAATTCCTGAACGAAGGAAAGTCTCATCCTAGGTCTAATACAGACAAAATATGTCTCAAATCGCAACAAAGAGAGAGCCGCACTTGAAATCTTATGAGATACATACAACGATTACGGAATTTAATTCCATCATATATTTGTGTTTGATACATCTGAAACGTCTTTAATCGTTCTATTCCGCGTCAAATGACTTCCTACCTCTATATTTCAAGTTATCCTGACCATTTCTATGTATACATTGCATAAGATATAATGTACAAAGCATTTGATCGTCTTTTAATTTTCAGTTTTTAATGAAGCTAGCGATTGAATTCCTGAAAGAAGGAAGTCTCATCCCAGGTCTAATACAGACTAAATACGTCTCAAATCGTGAAAAAGACAGAGCTCCACTTGAAATCTGATTAGATACATAGAACGATTACAAAATTTAATTCCATCATATATCTGTGCTTGATACCTCTGAGACGTATTTACTCGTTCTTTGCCGTGTCACGTGACGTCCAACCTCTATATTTCAAGTTATCTTGACGTTTTCTAAGTATACATTGCATAAGATATAATGTACAGAGCATTTGATCGTCTTTTAATTTTCAGTTATTAATGAAGCTATCGATTCAATTCCTGAACGAAAGAAAGTCTCATCCTAGGTCTAATACAGAGTAAATACGTCTCAAGTCGTAAAAAAGACAAAGCCGCACTTGAAATCTGATGAGATACATAGAACGATTACAAAATGTAATTCCATCATATATTTGTGTTTGATACCTCCGAAACGTTTTTAATCGTTCTATCCCGTGTCAAATGACTTCCTACCTCTTTCTTTTGAGTTATCTTGACGATTTCTATGTATACATTGCATAAGATGTCATGTACAGAGCATTTGAACGTCTTTTAATTTTCAGTTATTAATGAAGCTAGCGATTGAATTCCTGAACGAAGGAAAGTCTCATCCTAGGTCTAATACAGACTAAATACGTCTCAAATCGTGATAAAGACAGAACTCCACTTGAAATCTGATTAGATACATAGAACGAATACAAAATTTAATTCCATCATATATCTGTGTTTGATACCTCTGAAACGTTTTTAATCGTTCTATCCCGTGTCAAATGACGTCCAACCTCTATATTTCAAATTATCTTGACGTTTTCTATGTATACATTGCATAAGATATAATGTACAGAGCATTTGAACGTCTTTTAATTTTCAGTTAATTATGAAGCTATCGATTGAATTCCTGAACGAAGGAAAGTCTCATCTTAGGTCAAATACAGACTAAATACGTCTCAAATAGTAAAAAAGACAGAGCCGCACTTGATATCTGATGAGATACATAGAACGATTACAAAATGTAATTCCATCATATATTTGTGTTTGATACCTCCGAAACGTTTTTAATCGTTCTATCCCGTGTCAAATGACTTCCTACCTCTATACTTTTAGTTATCTTGATGTTTTCTATGTATACATTGCACAATATATAATGTACAGAGCATTTGAACGTCTTTTAATTTTCAGTTAATTATGAAGCTATCGATTGAATTCCTGAACGAAGGAAAGTCTCATCCTAGGTCTAATACAGACTAAATACGTCTCAAATCGTGAAAAAGACAGAGCTCCACTTGAAATCTGATTAGATACATAGATCGATAACAAAATTTAATTCCATCATATATCTGTGTTTGATACCTCTGAAACGTTTTTAATCGTTCTATCCCGTGTCAAATGACGTCCAACCTCTATATTGCAAGTTATCTTGACGTTTTCTTTGTATACATTGCATAAGATATAATGTACAGAGCATATGAACGTCTTTTAATTTTCAGTTATTAATGAAGCTAGCGATTGAATTCCTGAAAGAAGGAAAGTCTCATCCCAGGTCTAATACAGACTAAATACGTCTCAAATCGTGAAAAAGACAGAGCTCCACTTGAAATCTGATTAGATACATAGAACGATTACAAAATTTAATTCCATCATATATCTGTGTTTGACACCTCTGAAACGTATTTACTCGTTCATTCCCGTGTCAAATGACGTCCAACCTCTATATTTTAAGTTATCTTGATGTTTTCTATGTATACATTGCACAAGATATAATGTACAGAGCATTTGAACGTCTTTTAATTTTCAGTTAATAATGAAGCTATCGATTGAATTCCTGAACGAAGGAAAGTCTCATCCTAGGTCAAATACAGAGTAAATACGTCTCAAATCGTAAAAAAGACAATGCCGCACTTGAAATCTGATGAGATACATAGAACGATTACAAAATGTAATTCCATCATATATTTGTGTTTGATACCTCCGAAACGTTTTTAATCGTTCTATCCCGTGTCAAATGATGTCCAACCTCTATATTGCAAGTTATCTTGACGTTTTCATTGTATACATTGCATAAGATATAATGTACAGAGCATTTGAACGTCTTTTAATTTTCAGCTATTAATGAAGATAGCGATTGAATGCCTGAACGAAGGAAAGTCTCATCCTAGGTCTAATACAGACTAAATACGTCTCAAATCGTGAAAAAGACAGAGCCTCACTTGAAATCTGATTAGATTTATAGAACGATTACAAAATTTAATTCCATCATATATTTGTGTTTGATACCTCTGAAACGTTTTTAATCGTTCTATCCCGTGTCAAATGACGTCCTACCTCTATATTTTAAGTTATCTTGAAGTTTTCTATGTATACATTGCATAGGATATAATGTACAGCGCATTTAAACGTCTTTTAATTTTCAGTTATTAATGAAGCTATCGATGGAATTCCTGAACGAAGGAAAGTCTCATCCTAGGTCTAATTCAGACAAAATATGTCTCAAATCGCAACAAAGACAGAGCCGCACTTGAAATCTGATGAGATACATACAACGATTACGGAATTTAATTCCATCATATATTTGTGATTGATACCTCTGAAACGTTTTTAATCGTTCTATCCCGTGTCAAATGATGTACAACCTCTATATTGCAAGTTATCTTGACGTTTTCTATGCATACATTGCATAAGATATAATGTACAGAGCATATGAACGTCTTTTAATTTTCAGTTATTAATGAAGCTTGCGATTGAATTCCTGAAAGAAGGAAAGTCTCATCCCAGGTCTAATACAGACTAAATACGTCTCAAATCGTGAAAAAGACAGAGCTCCACTTGAAATCTGATTAGATACATAGAACGATTACAAAATTTAATTCCATCATATATCTGTGTTTGACACCTCTGAAACGTATTTACTCGTTCATTCCCGTGTCAAATGACGTCCAACCTCTATATTTTAAGTTATCTTGATGTTTTCTATGTATACATTGCACAAGATATAATGTACAGAGCATTTGAACGTCTTTTAATTTTCAGTTAATAATGAAGCTATCGATTGAATTCCTGAACGAAGGAAAGTCTCATCCTAGGTCAAATACAGAGTAAATACGTCTCAAATCGTAAAAAAGACAATGCCGCACTTGAAATCTGATGAGATACATAGAACGATTACAAAATGTAATTCCATCATATATTTGTGTTTGATACCTCCGAAACGTTTTTAATCGTTCTATCCCGTGTCAAATGACTTCCTACCTCTTTCTTTTGAGTTATCTTGACGATTTCTATGTATACATTGCATAAGATGTAATGTACAGAGCATTTGAACGTCTTTTAATTTTCAGTTATTAATGAAGCTATCGATTGTATTCCTGAACGAAGGAAAGTCTCATCGTAGGTCTAATACAGTCTAAATACGTCTCAAATCGTGAAAAACACAGAGCTAGACTTGAAATCTGATTAGATACATAGAACGAATACAAAATTTAATTTCATCATATATCTGTGTTTGATACCTCTGAAACGTTTTTAATCGTTCTATCCCGTGTCAAATGACGTCCAACCTCTATATTGCAAGTTATCTTGACGTTTTCTTTGTATACATTGCATAAGATATAGTGTACAGAGCATTTGAACGTCTTCTAATTTTCAGCTATTAACGAAGATATCGATTGAATGCCTGAACGAAGGAAAGTCTCATCCTAGGTCTAATACAGACTAAATACGTCTCAAATCGTGAAAAAGACAGAGCTCCACATGAGATCTGATTAGATACATAGAACGATTACAAAATTTAATTCCATCATATATCTGTGTTTGATACCTCTGAAACGTATTTACTCGTTCATTCCCGTGTCAAATGACGTCCAACCTCTATATTTTAAGTTATCTTGACGTTTTCTATGTATACATTGCATAAGTTATAATTTACAGAGCATTTGAACGTCTTTTAATTTTCAGTTAATAATGAAGCTATCGATTGAATTCCTGAACGAAGGAAAGTCTCATCCTAGGTCAAATACAGAGTAAATACGTCTCAAATCGTAAAAAAGACAAAGCCGCACTTGAAATCTGATTAGATACATAGAACGAATACAAAATTTAATTCCATCAAATATCTGTGTTTGATACATCTGAAACGTCTTCAATCGTTCTATCCCTTGTCAAATGACTTCCTACCTCTATATTTTAAGTTGTCTTGACGTTTTCTATGTATACATTGTACAAGATATAATGTACAGCGCATTTAAACGTCTTTTAATTTTCAGTTATTAATGAAGCTATCGATGGAATTCCTGAACGAAGGAAAGTCTCATCCTAGGTCTAATACAGACAAAATATGTCTCAAATCGCAACAAAGAGAGAGCCGCACTTGAAATCTTATGAGATACATACAACGATTACGGAATTTAATTCCATCATATATTTGTGTTTGATACATCTGAAACGTCTTTAATCGTTCTATTCCGCGTCAAATGACTTCCTACCTCTATATTTCAAGTTATCCTGACCATTTCTATGTATACATTGCATAAGATATAATGTACAAAGCATTTGATCGTCTTTTAATTTTCAGTTTTTAATGAAGCTAGCGATTGAATTCCTGAAAGAAGGAAGTCTCATCCCAGGTCTAATACAGACTAAATACGTCTCAAATCGTGAAAAAGACAGAGCTCCACTTGAAATCTGATTAGATGCATAGAACGATTACAAAATTTAATTCCATCATATATCTGTGCTTGATACCTCTGAGACGTAATTACTCGTTCTTTGCCGTGTCACGTGACGTCCAACCTCTATATTTCAAGTTATCTTGACGTTTTCTAAGTATACATTGCATAAGATATAATGTACAGAGCATTTGATCGTCTTTTAATTTTCAGTTATTAATGAAGCTATCGATTCAATTCCTGAACGAAAGAAAGTCTCATCCTAGGTCTAATACAGAGTAAATACGTCTCAAGTCGTAAAAAAGACAAAGCCGCACTTGAAATCTGATGAGATACATAGAACGATTACAAAATGTAATTCCATCATATATTTGTGTTTGATCGACTAGCCAATTAACCAACTACTTTTGATGCTAAATTTACGTCTCAAAAAATGGAACTTCAAACATGCAAAATGGAACTTCAAAACATGCAAAATGGCGAATTTGAAACATCATAAATGGAACTTCAAATGTTTCCTAAACGTATATTCAATATCCTATTTTTTATAATAATATAGATATAACGACAACAGTAAATGTTGTAGGTATTGAACCCATTATATGGCCTCCGACAGATTTACCTACTTTGTTCCAGCGCATCCGCAAATTTTGGCTTTATCTTTTGCATTTAAAATGCTCTGTTTCCTGATTTGCAAGCATTCGAACTCTTCAAGCGGAGTCGGATTAGTTCTCCATTCATCTTTGAGATGTCATAAATACAGAAGCAGACACACATTGATTTACTTTTCTCGTATTGAACCTTTTGTTGTAGGTGTGGAATAAATCTCACCTGGCATGCCTTCATTCAAACCTGGTTGACGCATCTGCGCCCTCAGACAGATACACATTCATATATCCATTTAAATGACTCGTTGTCGGTACAATGACCGACACCCCACAACCAAACTATTCATCATCTCTGGCATATAAAGTGAGCCTACTCATTTTTCTACACACAAGTATAGGTAAGTGGTGCCACCACTTTTTTGACTATATAGTATTGTATATCGTTATGGTTTTCACTGCTCTAGGACTCAGTTATATTTTACTATACAAATATAGTATTCGTTTATGGTTTTATTAAATCTGGCGCTTGACCAGTTACCAGCACAATACACTCAACTTCCTATCTTTTACAACAAGTATAGGTAAGTGGTAGGAGTCACTTTTTTACTATACAAGTATTGTATATCGTTTATGGCTTTCACTGCTATGGACTCAGTCTAGATTTTACTAGCTACAAACAGTAGTATTCGTTTATGGTTTTATTAACTGGTGCTGCCAGTTATTCAGGGCACAAATCCGCACTTCTTCATTTTTTACTATACAAGTATAGGTAAGTGGCAGAGTTGCATTTTTTACTATACAAATATAATATATCGTTTATGGTTTTATTAACTGCTGGGCTCAAGTCATCCAGGGCACAAATAACATTTGCACCCTCTATTTTTTTGGTCAGCATTGTCAAAGGAGATAAAGCTAAAGTTGCTCTCCTGTATCGAGGTATCTAACCCACCCCACTACATCATTATTATATAATGTAAAACCGCGACTAGGCATGACCAATACAATGTAGAGGACAGAGGTCTAGTATGGGTATGAGTGTTAGGTATAAGAACCACCTAACAGGTATGAAGCGTTTCCGTCCTGTTAGTCATACGCCCATTATACCCTTCCTTAGCAACCCCGTCATAGCCACCAATCACCATTATTAGCTCACAAAAAGCGTCCCCATTGCAATCCAACTATAGGCAGCGTCACTATGACACTATAGAGAAACGATAAATTTTCAGCCTCACACAAGACTCCATCACTACTGATAAGCGCTAGATATACGAGAGCACGTCGTATTGAACTTTTGTTTTTCTATATATAGCATATGTAAACCACCACCACTACCTGATTGCCACGCATATACTTATACACGGCGCATAGTAAGGTCTTATTTATTTTCATCAGAAATTATATGACTACACGATAAAGTCTATTCATAGCATTCATCCCGGGCAGCTCGACGGAACATCTCACCTAGATCTTCCACCTATCCGCAAGCTAAGGGTTCAGTCTCGACAAGATCCGCAATGCGTGGAAACTGCTCTACCGAGAACAACACCCTGCCAGGTACGGAAGTCGTGTACGAACAGTTCCAAGTCTCGACATTCCAAATTATGTGAACCTGACTTGATCATCCGTCAGGATGATCCAGCTGAAACATACACAAAATAAATCTTGCCGTCAGCTACTTAGACCCCAGATGGGTAACTGGGTCGTCGACCTAGAGTACGAGGGTTAAACGCCTGATAAAGTTTCTTATCATTTCGAGCCTTTCGACTCACGACGACTCTTCACAATATCGCTGCCCGATATCTTTTGTCTGAGACAGGACACGGCCCTGAAGGCGTTCAGGATATCCTACTGATCGGTAGCTTCACCATCGCCCGCTCGAGCGAGTGCGTGAACCAGATGTCCGAACCTGCGGCTCCTCAGTACTGAGCAGGATCACTATCGCAACGACGAGCTATCAGTAGGGAGGACCTGGTCATGGCTACGGCTCTGCAAACCCAGTCCACGTTCCCTATCGGCGGGTGACACAACTGACGCTTGGCGAATTCTGCTTCGCAATGATAGGAAGAGCCACATCGAAGGATCAAAAAGCGACGTCGCTCACGAAACGCTTGGCCGCCACAAGGCAGGTGATCCCTGTGGTAGCTTTTCTCGGCACCTCTTCCGCCTAAAAACTCTTTCAAGCCAAAAAGGCTTCGATAGGCCGGGCTTCCGCAGTCCCATACATACTGAATATCGGGATCAAGCCAGCATTTGCCCTTTTGCTCTACGCTAGGTGTTCCGTCCTCAGCTGAAAGCGGGCACCTATACACCGTTACGTTCCTCTGAACTATGCCCCAGCCGAATGCCCCCCGCCTGACTGGGGCTCCAATCAGATTACTAAGAGCATAATTGGTGACTGGAATGCAACGTAACCAGTAGAACACCTGGACGTCTACTCTAATAAGACAAGCCCATTGATAACTCATGCAAGCGAAGTACGGCACGTATGTTCACATGAACACCACGCATACGCTTGTATCAACAAGACCACTGACAGCCGAAAAAGCTCAAGTAGCTACTTACGACGCCTTCGGTTTAATCTAGCAGAAAGAGCAATCAAGCAGCGGGCATTTCACTTGCGATGTCACCATTCCCACTTAGATACGCAGCCTCCCCACGTTCCTCATACATCGCCACTGATAGTTGAAGCTCACAGGGTCTCTTTCCCCGCTAATTTTCCAAGCCCGTATCCCTTGGCAGTGGTTTCGCTAGATAGCAAGTAGGGACATAAGAGCATCGCTTATCTGATTCATGCGCGTCACGAATCAGCTGACGAGGGATTTGGCTACCATGAGAGAGTCGTAGTCACTCCCGCCAGTTCACCGTGCGTCGCCGAGTTCTCAGACGTTGACACTTCAATAGCACTGGGCCGATTGTCACATTGCGCCATCTTGGGGCTCATCGCTACTGCTTTGTGTTTAATTAGACAGTTGGATTTCTCCGTCCGTGCCAATCCGAGCGTATTGTTGGACGGCGCGAGAGGATTCCAGCATCGAATCACATCATATAAATGATGCAGAACCCATTTCAAACTGAAGCCCTCGCAGCAAGACAGTTCCGCTCGCAGGAGGCCAAGGCACGGACCCAACTGGACGATCAGAGACTTCGAAATCCCCATCCACCGGCCCAGGCCCCGCACGCTGGCCCATCACCCACATTCCCCGTTCAAGCCCCGACACGCCCCGACTCCGCAGAGCCAATCCTTATTGGATGGTTACGATCCAATTCCGCCGACTTCCCACTGACACTAGATCCGATTCACTATAGGCTATTGACCTTGGTAGCACCTGCTGCGGATATGGGTACGAACCGGCGCGACACCTCCACGCGGCCCTCTCCCGGATTTTCAAGGTCCGAGGGAAGATTCGGACACCGCCGCACCGTGCTTCTTCGCGTTCCAAGCCATATCCCCTGGCGAGGCAGGATTCCAATGGAACTCGAACGCTGACGAGCAGCTTCTCAATTCCCGATGAGGTCTCGGGTCTACTTCCGGATTCTACCGACGACTCTTAGTCAGGGCCGCCTCCGAATGTATTCGCTGCCGGGTATCCGGAAGAGGAACCGGATTGCCTTTGCCTGATGAGTGTCCGGCTAACTCATTTTATTTTGTCAAATACAGTATACATAATAAATAACACCATCAACATCGGCATCAGCCGAGGGCTTGAAGGCTCCGACCGACCGTGTGCAACAGCTGTTCACACGAGCCCCATGCACACCAGCTCCAGGGCCTCGCTGGAGCATTCGCCCCACCACCACCAAGATCTGCACCGACCGGCGAGTTCAATACGGTCCACGACCAATCCTTCTGCGCACACCGCCGCGACCTCCCCACTCATCAGGGTGCTTCATCACCAGAATCATACTGAAGACATACGCCATTGCACAATGCCACTAACGTACGGTCCGAGTATAACGCAGCGCCCCCGAGCGCCATCCATTTTCAGGGCGAGCAGCTTCGCAGGTGAGCCGTTACACTCCTAGCCGATTCCTACTTCCATGGCCACCGTCCTGATGTCTTGAAGTGTACCAACACCTTTCATGGTGTCCCATAAGCGTTGTTTTAGGCGCTTCAACTTAGATGTTTGGTTCATCCCACAGCGCCAGTTCCGCTATACCTAACAATGGCCCACTTGGCATTCTCATCTCAGTCTTCAGCTTGCGCAGTTTCATTTAGCAAGCCACATGTACCCATTTCAAAGTTTGAGAATAGGTTGAGGTCGTTTCGACCCCAACGCCCTCTCATGATTTGCGTTGAACCAGATGCACGCTCTCCCAGTGCCAGCTATCCGGCAGGAAGCTTCGGAGGGAGCCAGCTACTAGATAGTTCGATTTAGTCTTTCGCCCGATTACCCAGTTCTTAGCGCATCCATTTGCACGATCAGAATACGCTGACGGACCTCCACCAGGCGTTTCCCCATGACTTGCTGTCCTGACCAGGCATAGTTCACCATCTTTCCGAAGGTTCTCAGCACGATGCTTTGGGCGCGCCTCTTTTCATGGTGACCAGCTGCAATGCTCGGCTGAGGCAACTCTGTCGTAGTATATTGCCACTTCCCTTTTATTTATTTTTAATTATATAATCTTTGCTTTCCATTTCGCCGTTTTGGTGTGATGATTTCCCACTTGACTTGCGCACATGCTACTTGGCTCCGTGTTTCATAGACGGGAAACCTGAAATCACCCAAAAGCTTTAGAGCGTCGGACATTTATATATCATGTCTGTTTGAGATTATTGTGACTAATAATGATTCGGGGCAAGCACTTGGATGAGTCCTTGAAAAACTAACCAGAACACGAATATGCTCGTTACAAAACCAACGCTTGAAAGTGACTTCAGCGATAGCATCATTTGACTTGTCGATTAATTCATCAGAATTATGTTTGAACAGTAGGCATACTCGAAAGCATACCATACTGGATATTTCCACATTGCCAGCTTTAGACTGACATCTGACTCATTTGACGTTTTACGTAGAAAGCAGCTGCTATCCATCATGAACTGCATATAACACACGCTGTGCAAAACCATGACAAGTCAAAATTTTGTCACACAAACCATCTATGACCGAAGATGAGATACGCTGAATCCTTCTCGTTCTATCTTTCGGGTTTCTCAAGGCATTCAACCCGAAACGGTTTCACGTACCATCCACTTTCTCTTCGAAGTCTCTTTCAACTTTCCCTATGATCCTTGTTTGCTATCGGTCTGTGGTCGTTATTTGCAGTCCTTAGACTTGGAGTTTACCACCCCACTTAGGGCTGCACTCTCAGATCTGACTCAGGACAAATCCCGTCAATTGTGGGAGGACGGGCCCGTGATTTTCACCATGGGTTAGGGCCCCTTGAAGAAGGACTTGGATTCGACTGCACAATCCAAAGATATTCGATTCTCCTGATATTACATCTCCAATGTCCAGATTCAACATGGCATTCAGTGCTGGGCTCTTCCCGCTTGCTGCTGCTACTAAAGGCAAAATCCCAGTCAGTTTGTTTTCCTTTGCTCATCATGCTGAATCTTGAGTGTAGTTCACCTATTCTGCAGGTCGCTATTTTATATTTTAGTTTAGTTCATTTCTAGCATTCCAAAAATATAGTACATGATATCTATCATTTTCATCATATTTAACAAAACGACAATCTTTTCCTTTTTACATGATACTTCAAAAAGATTATCGGCAAGTCGAACAAACCTCCAGCAAGTCATTACTCTTTTCAGGACGTCCCGGATATATGTGCTAAATTTAGAAGCAAACACCATTTTGTATACCAACACGCTCCGACATCTTCTATTATTAAAATAGTGTAGTATTGCAACAGTAGTAGAAGACCGAGAGTCATCTGCAAATGAAACCGCCCTCAACTGAGGCGATAGTCCAGGAACAGTATCCGAGGCACCGCACGGTCCGAATGTCTGATGTCCATGTGTCCGGCAGTTCACACTGAATCATGCGGAGTCAGCTGCGTTCTTCATCGACCGACGAGCCGAGTGATCCCACTGTTTCAGGTACATTTAGAATATGTCTTTCAACAGTATTTATTTAAGTTCCAGTATACATATGTATTAATGAAGTTGGTGATATAATATAATAACATGTATATTCTGTATTGTTGACGTAACATCACAATGATGAACATAAGGACAGAATGGTATATAATGTTCATACACATGAACTCCGAACCACGATTCGCATGTCCAACATGACATTACCATCAGGTGTTTCTCATTCACCGATTTGTTTGTGAACTGGTTTGAATGTGTCTTGACGCCATTCTGCTAGATTGGGGTTGTCCGATTGTCCATTCCATGCTTCCCATTCGATGGGGTACTCACTCTGGTGCTTTTCGCGATGATGTTGCATGCTTTCTCCAACGCACATACACCATCATCCAAAGGTGCTTGGTTTCACCTCTGTGGCCAGTTCCAGATGTGTCTGACTTGGGATAGTGCCCCATCTCCCGTTTTTTGGTGAACTGTTTTGTATAATGTTTAGTATTTTCACTCTGTATTTTGTGATTTCCATCACAGCACCATGTGCTTCCAGCAGCATCATATTGTTTCATAACCCATTCATATATATTTCATCATATCCTGTAATGTTTTGATGGTGGAATGCTGCATACCACATGCCATGGCTTAACTGCATATATCCTTTGGTTTACTCACATACATCATTCACATGCACACATCACATTCATGTCTTGACGATCCACTGTTCAGGATACAATAACATATCTGTGAGAAACGACACTCATCATAGCCGCCCACCAGGATACGACATCATACGCCAGGAGACAAAGGTGATACCATCATCATCCCTTTTAGTTTGCAAAGGAATATCCAAATCCAACTGACATGTCCCTTTACATCCGATCCATGATGATATTGTATGGGTTGGTCATTTGCTGAAGATTATCCAACAACAGAACTTCCCCTCACAAGGACAGAGTCCCTGACATCGCCGCGGCTAAACAACTCTACCAAAGTACACAGCCCGGCTCGACTCCATCCAAAGAGCTCTTCTCAGGCACAGCAACTTCATGGCCCTAAGATACTTAGCACCTAGAGGCCATGCTGCCATCCTCAGCTACTTTGTTACTTTGCAATTCCTACGGTTTTAATAATAAATTTAACACCAACTTTAGAAAAGCAGTTTATATCAAACTATAAATGTTATACTTTTCAAAAAATTACAGGATACTACTTCTGAGGTTCACCTACGGAAACCTTGTTACGCCTTCACTTCCTCTAAATTATCAAGTTTGGTCATCTTCCCAGCAACACTGACATGTTAATGCTACCGGCCAACCACTGAAGACCTCACTAAATTATTTGAATCTGGGCAGCCATGGTGGTGCTAGGGTAGGACCAAAGTATCAACTGAAGCTTATGACTTGCTTTACTGGGATTCTTGTTCAATGGTAGATTTTTAAATCCCATCCTGAGCACCTTAGGAGGTTTCATGGACTAACCGTGCTCCTGACAGGGAATACATGCTATTTCTTCAGGCAGTGTGTGGCCCAGACATCTGAAGGGGCATCATATACCTGTTATTGCTCTATCTGCCAACAACTGTGTGTCCTTAGTAATAATTATTATATGCTAATAGTAAAAAACCATGTAAATAGTATAAAGAGGTCATTAACCTGAATATCACAGTGCCTTCAGTTTAAATATCATTTAGCAGTATTGTTGATTGTAATTAACCAGTAGAACTGCTCCACCAAATTAAGCAACGCCACGCACCACCACCCATCAACTACAATAGTTCAATCCGCTCAACCTCCCAGTGCTGGCTTGGTATTCTGGTTACTTAATCAGCTGCATAACTTTACTCCCTGGTGCCTTCCGTCAATTCCTTTAAGTTTCAGCTTCTAACGATACATCCCCCGTAATCCAAAGCTTTGGTTTCCCGGAGCTGCCCGCCCAGTCATCGGAGGAGCATCGGCGCATCGCCTGCCGGCATTGTGTATGGTTAGAAACTAGGGCGGTATCTGATTGCCTTCGAACCTCTAACTTTCGTTCTATATCTAATGAAAACGTTTTTGACAAATGCTTTCGCTTACGTTCGTCTTGTATGATCCAAGAATTTCACCTCTAAATGTCGCAATACCAATGTCCCCATCTGTTCCGATTGTACCATTACCTCGCGTTCCATAAAACCAACAAAATAGAACCGAGGTCCATATTCCATTATTCCATTAACATACTATCAGGCAAAAGTTTCAGCCCGCTTCAAGCACATTCGATTTGTTCCAAGTACATCAGCGGCCCACCTCTGTGACACTCGATTCAAGCAACGCGAGCGATCAGATAGGGCCGCCCGGTCTAAGAGCCAAGCCCACCGGCAGGCACCGTCCCATGTCACGCCAGTTTACACCGCCAACCATTAACGAGTGGATGAGATACCCACGACCAGCTTTTAACTGCAATAACTTGAATATACGCCATCGCGATGGATGGCGCCGCCTGCATATCAGACTTGCCCTCCAATTCATTCTCTTGAGCCATCCAGCGATCATTCCCATTACGGCTTCAACTATCCTGTATCGTTATTTTCGTCACTTCCCCGTGCCGGAGTGGGATCGTGTGCTCGTCCGCCTTCCTTGGATGTGGTAGCCGTTTTCAGGCTCCCTCTCCTAATCAATCCATCCCCGTTACCCGTTACAGCCACTGTAGTGAGAACCTACCATCACAGTTGATAAGCAACATTCCAAGATGCGTCGCCGTGTTAGACTGTGTGATCACAAACTATTCAATTTCTTATTTAATTACTATGATGAAGATGCTACTGATTCATTTTGATCTAATAATATAATTTCTGACTTCGGTTGGAGTTCTGTTTGAAATGATATTAGCTCTAATTACCACAGTTATCCAAATAAATGTGGGTACCATCTAAGGAACCATAACTGATTTAATCAGCCTTTGTGGTTTCACCTTAATTTGGCTTGTACTGAGACATGCATGGCTCAATCTTTGAGACAAGCATATGATGCTGGTACTATCAGCCTAGGGAACTGCTTTTAATATATAAATATTATCAATTATTGATAGTAATTATATCTGCAGAAAAAAATTCTTTATGTCTACGGGTTATAGAAATAAATTTCTATTAATAATGATTTAATGTCAATGATCTATAATGCTAGACCACATTCATTATTAATTGAGAAGAATATAACCATTTCATCTACCAACTCAACCCCAAAAGTGAGAAGTATAGCAGTGACCAGTGATGGAACAAGCCCATTACCATTTTATTGATATTGATATACAAGTCACTAGCTCCATACTCATAATGCTACCACTAACAAAACAGAGCAATGAGTTTAAAGGAATGAGCAGACAAGGCCATAAATAAGCTTTCCTCTCCTTTATATCTTGAATATTTAAATGTTTATTGGATACCCAGTCTCTTTGCAATACCAGCTACCAAGCAACAGAGAAATTCTGATTTTTATAAATCATACACTTCTTTGCCCCTACAGAATGATAGTAAGTACTATTTTAGGTAAACTTCAGAGTCATTTGAAAGTATATTTTACCTTTTTGTCGGACACCCAAGTTGATTTCATTTAACGATAAAGCAACAATCAAATGCTCATTTGTTTAATCACATCCTTGCCTGACACAATCATTTTATTACGATTAGGTACTCATTGTTGAAAAACCTCACTTTCTCTATCACCTTTGTCATACAAATTTAGCTGATGTTAAACGTTTCTTTTATCAATATTCATCATATAAATATTCGACCGGCTACAGAGAGGCACCTTAAAATTCAAAGTTCATTGGCATTAAATCATCAAGCATTTCTAGCAATATGAAAATAATACTCACAATAATTACCAAACGTTTAAAGTTGACCGCATAAAGAGCCGCGAACCACAAAACGCTCAAACCCGCGATCTTGCTGTGGCAAACCGTCAGTAGACGACAAGACAGTTCGAGAAGCTTCAGAAGTGAAGATTTTCGATCCTTGCGCGCTCCTCTACACTTGTACACCTCGATCAGTTTTTGATCTTGTGAAAAGCTAACGAGCGATGCGCTTGGCTGAGACTCACGATCTTTTATCGATGTTTTTGCTTAATTGTGGATTAGGTATTTTTACGAGCAATGACAATCAAGTTCTGATAGCACCAAGTATTTCATCTTTACGTCAAATGCTGAAACGAAATCTCGACGATGCTTGTCGAATGTTCAAAGTCATGAGTTACCGACTAAGCGGCTAATCAGGAAGCGCTCGCTGGAACCCCGCGTGTGTGCGGCGAAACCGTCAGGTACACAGGATGACCGAGAAGCTTCAGAAGTGAGAATTTTTCGATCCTACACACTTCTCTGTACACTCGTATACCTCAATTAATTTTTGATCTTGTGAAAAAGCTAACGACAATGCGCTTGGCTGGCTGGACGATCCTTTGTCTGAATATTTTTCTGTTTAATGACAGAATAGGTATTTTCAGCAATGACAATAGATCGATATGTAGCTGTTCGACTTCATGTCAAAATACCTAAATAGATACTTCGATAATATTTATCAAAATGTTCAAGAAAAAAAGTTGACCGCACAAGGGCCTAGCTGAACGACAGAGCGCTCGCGTAAACCCTGGCGAGTGTTGCCGTGGCGACCGTTGGTACACAGCCGGTGGCGAGCTTCAGGAGAAGTTGAAGATTTTTCGGTTCCTACGCACTTCTCTACGCTTGTATACTCTAAGGTTGATTTTTGATCTTATGAAAAAGCTAACGAGCGGTGCGCTCGGCTACACTCTACGGTTTATCCTCGTTGTGGATTTATTACGTTTTGTATGGGGTGCTACTGAAAAGCTTCTGTCTCTGAGATACACAAACATTTATATATCATACCAAGACCACCAAATCCAGGCAATAATGTCGCAAACATGCGCTTTGATATGAAGAATCCGTCTCAGTCTCATTCGAGTAGACGTCTACGTAGCCAAGAATCCCGGTAACTTGACCAAGGTGTGGTGGTATTTGGCGGTGGATCTGATGATGCAGCACTCACATTAGCGACGCTTCATGGTGCTGTAGTTTTTATAAATATTTCGTTAGTAATTATCAATAGCGCAGAAAGCTCATTCATGTGGTTCTCTGCGTCCGCCTCGTTAATGGAACATCTCGCTACAGTCTTCCGACGGAGTCCGGCTATGCTTTCATCGACCTCAAGCATCCGCGGTACTCGGAGGCTGTACTGCTCCTGATACGAAGCACCGCCTTGCCGGGTACGTAAGTCGTGTACGAACGATTTCGAGTCTGGACGTCGCGATGATGCGAAGGCAGCGATTATCCAGTAGCAGAAGGTGCCCGCGAACATGACAGAATGCCTTGCTGCCCAGCTAAAGGAGTGGCATTCAGACGGTGACTGCAGCTCGGTCGAGACGGTACACGAGCACGAGGTTTAAACGCCTATGATGAAGTCTTAATCATTTAGAAGCCCTTCGGCTCACGATGCTTGTACGATATCGGTCCCCGATGTCTTTTCGCAACGATTCGTCAGGTCAGGGTCATTGATGCTCTACAATGATCGTCGACGACCGGCGTCGATATTTCGACAAAAAAGTCGTGTCCCGGTGTATGAAATCAGTCCGCGATGAAACGAGGCATTTGCTGTCATCTTGATTTTACTACCACCAACTGTAGCATTTGTCTAATAGAAGATTACAAGACAAGCGATCTGATAGGCGTCAGTCGATGATACTATGATATGTGACGGCTAACCGACAGATATAAATGCGATCATGCGGGTGTATGGCGAGGCATTTGTTATCACAATTTTGTGTCTGTCCGCACATGGAACTATGTAGGCATTTGCGTTTCGGTCAGACATTTCTTTCGTCAAGGATGACTAGCTAAGTCGCTCTCCTCGAGGCATCGTCTCCCACCCCACTACACCACTGGATTGTATAATGTGAAACCGCCGACTAGGCATGACCGATGCAATGTAGAGGAACAGAGGTCTCGTATGGGTGTGTCAGCGTCCGGTGTGCGCGACGACTCTGCTAGTTGATGAGTGATTTGTCATGTGCTGGTGGAGTGCATACTGCGCATGTACCCTTGCTTTGGCACCACCCCGTCATGGCTACCGACTGCCCATGGATTTTGTCTACACGACGAAGCGTCCCCATTGCAATCCAGGATGATCAGGCAGCGTCACTATGACGCTATAAGGACTCATAGAGTTTCAAGCTGCCTACAACAATATATACTCACCACGATAGAGCGCCATATGATGATAGAGTCCATGGTATTTGAAGGACTTTTGTTTCTGATAATACGGCGGATGCTGTGGCCGGCTGAGCCGGTGGGTGGCCGATGCATGTGCTGATGTGCGGTGTATGGTAGAGTTTTGATTGTTCATGTACGTCACTAATACGAGTGGCGGAGGCATTTGCTGCCAGGAGTGGCCGTCAGAAGTTTCAGGAGCGTCTCGATGGAATGTCTGTTGCAGCTCGTTTTGGTCGATTTGGGGGGCTGTGCTATGTCAGTATCAGCATTGATCGTAATAGCTGCCATTTGAACATTTGAAGTTTGTTCGTTTGTTCCACACTCTTACATACCCGATTTGATTGTAACTTGATTGCCACGCAGACATGTCGACGTCTGCTTGCACAATTTTCATGCGTCCATCTAACGTCCGACTGGATAGCGAATCGAGCCGATTGCTAGGTCTTCGGAGGTTTGCTTAAGTACGGCGGCATATTGGTTACGACTACTGACCGTTGTATGTAACCGCGAAGGAAATATGGACAAATATCGGCGATAAACGTCGTGTCGTCCCGCTAGTATCCTCTACATATCTTGTAGTCGTTTGCATTAGCATAATATGAGTAAAATCTCCTAAGACGAGTCTTTGCGGGACGACGACTACAGGATACTATGTATGGTCTGAACTTTTGTAATGGACCGTAGGCAGTATAACGGCCTATTCTCGGCAGCACTCTAACGAAACGACGCGCCCTACTCCGCTAGACCGCCACGCAAAAACCTTTAAATACGCATTGGAAATCTGAAGTTCCATGTTTAGTTCTATGGAACTTCTGATTTCTAAATTTTTTAACTTTGTAAATACGGTCTTTTCGTATCAATTTTATGGTTTTTTATTATCTTTTGAGTTGCATTTACTTCTCTATTGATGAATAATAATTTTAGAATTACGAGTTAAGCTGATTTTGGCGTTTATAATATTCAAAAAATCTAGAAATCTGAAGTTCCATTTTTACTAAATATGGAACTTCAGAATTGATGCTTTGAACTTCGATTTTCACCAAAATGGAACTTCAGAATTGATGTTTGAACTTCCATTTTCACCAAAATGGAACTTCAGAATTGTATGTTTTGAACTTCCATTTTCACCAAAATGGAACTTCAGAATTGTATGTTTTGAACTTCCCTTTTTGCTAAAATGGAACATCAAAACATCAATAATTTCAACATTATTTCTAGGGGTTTATTTATAACATATTTCAAGATTTCTCACTATTATTGTGTGTATATAGACCCTATTATTGAGATGTGGATTTATTTATAAAATCACACTGTTTTGTTGAATATTATAGAAAATATTCGATTTTCAAGTTCCCTTTTTATAAAATATGGAACTTCAGAATCGTATGTTTTGAACTTCCATTTTCACCAAAATGGAACTTGAGAATCGTATGTTTTGAACTTCCATCTTTACTAAATATGGAACTTGAGAATTGTATGTTTTGAACTTCCATTTTTACTAAATATGGAACTTCAGAATTGTATGTTTTGAACTTCCATTTTCACCAAAATGGAACTTCAGAATTGTATGTTTTGAACTTCCATTTTTACTAAATATGGAACTTCAGAATCGTATGTTTTGAACTTCCATTTTCACCAAAATGGAACTTCAGAATTGTATGTTTTGAACTTCCCTTTTTGCTAAAATGGAACATCAAAGCATCAATAATTTCAACATTATTTCTAGGGGTTTATTTATAACATATTTCAAGATTTCTCACTATTATTGTGTGTATATAGACCCTATTATTGAGATGTGGATTTATTTATAAAATCACACTGTTTTGTTGAATATTATAGAAAATATTCGATTTTCAAGTTCCCTTTTTATAAAATATGGAACTTCAGAATCGTATGTTTTGAACTTCCATTTTCACCAAAATGGAACTTGAGAATCGTATGTTTTGAACTTCCATCTTTACTAAATATGGAACTTGAGAATTGTATGTTTTGAACTTCCATTTTTACTAAATATGGAACTTCAGAATTGTATGTTTTGAACTTCCATTTTCACCAAATATGGAACTTCAGAATCGTATGTTTTGAACTTCCATTTTTACTAAATATGGAACTTCAGAATCGTATGTTTTGAACTTCCATTTTCACCAAAATGGAACTTCAGAATTGTATGTTTTGAACTTCCCTTTTTGCTAAAATGGAACATCAAAACATCAATAATTTCAACATTATTTCTAGGGGTTTATTTATAACATATTTCAAGATTTCTCACTATTATTGTGTGTATATAGACCCTATTATTGAGATGTGGATTTATTTATAAAATCACACTGTTTTGTTGAATATTATAGAAAATATTCGATTTTCAAGTTCCCTTTTTATAAAATATGGAACTTCAGAATCGTATGTTTTGAACTTCCATTTTCACCAAAATGGAACTTGAGAATCGTATGTTTTGAACTTCCATCTTTACTAAATATGGAACTTGAGAATTGTATGTTTTGAACTTCCATTTTTACTAAATATGGAACTTCAGAATTGTATGTTTTGAACTTCCATTTTTACTAAATATGGAACTTCAGAATCGTATGTTTTGAACTTCCATTTTCACTAAAATGGAACTTCAGAATTGTATGTTTTGAACTTCCATTTTTACTAAATATGGAACTTCAGAATCGTATGTTTTGAACTTCCATTTTCACCAAAATGGAACTTCAGAATTGTATGTTTTGAACTTCCCTTTTTGCTAAAATGGAACATCAAAACATCAATAATTTTAACATTATTTCTAGGGGTTTATTTATAACATATTTCAAGATTTCTCACTATTATTGTGTGTATATAGACCCTATTATTGAGATGTGGATTTATTTATAAAATCACACTGTTTTGTTGAATATTATAGAAAATATTCGATTTTCAAGTTCCCTTTTTATAAAATATGGAACTTCAGAATCGTATGTTTTGAACTTCCATTTTCACCAAAATGGAACTTGAGAATCGTATGTTTTGAACTTCCATCTTTACTAAATATGGAACTTGAGAATGTATGTTCTGAACTTCCATTTTTACTAAATATGGAACTTCAGAATTGTATGTTTTGAACTTCCATTTTTACTAAATATGGAACTTCAGAATCGTATGCTTTGAACTTCCATTTTCACCAAAATGGAACTTCAGAATTGTATGTTTTGAACTTCCCTTTTTGCTAAAATGGAACATCAAAACATCAATAATTTTAACATTATTTCTAGGGGTTTATTTATAACATATTTCAAGATTTCTCACTATTATTGTGTGTATATAGACCCTATTATTGAGATGTGGATTTATTTATAAAATCACACTGTTTTGTTGAAATATCATAGAAAAGTATTCGATTATCAAGTTCCCTTTTTATAAAATATGGAACTTCAGAATGGTACGCTCCAACTTCCATTTTCACCAAATATGGCAACTCTGAGAATCGCATGTTTCTGACTTCCATCTGTTACTGATCATGGAACTCGAAAATCGTATGTTTGAATCTCCATTTTTACTCAAATATGGCAACTTTCAGAATCGTATGTTTCTGAACTTCCATTTTCACCACAATGGAACTTCAGAATTGTACGTTTCTGAACTTCCATTTCACTAACGGCACCTTCAGAATTGCAGGTTTCTGAACTTCCATTTTCACTCAATATGGACCTTCAGAATCGTATGTTTGCAACTTCCATTTTCACCAACATGACTTTATCAATTTTTCAATTTCACTTTACTGTAACATAACATCATCCCAGGGGATCATCTATAATTTCACATTTCATAATGATCATCATCATCATCAAACACAATAATTGAAATAGTGTGTTCGACATCATCATATATATATATATATATTTTTGTATATATAACAAACCATATCCATATATATATATATATGTATATATATATTGCATATTCATATTCACATAGGATATATTCACATATAATCATATAAATATTCACATATATATATATAAATACATTAATGTTGTATACATTGTGAATATCACCTAATTTAGGCTATGTGCATAATGTTGTTATTATTATTCATTTCCATATTTACACAGCGTGGACGTTGTTGTTTTGTTTTGTTTTGTTTTGGTCTATTTATGTTGTATAATTATTAGATGAGTATTTTTTTAACTTTATTATTGATTTTCGAATACATCAATGGATCTACATTCACCGGAAAAACATAGCCTCTGACAGGTTCAAATAGATAGGCCTATGAGAACGATTAGCATGAGATTATATCCTTTTATTAAACTGCCATACGAAACCACTCATCCAGCTCAAATCCCAATCATGCTTCAAATTGTTAAAAAGGCAGTTCAACTCCTTAAATCGAATGCAAACATCCCAATCATATAAAACTTCACTTGATTGATATTTGTGTTCATATCAAAACGGTTACAATTGTCCATTGTGCCAATCATCATCCTCAGATTCTAATTTTCTGCTATTTTACTAGATGATATTTCCACAGTACTACAGCGCATTGAACGTTTCCAATTTTCAGGTATTTAATTAGCTTTCCAATGACTTCAAATCAACGCTCCATCTAGGTTGAATGCAAAGCACATGCTTCAAATCAAAATACAAAGCTGCACTTCAAATTATCCACATAGAACCATTACAAATACTTCATTTGCATTCAGATATTCCCGTTTCATATTGACCATTTGAATCCTTCTGTTTACTATGTTATATCCTTTCATTCCAATTATCTAGGTTTTGAATCAACATTGCATAAAGGATCACAAAGCATTTCAAACTCCTTCAATTTTCAGTTATTAAATTAGTCAGCCATTCAACTCCCTCAAATTAGCAATGTCATCATCTGAGTGTAATACAAGCTAGATTATTAGTTTGAAAAATACAGCTCCAACTTGGAATTTGATTTGATATAGCACCATAAAAAGATTGATTTCATCATAACACATGAATCTTATGAATGTCATAACAC
>JAPTHL010000120.1:0-66031 GCA_028455855.1 Meloe dianella
ATGTATACATTGCATAAGATATAATGTACAGCGCATTTGAACGTCTTTTAATATTCAGTTATTAATGAAGCTAGCGATTGAATTTCTTAACGAAGGAAAGTCTCATCCTAGGTCTAATACAGAGTAAATACGTCTCAAATCGTAGAGAAGACAAAGCTGCACTTGAAATATGATTAGATACATAGAACGATTACAAAATTTAATTCCATCATATATCTGTGTTTGATACATCCGAAACGTTAGTAATCGTTCTTTCTCGTGTCAAATCACGTCTTACCTCTATATTTTGAGTATTCTTGACGTTTTCTATGTATACATTGCATTAGATATAATGTACAGGGCATTTGAACGTCTTTTAATTTTCAGTTATTAATGAAGCTATCGATTGAATTCCTGAACGAAGGTAAGTCTCATCCTAGGTCTAATACAGAGTAAATACGTCTCAAATCGTATAAGAGACAAAGCTACACTTGATATTTGATTATATACATAGAACGATTACAAAATTTAATTCCATCATATATTTGTGTTTGATTCCTCTGAAACGTTTTTAATCGTTCTATCCCGTGTCAAATGACCTCCTACCTCTATATTTCAAGTTATCTTGACGTTTTCCATGTATACATTGCATAAGATATAATGTACAGCGCATTTGAACGTCTTTTAATATTCAGTTATTAATGAAGCTAGCGATTGAATTCCTTAACGAAGGAAAGTCTCATCCTAGGTCTAATACAGAGTAAATACGTCTCATATCGTAAAGAAGACAAAGCTGCACTTGAAACCTGATTAGATACATAGAACGATTACAAAATTTAATTCCATCATATATTTGTGTTTGATTCCTCTGAAACGTTTGGAATCGTTCCTTCTCGTGTCGAATGACGTCCTACCTCTATATTTCGAGTATTCTTGACGTTTCCTATGTATACATTGCATAAGAAATAATGTACAGAGCATTTGAACGTATTTTGATTTTCAATTATTAATGAAGTTATCGATTGAATTCCTGAACGAAGGTAAGTCTCATCCTAGGTCTAATACAGAGTAAATACGTCTCAAATCGTAAAGAAGACAAAGCTGCACTTGAAACCTGATTAGATACATAGAACGATTACAAAATTTAATTCCATCATATATTTGTGTTTGATACCTCTGAAACGTTTGGAATCGTTCCTTCCCGTGTCGAATGACGTCCTACCTCTATATTTTGAGTATTCTTGACGTTTTCTATGTATACATTGCATTATATATAATGTACATGGCATTTGAACGTCTTTAAATTTTCAATCATTAATGAAGCTAGCGATTGAATTCCTCAACGAAGGAAAGTCTCATCCTAGGTCTAATACAGAGTAAATACGTCTCAAATCGTAAAGAAGGCAAAGCTGCACTTGAAACCTGATTAGATACATAGAACGATTACAAAATTTAATTCCATCATATATTTGTGTTTGATACCTCTGAAACGTTTGGAATCGTTCCTACTCGTGTCGAATGACGTCCTACCTCTATATTTTGAGTATTCTTGACGTTTTCTATGTATACATTGCATTAGATATAATGTACAGGGCATTTGAACGTCTTTAAATTTTCAGTTATTAATGAAGTTATCGATTGAATTCCTCAACGAAGGAAAGTCTCATCCTAGGTCTAATACAGACTAAATACGTCTCAAAAAGTAAAAAACACAGAGCTCCACTTGAAATCTGATTAGATACATGGAACGATTACAAAATTTAATTCCATCATATATCTGTGTTTGATACATCCGAAACGTTCGTAATCGTTCTTTCTCGTGTCAAATCACGTCTTACCTCTATATTTTGAGTATTCTTGACGTTTTCTATGTATACATTGCATTAGATATAATGTACAGGGCATTTGAACGTCTTTTAATTTTCAGTTATTAATGAAGCTATCGATTGAATTCCTGAACGAAGGTAAGTCTCATCCTAGGTCTAATACAGAGTAAATACGTCTCAAATCGTATAAGAGACAAAGCTACACTTGATATTTGATTAGATACATAGAACGATTACAAAATTTAATTCCATCATATATTTGTGTTTGATTCCTCTGAAACGTTTTTAATCGTTCTATCCCGTGTCAAATGACGTCCTACCTCTGTATTTTAAGTTATCTTGACGTTTTCCATGTATACATTGCATAAGATATAATGTACAGCGCATTTGAACGTCTTTTAATATTCAGTTATTAATGAAGCTAGCGATTGAATTCCTTAACGAAGGAAAGTCTCATCCTAGGTCTAATACAGAGTAAATACGTCTCATATCGTAAAGAAAACAAAGCTGCACTTGAAACCTGATTAGATACATAGAACGATTACAAAATTTAATTCCATCATATATTTGTGTTTGATTCCTCTGAAACGTTTGGAATCGTTCCTTCTCGTGTCAAATCACGTCTTACCTCTATATTTTGAGTATTCTTGACGTTTTCTATGCATACATTGCATTAGATATAATGTACAGGGCATTTGAACGTCTTTTAATTTTCAGTTATTAATGAAGCTATCGATTGAATTCCTGAACGAAGGTAAGTCTCATCCTAGGTCTAATACAGAGTAAATACGTCTCAAATCGTATAAGAGACAAAGCTACACTTGATATTTGATTATATACATAGAACGATTACAAAATTTAATTCCATCATATATTTGTGTTTGATTCCTCTGAAACGTTTTTAATCGTTCAATCCCGTGTCAAATGACCTCCTACCTCTATATTTCAAGTTATCTTGACGTTTTCCATGTATACATTGCATAAGATATAATGTACAGCGCATTTGAACGTCTTTTAATATTCAGTTATTAATGAAGCTAGCGATTGAATTCCTTAACGAAGGAAAGTCTCATCCTAGGTCTAATACAGAGTAAATACGTCTCATATCGTAAAGAAAACAAAGCTGCACTTGAAACCTGATTAGATACATAGAACGATTACAAAATTTAATTCCATCATATATTTGTGTTTGACACCTCTGAAACGCTTTTAATCGTTGTTCCGTGTCAAATGACGTCCTACTCCTATATTTTAGGTTATCTTGACGTTTTCTATGTATAGATTGTATAAGATATATTGTACAGAGCATTTGAGCGTCTTTTAATTTTCAGTTATAAATGAAGCTAGCGATTGAATTCCTTAACGAAGGAAAGTCTCATCCTAGGTCTAATACAGAGTAAATATGTCCCTAGTCGGTAAAAAGACAAAGCTCCACTTGAAATCTGATTAGATACACAGATCGATCACAAAGCATTATTCCATCATACATCTGTGTTTGATACCTCTGAAACATTTGGAATCGTTCCTTCTTGTGTCGAATGACGCCCTACCTCTATATTTTAAGTTATCTTGACGTTATCTATGTATACATTGCATAAGATATAATGTACAGAGCATTTGAACGTCTTTTAATTTTCAGTTAATTAATGAAGCTAGCGATTGAATTCCTGAACGAAGGTAAGTCTCATCCTAGGTCTAATACAGAGTAAATACGTCTCAAATCGTATAAGAGACAAAGCTACACTTGATATTTGATTATATACATAGAACGATTACAAAATTTAATTCCATCATATATTTGTGTTTGATATCTCTGAAACGTTTTTAATCGTTCTTTCCCGTGTCAAATGACGTACTTTCTCTATATTTTGAGTTATCTTGACGTTTTCTATGTATACATTGCATTAGATATAATGTACAGGGCATTTGAACGTCTTTTAATTTTCAGTTATTCATGAAGCTATCGATTGAATTCCTGAACGAAGGAGAGTCTCATCCTAGGTCTAATACAGAGTAAATATGTCCCAAATCGGTAAAAAGACAAAGCTCCACTTGAAATCTCATTAGATACACAGATCGATCACAAAACATTATTCCATCATATATCTGTGTTTGATCCCTCTGAAACGTTTGGAATCGTTCGTTCTTGTGTCGAATGACGCCTCACCTCTATATTTTAAGTAATCTTGAAGTTTCCTGTGTATACATTGCATAGGATATAATGTACACAGCATTTGAACGTCTTTTAATTTTCAGTTATTAATGAAGCTATCGATTGAATTCCTGAACGAAGGTAAGTCTCATCCTAGGTCTAATACAGAGTAAATACGTCTCAAATCGAATGAGAGACAATGCTACACTTGATATTTGATTAGATACATAGAACGATTACAAAATTTAATTCCATCATATATTTGTGTTTGATTCCTCTGAAACGTTTTTAATCGTTCTATCCCGTGTCAAATGACCTCCTACCTCTATATTTTAAGTTATCTTGACGTTTTCTTTGTATACATTGCATAAGATATAATGTACAGAGCATTTGAACGTCTTTTAATTTTCAGTTATTAATGAATCTAGCGATTGAATTCCTCAACGAAGGAAAGTCTCATCCTATATCTAATACAGACTAAATACGTCTCAAATCGTAAAAAAGGCAGAGCTTCACTTATAATCTGATTAGATACATAGAACGATTACAAAATTTGATTCCATCATATATTTGTTGTTTGATATCTCTGAAACGTTTTTAATCGTTCTTTCCCGTGTCAAATGACGTACTTTCTCTATATTTTGAGTTATCTTGACGTTTTCTATGTATACATTGCATTAGATATAATGTACAGGGCATTTGAACGTCTTTTAATTTTCAGTTATTCATGAAGCTATCGATTGAATTCCTGAACGAAGGAGAGTCTCATCCTAGGTCTAATACAGAGTAAATATGTCCCAAATCGGTAAAAAGACAAAGCTCCACTTGAAATCTGATTAGATACACAGATCGATCACAAAACATTATTTCATCGTATATCTGTGTTTGATACCTCTGAAACATTTGGAATCGTTCCTTCTTGTGTCGAATGACGCCCTACCTCTATATTTTATGTTATCTAGACGTTTTCTATGTATACATTGCATAAGATATAATGTACAGAGCATTTGAACGTCTTTTAATTTTCAGCTATTAGTGAAGTTATCGATTGAATTCCTGATCGACGGAAAGTCTCATCCTAGGTCTAATACAGAGTAAATACGTCTCAAATCGTGAAAACGACAGAGCTCCACTTGAAATCTGATTAGATACATGGAACGATTACAAAATATAATTCCATCATATATTTGTGTTTGATACCTCTGAAACGTTTTTAATCGTTCTTTCCCGTGTCAAATGACGTCCTACCTCTATATTTTAAGTTATCTTGACGTTTTCCATGTATACATTGCATAAGATATAATGTACAGCGCATTTGAATGTCTTTTAATATTCAGTTATTAATGAAGCTAGCGATTGAATTCCTTAACGAAGGAAAGTCCCATCCTAGGTCTAATACAGAGTAAATACGTCTCAAATCGTGAAAAAGACAGAGCTCCACTTGAAATCTGATTAGATACATAGAACGATTACAAAATTTAATTCCATCATATATCTGTGTTTGATACATCCGAAACGTTAGTAATCGTTCTTTCTCGTGTCAAATCACGTCTTACCTCTATATTTTGAGTATTCTTGACGTTTTCTATGTATACATTGCATTAGATATTATGTACAGGGCATTTGAACGTCTTTTAATTTTCAGTTATTAATGAAGCTATCGATTGAATTCCTGAACGAAGGTAAGTCTCATCCTAGGTCTAATACAGAGTAAATACGTCTCAAATCGTATAAGAGACAAAGCTACACTTGATATTTGATTAGATACATCGAACGATTACAAAATTTAATTCCATCATATATTTGTGTTTGATTCCTCTGAAACGTTTTTAATCGTTCTATCCCGTGTCAAATGACCTCCCACCTCTATATTTTAAGTTATCTTGACGTTTTCCATGTATACATTGCATAAGATATAATGTACAGAGCATTTGAACGTCTTTTAATATTCAGTTATTAATGAAGCTAGCGATTGAATTCCTTAACGAAGGAAAGTCTCATCCTAGGTCTAATACAGAGTAGATACGTCTCAAATCGTAAAGAAGACAAAGCTGCACTTGAAACCTGATTAGATACATAGAACGATTACAAAATTTAATTCCATCATATATTTGTGTTTGATTCCTCTGAAACGTTTGGAATCGTTCCTTCTCGTGTCGAATGACGTCCTACCTCTATATTTTGAGTATTCTTGACGTTTCCTATGTATACATTGCATAAGATATAATGTACAGAGCATTTGAACGTATTTTGATTTTCAATTATTAATGAAGTTATCGATTGAATTCCTGAACGAAGGTAAGTCTCATCCTAGGTCTAATACAGAGTAAATACGTCTCAAATCGTAAAGAAGACAAAGCTGCACTTGAAACCTGATTAGATACATAGAACGATTACAAAATTTAATTCCATCATATATTTGTGTTTGATACCTCTGAAACGTTTGGAATCGTTCCTTCTCGTGTCGAATGACGTCCTACCTCTATATTTTGAGTATTCTTGACGTTTTCTATGTATACATTGCATTAGATATAATGTACATGGCATTTGAACGTCTTTAAATTTTCAATTATTAATGAAGCTAGCGATTGAATTCCTCAACGAAGGAAAGTCTCATCCTAGGTCTAATACAGAGTAAATACGTCTCAAATCGTAAAAAAGACAAAGCTGCACTTGAAACCTGATAAGATACATAGAACGATTACAAAATTTAATTCCATCATATATTTGTGTTTGATACCTCTGAAACGTTTGGAATCGTTCCTTCTCGTGTCGAATAACGTCCTACCTCTATATTTTGAGTATTCTTGACGTTTTCTATGTATACATTGCATTAGATATAATGCACAGGGCATTTGAACGTCTTTTAATTTTCAGTTATTAATGAAGCTATCGATCGAATTCCTTAACGAAGGAAAGTCTCATCCTAGGTCTAATACAGACTAAATACGTCTCAAACCGTAAAAAAGACAGAGCTCCACTTGAAATCTGATTAGATACATGGAACGATTACAAAATTTAATTCCATCATATATTTGTGTTTGATACCTCTGAAACGTTTTTAATCGTTCTTTCCCGTGTCAAATGACGTCCTACCTCTATATTTTAAGTTATCTTGACGTTTTCCATGTATACATTGCATAAGATATAATGTACAGCGCATTTGAACGTCTTTTAATATTCAGTTATTAATGAAGCTAGCGATTGAATTCCTTAACGAAGGAAAGTCTCATCCTAGGTCTAATACAGAGTAAATACGTCTCAAATCGTGAAAAAGACAGAGCTCCACTTGTAATCTGATTAGATACATAGAACGATTACAAAATTTAATTCCATCATATATCTGTGTTTGATACATCCGAAACGTTAGTAATCGTTCTTTCTCGTGTCAAATCACGTCTTACCTCTATATTTTGAGTATTCTTGACGTTTCCTATGTATACATTGCATAAGATATATTGTACAGAGCATTTGAACGTCTTTTGATTTTCAATTATTAATGAAGCTATCGATTGAATTCCTGAACGAAGGTAAGTCTCATCCTAGGTCTAATACAGAGTAAATATGTCCCAAATCGGTAAAAAGACAAAGCTCCACTTGAAATCTGATTAGATACACAGATCGATCACAAAACATTATTCCATCATATATCTGTGTTTGATACCTCTGAAACGTTTGGAATCGTTCGTTCTTGTGTCGAATGACGCCTCACCTCTATATTTTGAGTAATCTTGACGTTTCTTATGTATACATTGCATAAGATATAATGTACAGAGCATTTGAAAGTCTTTTAATTTTCAGTTATTAGTGAAGTTATCGATTGAATTCCTGAACGAAGGAAAGTCTCATCCTAGGTCTAATACAGAGTAAATACGTCTCAAATCGTGAAAACGACAGAGCTCCACTTGAAATCTGATTAGATACATAGAACGATTACAAAATTTAATTCCATCATATATCTGTGTTTGATACCTCCGAAACGTTAGTAATCGTTCCTTTTCGTGTCAAATTACGTCCTACCTCTATATTTTGAGTAATCTTGACGTTTCCTGTGTATACATTGCATAAGATATATTGTACAGAGCATTTGAACGTCTTTTGATTTTCAGTTATTAATGAAGTTATCGATCGAATTCCTGAACGAAGGAAAGTCTCATCCTAGGTCTAATACAGAGTAAATATGTCCCAAATCGGTAAAAAGACAAAGCTCCACTTGAAATCTGACTAGATACACAGATCGATCACAAAGCATTATTCCACATATATCTGTGTTTGATACCTCTGAATCGTTTGGAATCGTTCCTTCTTGTGTCGAATGACGCCCTACCTCTATATTTTAAGTTATCTTGACGTTTTCTATGTATACATTGCATAAGATAAAATGCACAGAGCATTTGAACGTCTTTTAATTTTCAGTTATTAATGAATCTAGCGATTGAATTCCTCAACGAAGGAAAGTCTCATCCTATATCTAATACAGACTAAATACGTCTCAAATCGTAAAAAAGGCGGAGCTCCACTTATAATCTGATTAGATACATAGAACGATTACAAAATTTGATTCCATCATATATTTGTTGTTTGATATCTCTGAAACGTTTTTAATCGTTCTTTCCCGTGTCAAATGACGTCCTTCCTCTATATTTTATGTTATCTTGACGTTTTCTATGTATACATTGCATAAGATATAATGTACAGAGCATTTGAACGTCTTTTAATTTTCAGTTATTAATGAAGCTAGCGATTGAATTCCTTAACGAAGGAAAGTCTCATCCTAGGTCTAATACAGACTAAATACGTCTCAAATCGTAAAGAAGACAAAGCTGCACTTGAAACCTGATTAGATACATAGAACGATTACAAAATTCAATTCCATCATATAATTGTGTTTGCTACCTCTGAAACGTTTTTAATCGTTCTTTCCCGTGTCAAATGACGTCCTGCCTCTGTATTTCAAGTTATCTTGGCGCTTTCTATGTATACAATATATAAGATATAATGTACAGAGCATTTGAACGTGTTTTAATTTTCATTTATCAATGAAGCTAGCGATTGAATTCCTTAACGAAGGAAAGTCTCATCCTAGGTCTAATACAGACTAAATACGTCTCAAGCCGTAAAAAAGACAGAGCTCCACTTGAAATCTGATTAGATACATGGAACGATTACAAAATTTAATTCCATCATATATGTGTGCTTGATACCTCCGAAACGTTAGGAATCGTTCTTTGTCGAGTCAGATCACGTCCTACCTCTATATTTTGAGTAATCTTGACGTTTCCTATGGATACATTGCATAAGATATAATGTACAGAGTATTAGAACGTCTTTTAATTTTCAGTTATTAATGAAGTTATCGAATGAATTCCTGAACGAAGGAAAGTCTCATCCTAGGTCTAATACAGAGTAAATATGTCCCAAATCGGTAAAAAGACAAAGCTCCACTTGAAATCTGACTAGATACACAGATCGATCACAAAGCATTATTCCATCATATATCTGTGTTTGATACCTCTGAAACGTTTGGAATCGTTCCTTCTTGTGTCGAATGACGCCCTACCTCTATATTTTAAGTTATCTTGACGTTTTCTATGTATACATTGCATAAGATATAATGCACAGAGCATTTGAACGTCTTTTAATTTTCAGTTATTAATGAAGCTAGCGATTGAATTCCTTAACGAATGAAAGTCTCATCCTAGGTCTAATACAGACTAAATACGTATCAAATCGTAAAAAAGACAATGCTGCACTTGAAATCTGATTAGATACATAGAACGATTACAAAATTTAATTCCATCATATATTTGTGTTTGATACCACTGAAACGTTTGGAATCGTTCCTTCTCGTGTCGAATGACGTCCTACCTCTATATTTTGAGTAATCTTGACGTTTCCTATGTATACCTTGCATAAGATATAATGTACAGAGCATTTGAACGTCTTTTGATTTTCACTTATTAATGAAGCTATCGATTGAATTCCTGAACGGAGGTAAGTCTCATCCTAGGTCTAATACAGAGTAAATACGTCTCAAATCGTAAAAAAGACAAAGCTGCACTTGCAATTTGATTAGATACATAGAACGATTACAAAATTTTATTCCATCATATATTTGTGTTTGATACCTCTGAAACGTTTTTAATCGTTCTATCCCGTGTCAAATGACGTCCTACCTCTATGCTGTAAGTTATCTTGACGCATTCTATGTATACATTGCATAAGATATAATGTACAGAGCATTGGAACGTCTCTTAATTTTCAGTTATTAATGAAGCTAGCGATTGAATTCCTTAACGAAGGAAAGTCTCATCCTAGGTCTAATACAGAGTAAATACGTCTCAAATCGTGAAAAAGACAGAGCTCCACTTGAATTCTGATTAGATACATAGAACGATTACAAAATATAATTCCATCATATATTTGTGTTTGATACCTCTGAAACGTTTGGAATCGTTCCTTCTCGTGTCGAATGACGTCGTACCTCTATATTTTGAGTATTCTTGACGTTTCCTATGTATACATTGCATAGGATATAATGTACAGAGCATTTGAACGTCTTTTGATTTTCAATTATTAATGAAGCTATCGAATGAATTCCTGAACGAAGGTAAGTCTCATCCTAGGTCTAATACAGAGTAAATACGTCTCAAATCGTAAAAAGGACAAAGCTGCACTTGCAATTTGATTAGATACATAGAACGATTACAAAATTTAATTCCATCATATATTTGTGCTTGATTCCTCTGAAACGTATTTAATCGTTCTATCCCGTGTCAAATGACCTCCTACCTCTATATTTCAAGTTATTTGACGTTTTCTTTGTATACATTGCATAAGATATAATGTACAGAGCATTTGAACGTCTTTTAATTTTCAGTTATTAATGAATCTAGCGATTGAATTCCTCAACGAAGGAAAGTCTCATCCTATATCTAATACAGACTAAATACATCTCAAATCGTAAAAAAGGCAGAGCTCCACTCATAATCTGATTAGATACATAGAACGATTACAAAATTTGATTCCATCATATATTTGTTGTTTGATATCTCTGAAACGTTTTTAATCGTTCTTTCCCGTGTCAAACGACGTCCTTCCTCTATATTTCAAGTTATCTTGACGTTTTCTATGTATACATTGCATTAGATATAATGTACAGGGCATTTGAACGTCTTTTAATTTTCAGTTATTAATGAAGCTATCGATTGAATTCCTGAACGAAGGAGAGTCTCATCCTAGGTCTAATACAGAGTAAATATGTCCCAAATCGGTAAAAAGACAAAGCTCCACTTGAAATCTGATTAGATACACAGATCGATCACAAAACATTATTCCATCGTATATCTGTGTTTGATACCTCTGAAACATTTGGAATCGTTCCTTCTTGTGTCGAATGACGCCCTACCTCTATATTTCATGTTATCTTGACGTTTTCTATGTATACAATATATAAGATATAATGTACAGAGCATTTGAACGTCTTTTAATTTTCCGTTATCAATGAAGCTAGCGAATGAATTCCTTAACGAAGGAAAGTCTCATCCTAGGTCTAATACAGACTAAATACGTCTCAAACCGTAAAAAAGACAGAGCTCCACTTGAAATCTGATTAGATACATGGAACGATTACAAAATTTAATTCCATCATATACCTGTGTTTGATACATTTGAAACGTTTGGAATCGTTCTTTCTTGGGTCAGATTACGTCCTACCTCTGTATTTTAAGTTATCTTGGCGCTTTCTATGTATACAATATATAAGATATAATGTACAGAGCATTTGAACGTCTTTTAATTTTCAGTTATCAATGAAGCTAGCGATTGAATTCCTTAACGATGGAAAGTCTCATCCTAGGTCTAATACAGACTAAATACGTCTCAAACCGTAAAAAAGACAGAGCTCCACTTGAAATCTGATTAGATACATGGAACGATTACAAAATTTAATTCCATCATATACCTGTGTTTGATACCTTTGAAACGTTTGGAATCGTTCTCTCTTGGGTCAGATTACGTCCTACCTCTATATTTTGAGTAATCTTGACGTTTCCCATGTATACTTTGCATAAGATATAATGTACAGAGCATTTGAACGTCTTTTAATTTTCAGCTATTAGTGAAGTTATCGATTGAATTCCTGAACGAAGGAAAGTCTCATCCTAGGTCTAATACAGAGTAAATACGTCTCAAATCGTGAAAAAGACAGAGCTTCACTTGAAATCTGATTAGATACATAGAACGATTACAAAATATAATTCCATCATATATTTGTGTTTGATACCTCTGAAACGTTTGGAATCGTTCCTTCTCGTGTCGAATGACGTCCTACCTCTATATTTTGAGTATTCTTGACGTTTCCTATGTATACATTGCATAAGATATAATGTACAGAGCATTGGAACGTATTTTGATTTTCAATTATTAATGAAGTTATCGATTGAATTCCTGAACGAAGGTAAGTCTCATCCTAGGTCTAATACAGACTAAATACGTCTCAAATCGTGAAAGAGACAGATCCACTTGAAATCTGATTAGATACATAGAACGATTACAATATTTAATTCCATCATATATCTGTGTTTGATACCTCCGAAACGTTAGGAATCGTTCTTTCTCGAGTCAGATCACGTCCTACCTCTATATTTTGAGTAATCTTGACGTTTCCTATGGATACATTGCTTAAGATATAATGTACAGAGCATTAGAACGTCTTTTAATTTTCAGTTATTAATGAAGTTATAGATTGAATTCCTGAACGAAGAAAATTCTCATCCTAGGTCTAATACAGAGTAAATATGTCCCAAATCGGTAAAAAGACAAAGCTCCACTTGAAATCTGATTACATACACAGATCGATCACAAAGCATTATTCCATCATATATCTGCGTTTGATACCTCTGAAACGTTTGGAATCGTTCCTTCTTGTGTCGAATGACGCCCTACCCCTATATTTCAAGTTATCTTGACGTTTTCTATGTATACATTGCATAAGATATAATGCACAGAGCATTTGAACGTCTTTTAAATTTCAGTTATTAATGAAGCTAGCGATTGAATTCCTTAACGAAGGAAAGTCTCATCCTAGGTCTAATACAGACTAAATACGTCTCAAACCGTAAAAAAGACAGAGCTCCACTTGAAATCTGATTAGATACATAGAACGATTACAAAATATAATTCCATCATATATTTGTGTTTGATACCTCTGAAACGTTTGGAATCGTTCCTTCTCGTGTCGAATAACGTCCTACCTCTATATTTTGAGTATTCTTGACGTTTTCTATGTATACATTGCATTAGATATAATGCACAGGGCATTTGAACGTCTTTTAATTTTCAGTTATTAATGAAGCTATCGATCGAATTCCTTAACGAAGGAAAGTCTCATCCTAGGTCTAATACAGACTAAATACGTCTCAAACCGTAAAAAAGACAGAGCTCCACTTGAAATCTGATTAGATACATGGAACGATTACAAAATTTAATTCCATCATATATTTGTGTTTGATACCTCTGAAACGTTTTTAATCGTTCTTTCCCGTGTCAAATGACGTCCTACCTCTATATTTTAAGTTATCTTGACGTTTTCCATGTATACATTGCATAAGATATAATGTACAGCGCATTTGAACGTCTTTTAATATTCAGTTATTAATGAAGCTAGCGATTGAATTCCTTAACGAAGGAAAGTCTCATCCTAGGTCTAATACAGAGTAAATACGTCTCAAATCGTGAAAAAGACAGAGCTCCACTTGTAATCTGATTAGATACATAGAACGATTACAAAATTTAATTCCATCATATATCTGTGTTTGATACATCCGAAACGTTAGTAATCGTTCTTTCTCGTGTCAAATCACGTCTTACCTCTATATTTTGAGTATTCTTGACGTTTCCTATGTATACATTGCATAAGATATATTGTACAGAGCATTTGAACGTCTTTTGATTTTCAATTATTAATGAAGCTATCGATTGAATTCCTGAACGAAGGTAAGTCTCATCCTAGGTCTAATACAGAGTAAATATGTCCCAAATCGGTAAAAAGACAAAGCTCCACTTGAAATCTGATTAGATACACAGATCGATCACAAAACATTATTCCATCATATATCTGTGTTTGATACCTCTGAAACGTTTGGAATCGTTCGTTCTTGTGTCGAATGACGCCTCACCTCTATATTTTGAGTAATCTTGACGTTTCTTATGTATACATTGCATAAGATATAATGTACAGAGCATTTGAAAGTCTTTTAATTTTCAGTTATTAGTGAAGTTATCGATTGAATTCCTGAACGAAGGAAAGTCTCATCCTAGGTCTAATACAGAGTAAATACGTCTCAAATCGTGAAAACGACAGAGCTCCACTTGAAATCTGATTAGATACATAGAACGATTACAAAATTTAATTCCATCATATATCTGTGTTTGATACCTCCGAAACGTTAGTAATCGTTCCTTTTCGTGTCAAATTACGTCCTACCTCTATATTTTGAGTAATCTTGACGTTTCCTGTGTATACATTGCATAAGATATATTGTACAGAGCATTTGAACGTCTTTTGATTTTCAGTTATTAATGAAGTTATCGATCGAATTCCTGAACGAAGGAAAGTCTCATCCTAGGTCTAATACAGAGTAAATATGTCCCAAATCGGTAAAAAGACAAAGCTCCACTTGAAATCTGACTAGATACACAGATCGATCACAAAGCATTATTCCACATATATCTGTGTTTGATACCTCTGAATCGTTTGGAATCGTTCCTTCTTGTGTCGAATGACGCCCTACCTCTATATTTTAAGTTATCTTGACGTTTTCTATGTATACATTGCATAAGATAAAATGCACAGAGCATTTGAACGTCTTTTAATTTTCAGTTATTAATGAATCTAGCGATTGAATTCCTCAACGAAGGAAAGTCTCATCCTATATCTAATACAGACTAAATACGTCTCAAATCGTAAAAAAGGCGGAGCTCCACTTATAATCTGATTAGAT
The DNA here is from genome assembly GCA_028455855.1 of Meloe dianella. Lineage (NCBI taxonomy): Eukaryota > Metazoa > Arthropoda > Insecta > Coleoptera > Meloidae > Meloe > Meloe dianella. The sequence goes on from JAPTHL010000120.1 coordinate 14,961, forward strand.
ACATAGAACGATTACAAAATTTGATTCCATCATATATTTGTTGTTTGATATCTCTGAAACGTTTTTAATCGTTCTTTCCCGTGTCAAATGACGTCCTTCCTCTATATTTTATGTTATCTTGACGTTTTCTATGTATACATTGCATAAGATATAATGTACAGAGCATTTGAACGTCTTTTAATTTTCAGTTATTAATGAAGCTAGCGATTGAATTCCTTAACGAAGGAAAGTCTCATCCTAGGTCTAATACAGACTAAATACGTCTCAAATCGTAAAGAAGACAAAGCTGCACTTGAAACCTGATTAGATACATAGAACGATTACAAAATTCAATTCCATCATATAATTGTGTTTGCTACCTCTGAAACGTTTTTAATCGTTCTTTCCCGTGTCAAATGACGTCCTGCCTCTGTATTTCAAGTTATCTTGGCGCTTTCTATGTATACAATATATAAGATATAATGTACAGAGCATTTGAACGTGTTTTAATTTTCATTTATCAATGAAGCTAGCGATTGAATTCCTTAACGAAGGAAAGTCTCATCCTAGGTCTAATACAGACTAAATACGTCTCAAGCCGTAAAAAAGACAGAGCTCCACTTGAAATCTGATTAGATACATGGAACGATTACAAAATTTAATTCCATCATATATGTGTGCTTGATACCTCCGAAACGTTAGGAATCGTTCTTTGTCGAGTCAGATCACGTCCTACCTCTATATTTTGAGTAATCTTGACGTTTCCTATGGATACATTGCATAAGATATAATGTACAGAGTATTAGAACGTCTTTTAATTTTCAGTTATTAATGAAGTTATCGAATGAATTCCTGAACGAAGGAAAGTCTCATCCTAGGTCTAATACAGAGTAAATATGTCCCAAATCGGTAAAAAGACAAAGCTCCACTTGAAATCTGACTAGATACACAGATCGATCACAAAGCATTATTCCATCATATATCTGTGTTTGATACCTCTGAAACGTTTGGAATCGTTCCTTCTTGTGTCGAATGACGCCCTACCTCTATATTTTAAGTTATCTTGACGTTTTCTATGTATACATTGTATAAGATATAATGCACAGAGCATTTGAACGTCTTTTAATTTTCAGTTATTAATGAAGCTAGCGATTGAATTCCTTAACGAATGAAAGTCTCATCCTAGGTCTAATACAGACTAAATACGTATCAAATCGTAAAAAAGACAATGCTGCACTTGAAATCTGATTAGATACATAGAACGATTACAAAATTTAATTCCATCATATATTTGTGTTTGATACCACTGAAACGTTTGGAATCGTTCCTTCTCGTGTCGAATGACGTCCTACCTCTATATTTTGAGTAATCTTGACGTTTCCTATGTATACCTTGCATAAGATATAATGTACAGAGCATTTGAACGTCTTTTGATTTTCACTTATTAATGAAGCTATCGATTGAATTCCTGAACGGAGGTAAGTCTCATCCTAGGTCTAATACAGAGTAAATACGTCTCAAATCGTAAAAAAGACAAAGCTGCACTTGCAATTTGATTAGATACATAGAACGATTACAAAATTTTATTCCATCATATATTTGTGTTTGATACCTCTGAAACGTTTTTAATCGTTCTATCCCGTGTCAAATGACGTCCTACCTCTATGCTGTAAGTTATCTTGACGCATTCTATGTATACATTGCATAAGATATAATGTACAGAGCATTGGAACGTCTCTTAATTTTCAGTTATTAATGAAGCTAGCGATTGAATTCCTTAACGAAGGAAAGTCTCATCCTAGGTCTAATACAGAGTAAATACGTCTCAAATCGTGAAAAAGACAGAGCTCCACTTGAAATCTGATTAGATACATAGAACGATTACAAAATATAATTCCATCATATATTTGTGTTTGATACCTCTGAAACGTTTGGAATCGTTCCTTCTCGTGTCGAATGACGTCGTACCTCTATATTTTGAGTATTCTTGACGTTTCCTATGTATACATTGCATAGGATATAATGTACAGAGCATTTGAACGTCTTTTGATTTTCAATTATTAATGAAGCTATCGAATGAATTCCTGAACGAAGGTAAGTCTCATCCTAGGTCTAATACAGAGTAAATACGTCTCAAATCGTAAAAAGGACAAAGCTGCACTTGCAATTTGATTAGATACATAGAACGATTACAAAATTTAATTCCATCATATATTTGTGCTTGATTCCTCTGAAACGTATTTAATCGTTCTATCCCGTGTCAAATGACCTCCTACCTCTATATTTCAAGTTATTTGACGTTTTCTTTGTATACATTGCATAAGATATAATGTACAGAGCATTTGAACGTCTTTTAATTTTCAGTTATTAATGAATCTAGCGATTGAATTCCTCAACGAAGGAAAGTCTCATCCTATATCTAATACAGACTAAATACATCTCAAATCGTAAAAAAGGCAGAGCTCCACTCATAATCTGATTAGATACATAGAACGATTACAAAATTTGATTCCATCATATATTTGTTGTTTGATATCTCTGAAACGTTTTTAATCGTTCTTTTCCGTGTCAAACGACGTCCTTCCTCTATATTTCAAGTTATCTTGACGTTTTCTATGTATACATTGCATTAGATATAATGTACAGGGCATTTGAACGTCTTTTAATTTTCAGTTATTAATGAAGCTATCGATTGAATTCCTGAACGAAGGAGAGTCTCATCCTAGGTCTAATACAGAGTAAATATGTCCCAAATCGGTAAAAAGACAAAGCTCCACTTGAAATCTGATTAGATACACAGATCGATCACAAAACATTATTCCATCGTATATCTGTGTTTGATACCTCTGAAACATTTGGAATCGTTCCTTCTTGTGTCGAATGACGCCCTACCTCTATATTTCATGTTATCTTGACGTTTTCTATGTATACAATATATAAGATATAATGTACAGAGCATTTGAACGTCTTTTAATTTTCCGTTATCAATGAAGCTAGCGAATGAATTCCTTAACGAAGGAAAGTCTCATCCTAGGTCTAATACAGACTAAATACGTCTCAAACCGTAAAAAAGACAGAGCTCTACTTGAAATCTGATTAGATACATGGAACGATTACAAAATTTAATTCCATCATATACCTGTGTTTGATACATTTGAAACGTTTGGAATCGTTCTTTCTTGGGTCAGATTACGTCCTACCTCTGTATTTTAAGTTATCTTGGCGCTTTCTATGTATACAATATATAAGATATAATGTACAGAGCATTTGAACGTCTTTTAATTTTCAGTTATCAATGAAGCTAGCGATTGAATTCCTTAACGATGGAAAGTCTCATCCTAGGTCTAATACAGACTAAATACGTCTCAAACCGTAAAAAAGACAGAGCTCCACTTGAAATCTGATTAGATACATGGAACGATTACAAAATTTAATTCCATCATATACCTGTGTTTGATACCTTTGAAACGTTTGGAATCGTTCTCTCTTGGGTCAGATTACGTCCTACCTCTATATTTTGAGTAATCTTGACGTTTCCCATGTATACTTTGCATAAGATATAATGTACAGAGCATTTGAACGTCTTTTAATTTTCAGCTATTAGTGAAGTTATCGATTGAATTCCTGAACGAAGGAAAGTCTCATCCTAGGTCTAATACAGAGTAAATACGTCTCAAATCGTGAAAAAGACAGAGCTTCACTTGAAATCTGATTAGATACATAGAACGATTACAAAATATAATTCCATCATATATTTGTGTTTGATACCTCTGAAACGTTTGGAATCGTTCCTTCTCGTGTCGAATGACGTCCTACCTCTATATTTTGAGTATTCTTGACGTTTCCTATGTATACATTGCATAAGATATAATGTACAGAGCATTGGAACGTATTTTGATTTTCAATTATTAATGAAGTTATCGATTGAATTCCTGAACGAAGGTAAGTCTCATCCTAGGTCTAATACAGACTAAATACGTCTCAAATCGTGAAAGAGACAGATCCACTTGAAATCTGATTAGATACATAGAACGATTACAATATTTAATTCCATCATATATCTGTGTTTGATACCTCCGAAACGTTAGGAATCGTTCTTTCTCGAGTCAGATCACGTCCTACCTCTATATTTTGAGTAATCTTGACGTTTCCTATGGATACATTGCTTAAGATATAATGTACAGAGCATTAGAACGTCTTTTAATTTTCAGTTATTAATGAAGTTATAGATTGAATTCCTGAACGAAGAAAATTCTCATCCTAGGTCTAATACAGAGTAAATATGTCCCAAATCGGTAAAAAGACAAAGCTCCACTTGAAATCTGATTACATACACAGATCGATCACAAAGCATTATTCCATCATATATCTGCGTTTGATACCTCTGAAACGTTTGGAATCGTTCCTTCTTGTGTCGAATGACGCCCTACCCCTATATTTCAAGTTATCTTGACGTTTCCTATGTATACATTGCATAAGATATAATGCACAGAGCATTTGAACGTCTTTTAATTTTCAGTTATTAATGAAGCTAGCGATTGAATTCCTTAACGAATGAAAGTCTCATCCTAGGTCTAATACAGACTAAATACGTATCAAATCGTAAAAAAGACAATGCTGCACTTGATATCTGATTAGATACATAGAACGATTACAAAATTTAATTCCATCATATATTTGTGTTTGATACCACTGAAACGTTTGGAATCGTTCCTTCTCGTGTCGAATGACGTCCTACATCTATATTTTGAGTAATCTTGACGTTTCCTATGTATACCTTGCATAAGATATAATGTACAGAGCATTTGAACGTCTTTTGATTTTCACTTATTAATGAAGCTATCGATTGAATTCCTGAACGGAGGAAAGTCTCATCCTAGATCTAATACAGAGTAAATACGTCTCAAATCATGAAAGAGGCAAAGCCGCACTTGAAATCTGATGAGATACATAGAACGATTACAAAATTTAATTCCATCATATATTTGTGTTTGATACCTCTGAAACGTTTTTAATCGTTCTATCCCGTGTCAAATGAATTCCTACCTCTATATTTTGAGTTATCTTGACATTTTCTATATATATATTGCATAAGATATAATGTACAGAGCATTTGAACGTCTTTTAATTTTCATTTATTAATGAAGCTAGCGATTAAATTCCTGAACGAAGGAACGTCTCGTCCTATTTCTAATACAGACTAAATACGTCTCAAATCGTAAAAAAGACAATGCTGCACTTGAAATCTGATTAGATACATAGAACGATTACAAAATTTAATTCCATCATATATTTGTGTTTGATACCACTCAAACGTTTGGAATCGTTCCTTCTCGTGTCGAATGACGTCCTACCTCTATATCTTGAGTAATCTTGACGTTTCCTATGGATACATTGCTTAAGATATAATGTACAGAGCATTAGAACGTCTTTTAATTTTCAGTTATTAATGAAGTTATCGATTGAATTCCTGAACGAAGGAAAGTTTCATCCTAGGTCTAATACAGAGTAAATATGTCCCAAATCGGTAAAAAGACGAAGCTCCACTTGAAATCTGATTAGATACACAGATCGATCACAAAGCATTATTCCATCATATATCTGTGTTTGATACCTCTGAAACGTTTGGAATCGTTCCTTCTTGTGTCGAATGACGCCCTACCTCTATATTTTAAGTTATCTTGACGTTATCTATGTATACATTGCATAAGATATAATGTACAGAGCATTTGAAAGTCTTTTGATTTTCGGTTATTAATGAAGCTATCGATTGAATTCCTGAACGAAGGTAAGTCTCATCCTAGGTCTAATGCAGAGTGAATACGTCTCAAACCGTAAAAAAGACAGAGCTCCACTTGAAATCTGATTAGGTACATGGAACGATTACAAAATTTAATTCCATCATATATTTGTGTTTGATACCTCTGAAACGTCTTTAATCGTTCTTTCCCTTGTCAAATGACGTCCTACCTCTATATTTCAAGTTATCTTGACGTTTTCCATGTATACATTGCATAAGATATAATGTACAGCGCATTTGAACGTCTTTTAATATTCAGTTATTAATGAAGCTAGCGATTGAATTCCTTAACGAAGGAAAGTCTCATCCTAGGTCTAATACAGAGTAAATACGTCTCAAATCGTGAAAAAGACGGAGCTCCACTTGAAATCTGATTAGATACATAGAACGATTACAAAATTTAATTCCATCATATATCTGTGTTTGATACATCCGAAACGTTAGTAATCGTTCTTTCTCGTGTCAAATCACGTCTTACCTCTATATTTTGAGTAATCTTGACGTTTCCTGTGTATACATTGCATAAGATATAATGTACAGAGCATTTAAACGTCTTTTAATTTTCAGTTATTAATGAAGCTATCGATTGAATTCCTGAACGAAGAAAAGTCTCATCCTAGGTATAATACAGAATAAATGCGTCTCAAATCATGAGAAAGGCAAAGCCGCACTTGAAATCTGATGAGATACATAGAACGATTACAAAATTTAATTCCATCATATATTTGTGTTTGATACCTCTGAAACGCATTCAATCGTTCATTCCCGTGTCAAATGACGTCCTACCTCAATATTTTAAGTTATCTTGACGCTTTCTATGTATACATTGCATAAGATATAATGTACAGAGCATTGGAACGTCATTTAATTTTCAGTTATTAATGACGCTAGCGATTGAATTCCTTAACGAAGGAAAGTCTCATCCTAGGTCTAATACAGACTAAATACGTCTCAAATCGTAAAAAAGACAATGCTGCACTTGAAATATGATTAGATACATAGAACGACTAAAAAATTTAATTCCATCATATACTTGTGTTTGATACCACTCAAACGTTTGGAATCGTTCCTTCTCGTGTCGAATGACGTCCTACCTCTATATCTTGAGTAATCTTGACGTTTCCTATGTATACATTGCATAAGATATAATGTACAGAGCATTTGAACGTCTTTTGATTTTCGGTTATTAATGAAGCTATCGATTGAATTCCTGAACGAAGGTAAGTATCATCCTAGGTCTAATGCAGAGTAAATACGTCTCAAGTCGTAAAAAAGACAATGCTGCACTTGCAATTTGATTAGATACATAGAACGATTACAGAATTTAATTCCATCATATATTTGTGTTTGATACCTCTGAAACGCTTTTAATCGTTCATTTCCGTGTCAAATGACGTCCTACCTCTATATTTTAAGTTATCTTGACGCTCTCTATGAATACATTGCATAAGATATAATGTACAGAGCATTGGAACGTCATTTAATGTTCAGTTATTAATGACGCTAGCGATTGAAATCCTTAACGAAGGAAAGTCTCATCCTAGGTCTAATACAGACTAAATACGTCTCAAATCGTAAAAAAAACAGTGCTCCACTTGAAATCAGATGAGATACATAGAACGCCTACAATATTTAATTCCACCATATATTTGTGTCTGACACATCTGAAACGCTTTTAATCGTTGTTCCGTGTCAAATGACGTCCTACCCCTATATTTTAGGTTATCTTGACGTTTTCTATGTATACATTGCATAAGATATAATGTACAGAGCATTTGAGCGTCTTTTAATTTTCAGTTATAAATGAAGCTAGCGATTGTATTCCTTAACGAAGGAAAGTCTCATCCTAGGTCTAATACAGACTAAATACGTCTCAAATCGTGAAAGAGACAGATCCACTTGAAATCTGATTAGATACATAGAACGATTACAATATTTAATTCCATCATATATCTGTGTTTGATACCTCCAAAACGTTAGGAATCGTTCTTTCTCGAGTCAGATCACGTCCTACCTCTATATTTTGAGTAATCATGACGTTTCCTATGGATACATTGCTTAAGATATAATGTACAGAGCATTAGAACGTCTTTTAATTTTCAATTATTAATGAAGTTATCGATTGAATTCCTGAACGAAGGAAAGTCTCATCCTAGGTCTAATACAGGGTAAATATGTCCCAAATCGGTTAAAAGACAAAGTTCCACTTGAAATCTGATTAGATACACAGATCGATCACAAAGCATTATTCCATCATATATCTGTGTTTGATACCTCTGAAACGTTTGGAATCGTTCCTTCTTGTGTCGAATGACGCCCTACCTCTATATTTCAAGTTATCTTGACGTTTTCTATGTATACATTGCATAAGATATAATGTACAGAGCATTTGAACGTCTTTTAATTTTCAGTTATTAATGAAGTTAGCGATTGAATTCCTGAACGAAGGAACGTCTCATCCTAGGTCTAATACAGACTAAATTGGTCTAAAATCGTAAAAAAGGCAATGCTGCGCTTGAAATCTGATTAGATACATAGAACGATTACAAAATTTAATTCCATCATATATTTGTGTTTGATAACACTCAAACGTTTGGAATCGTTCCTTCTCGTGTCGAATGACGTCCTACCTCTATATCTTGAGTAATCTTGACGTTTCCTATGTATACACTGCATAAGATATAATGTACAGAGCATTTGAACGTCTTTTGGTTTTCGGTTATTAATGAAGCTATCGATTGAATTCCCGAACGAAGGTAAGTCTCATCCTAGGTCTAATGCAGAGTAAATACGTTTCAAGGCGTAAAAAAGACAAAGCTGCACTTGCAATTTGATTAGATACATAGAACGATTACAGAATTTAATTCCATCATATATTTGTGTTTGATACCTCTGAAACGCATTTAATCGATCATTCCCGTGTCAAATGACGTCCTACCTCAATATTTTAAGTTATCTTGACGCTTTCTATGTATACATTGCATAAGATATAATGTACAGAGCATTGGAACGTCATTTAATTTTCAGTTATTAATGACGCTAGCGATTGAATTCCTTAACGAAGGAAAGTCTCATCCTAGGTCTAATACAGACTAAATACGTCTCAAATCGTAAAAAAGACAATGCTGCACTTGAAATATGATAAGATACATAGAACGATTAAAAAATTTAATTCCATCATATACTTGTGTTTGATACCACTCAAACGTTTGGAATCGTTCCTTCTCGTGTCGAATGACGTCCTACCTCTATATCTTGAGTAATCTTGACGTTTCCTATGTATACATTGCATAAGATATAATGTACAGAGCATTTGAACGTCTTTTAATTTTCGGTTATTAATGAAGCTATCGATTGAATTCCTGAACGAAGGTAAGTATCATCCTAGGTCTAATGCAGAGTAAATACGTCTCAAGTCGTAAAAAAGACAATGCTGCACTTGCAATTTGAGTAGATACATAGAACGATTACAGAATTTAATTCCATCATATATTTGTGTTTGATACCTCTGAAACGCTTTTAATCGTTCATTTCCGTGTCAAATGACGTCCTAGCACTATATTTTAAGTTATCTTGACGCTTTCTATGAATACATTGCATAAGATATAATGTACAGAGCATTGGAACGTCATTTAATTTTCAGTTACTAATGACGCTAGCGATTGAATTCCTTAACGAAGGAAAGTCTCATCCTAGGTCTAATACAGACTAAATACGTCTCAAATCGTAAAAAAAACAGTGCTCCACTTGAAATCTGATGAGATACATAGAACGCCTACAAAATTTAATTCCACCATATATTTGTGTCTGACACCTCCTGAAACGCTTTTAATCGTTGTTCCGTGTCAAATGACGTCCTACCCCTATATTTTAGGTTATCTTGACGTTTCCTATGTATACATTGCTTAAGATATAATGTACAGAGCATTTGAGCGTCTTTTAATTTTCAGTTATAAAGGAAGCTAGCGATTGTATTCCTTAACGAAGGAAAGTCTCATCCTAGGTCTAATACAGACTAAATACGTCTCAAATCGTGAAAGAGACAGATCCACTTGAAATCTGATTAGATACATAGAACGATTACAATATTTAATTCCATCATATATCTGTGTTTGATACCTCCGAAACGTTAGGAATCGTTCTTTCTCGAGTCAGATCACGTCCTACCTCTATATTTTGAGTAATCATGACGTTTCCTATGGATACATTGCTTAAGATATAATGTACAGAGCATTAGAACGTCTTTTAATTTTCAGTTATTAATGAAGTTATCGATTGAATTCCTGAACGAAGGAAAGTCTCATCCTAGGTCTAATACAGGGTAAATATGTCCCAAATCGGTTAAAAGACAAAGTTCCACTTGAAATCTGATTAGATACACAGATCGATCACAAAGCATTATTCCATCATTTATCTGTGTTTGATACCTCTGAAACGTTTGGAATCGTTCCTTCTTGTGTCGAATGACGCCCTACCTCTATATTTCAAGTTATCTTGACGTTTTCTATGTATACATTGCATAAGATATAATGTACAGAGCATTTGAACGTCTTTTAATATTCAGTTATTAATGAAGCTAGCGATTGAATTCCTTAACGAATGAAAGTCTCATCCTAGGTCTAATACAGACTAAATACGTCTCAAATCGTAAAAAAGACAATGCTGCACTTGAAATCTGATTTGATACATAGAACGATTACAAAATTTAATTCCATCATATATTTGTGTTTGATACCACTGAAACGTTTGGAATCGTTCCTTCTCGTGTCGAATGACGTCCTACCTCTATATTTTGAGTAATCTTGAGGTTTCCTATGTATACCTTGCATAAGATATAATGTACAGAGCACTTGAACGTCTTTTGATTTTCACTTATTAATGAAGCTATCGATTGAATTCCTGAACGGAGGTAAGTCTCATCCTAGGTCTAATACAGAGTAAATACGTCTCAAATCGTAAAAAAGACAAAGCTGCACTTGCAATTTGATTAGATACATAGAACGATTACAAAATTTAATTCCATCATATATTTGTGTTTGATACCTCTGAAACGTTTTTAATCGTTCTCTCCCGTGTCAAATGACGTCCTACCTCAATATTTTAAGTTATCTTGACGCTTTCTATGTATACATTGCATAAGATATAATGTACAGAGCATTGGAACGTCATTTAATTTTCAGTTATTAATGACGCTAGCGATTGAATTCCTTAACGAAGGAAAGTCTCATCCTAGGTCTAATACAGACTAAATACGTCTCAAATCGTAAAAAAGACAATGCTGCACTTGAAATATGATTAGATACATAGAACGATTAAAAAATTTAATTCCATCATATACTTGTGTTTGATACCACTCAAACGTTTGGAATCGTTCCTTCTCGTGTCGTATGACGTCCTACCTCTATATCTTGAGTAATCTTGACGTTTCCTATGTATACATTGCATAAGATATAATGTACAGAGCATTTGAACGTCTTTTGATTTTCGGTTATTAATGAAGCTATCGATTGAATTCCTGAACGAAGGTAAGTATCATCCTAGGTCTAATGCAGAGTAAATACGTCTCAAGTCGTAAAAAAGACAATGCTGCACTTGCAATTTGATTAGATACATAGAACGATTACAGAATTTAATTCCATCATATATTTGTGTTTGATACCTCTGAAACGCTTTTAATCGTTCATTTCCGTGTCAAATGACGTCCTACCTCTATATTTTAAGTTATCTTGACGCTTTCTATGAATACATTGCATAAGATATAATGTACAGAGCATTGGAACGTCATTTAATTTTCAGTTATTAATGACGCTAGCGATTGAATTCCTTAACGAAGGAAAGTCTCATCCTAGGTCTAATACAGACTAAATACGTCTCAAATCGTAAAAAAAACAGTGCTCCACTTGAAATCTGATGAGATACATAGAACGCCTACAAAATTTAATTCCACCATATATTTGTGTCTGACACCTCTGAAACGCTTTTAATCGTTCATTTCCGTGTCAAATGACGTCCTACCTCTATATTTTAAGTTATCTTGACGCTTTCTATGAATACATTGCATAAGATATAATGTACAGAGCATTATAACGTCATTTAATTTTCAGTTATTAATGACGCTAGCGATTGAATTCCTTAACGAAGGAAAGTCTCATCCTAGGTCTAATACAGACTAAATACGTCTCAAATCGTAAAAAAAACAGTGCTCCACTTGAAATCTGATGAGATACATAGAACGACTACAAAATTTAATTCCACCATATATTTGTGTCTGACACCTCTGAAACGCTTTTAATCGTTGTTCCGTGTCAAATGACGTCCTACCCCTATATTTTAGGTTATCCTGACGTTTTCTATGTATACATTGCATAAGATATAATGTACAGAGCATTTGAGCGTCTTTTAATTTTCAGTTATAAATGAAGCTAGCGATTGAATTCCTTAACGAAGGAAAGTCTCATCCTAGGTCTAATACAGACTAAATACGTCTCAAATCGTGAAAGAGACAGATCCACTTGAAATCTGATTAGATACATAGAACGATTACAAAATTTAATTCCATCATATATCTGTGTTTGATACCTCCGAAACGTTAGGAATCGTTCTTTCTCGAGTCAGATTACGTCCTACCTCTATATTTTGAGTAATCTTGACGTTTCCTATGGATACATTGCTTAAGATATAATGTACAGAGCATTAGAACGTCTTTTAATTTTCAGTTATTAATGAAGTTATCGATTGAATTCCTGAACGAAGGAAAGTCTCATCCTAGGTCTAATACAGAGTAAATATGTCCCAAATCGGTTAAAAGACAAAGCTCCACTTGAAATCTGATTAGATACACAGATCGATCACAAAGCATTATTCCATCATATATCTGTGTTTGATACCTCTGAAACGTTTGGAATCGTTCCTTCTTGTGTCGAATGACGCCCTACCTCTATATTTCAAGTTATCTTGACGTTTTCTATGTATACATTGCATAAGATATAATGTACAGAGCATTTGAACGTCTTTTAATTTTCAGTTATTAATGAAGTTAGCGATTGAATTCCTGAACGAAGGAACGTCTCATCCTAGGTCTAATACAGACTAAATACGTCTCAAATCGTAAAAAAGGCAATGCTGCACTTGAAATCTGATTATATACATAGAACGATTACAAAATTTAATTCCATCATATATTTGTGTTTGATACCACTGAAACGTTTGGAATCGTTCCTTCTCGTGTCGAATGACGTCCTACCTCTATATTTTGAGTAATCTTGACGTTTCCTATGTATACACTTGCATAAGATATAATGTACAGAGCATTTGAACGTCTTTTGATTTTCGGTTATTAATGAAGCTATCGATTGAATTCCTGAACGAAGGTAAGTCTCATCCTAGGTCTAATGCAGAGTAAATACGTTTCAAGTCGTAAAAAAGACAAAGCTGCACTTGCAAGTCTGATTAGATACATAGAACGATTACAGAATTTAATTCCATCATATATTTGTGTTTGATACCTCTGAAACGCATTTAATCGATCATTCCCGTGTCAAATGACGTCCTACCTCAATATTTTAAGTTATCTTGACGCTTTCTATGTATACATTGCATAAGATATAATGTACAGAGCAATTGAACGTCTTTTAATTTTCAGTTATTAATGAAGCTAGCGATTGAATTCCTTAACGAAGGAAAGTCTCATCCTAGGTCTAATACAGACTAAATACGTCTCAGATTGTAAAAAAGACAATGCTCCACTTGAAATCTGATTAGATACATAGAACGATTACAAAATTTAATTCCTTCATATATTTGTGTTTGATACCTCTGAAACGTTTTTAATCGTTCTTTCCCGTGTCAAATGACGTCCTACCTCTACATCTGCAAGTTATCTTGACGTTTTCTATGTATACATTGCATAAGATATAATGTACAGAGCATTTGAACGTCTTTTAATTTTCAGTTATTAATGAAGCTAGCGATTGAATTCCTTAACGAATGAAAGTCTCATCCTAGGTCTAATACAGAGTAAATACGTCTCAAATCGTAAAAAAGACAGAGCTCCTCTTGAAATCTGATTAGATACATAGAACGATTACAAAATTTAATTCCATTATATATTTGTGTTTGATACCTCTGAAACGCTTTTAATCGTTCATCTCCGTGTCAAATGACGTCCTACCTCTATATTGTAAGTTATCTTGACGCTTTCTATGTATACATTGCATAAGATATACTGTACAGCGCGTTTGAACGTCTATTTAATTTTCGGTTATTAATGAAGTTATCGATAGAATTCCTTAACGAATGGAAGCCTCATCCTAGGTCTAATTCAGAGTAAATATGTCCCAAATCGGTAAATAAGACAAAGCTTCACCTGAAATCTGAGAAGATACAAAGATCGAACACAAAACATTATTCCATCATATATCTGTGTTTGATACCTCTGAAACGTTTTTAATCGTTCTCTCCCGTGTCAAATGACGTCCTACCTCTATGCTGTATGTTATCTTGACGTATTCTATGTATACATTGCATAAGATACAATGTACAGAGCATTTGAACGTCTCTTAATTTTCAGTTATTAATGAAGCTAGCGATTGAACTCCTTAACGAAGGAAAGTCTCATCCTAGGTCTAATACAGAGTAAATACGTCTCAAATCGTGAAAAAGACAAAGCTGCACTTGAAATCTGATGAGATACATAGAACGATTACCAAATTTAATTCCATCATATATTTGTGTTTGATACCTCTGAAACGTTTTTAATCGTGCTTCCGTGTCAAATGACGTCCTACCCCTATATTTTAGGTTATCTTGACGTTTTCTATGTATACATTGCATAAGATAAAATGTACAGAGCATTTGAGCGTCTTTTAATTTTCAGTTATAAATGAAGCTAGCGATTGAATTCCTTAACGAAGGAAAGTCTCATCCTAGGTCTAATACAGACTAAATACGTCTCAAATCGTGAAAGAGACAGCTCCACTTGAAATCTGATTAGATACATAGAACGATTACAAAATTTAATTCCATCATATATTTGCGTTTGATATCTCTGAAACGTTTTTAATCGTTCTTTCCCTTGTCACATGACGTCCTACCTCTATATTGTGAGTTATATTGATGTCTTCTATGTATACATTGCATAAGATATAACGTACAGAGCATTTGAACGTCTTTTGATTTTCAGTTATTAATGAAGATATCGATTGAATTCCTGAACGAAGGTAAGTCTCATCCTAGGTCTAATACAGAGTAAATACGTCTCAAATCGTGAAAAAGACAAAGCTGCACTTGCAATTTGATTGGATACATAGAACGATTACAAAATTTACTTCCATCACATATTTGCGTTTGATATCTCTGAAACGTTTTTAATCGTTCTTTCCCGTGTCAAATGAGGTCCTACCTCTATATTGTGAGTTATATTGATGTTTTCTATGTATACATTGCATAAGATATAATCTACAGAGCATTTGAACGTCTGTTAATTTTCAGTTACTAATGAAGCTATCGATTGAATTCCTGAACGAAGGAAAGTCTCATCCTAAGTCTAATACAGAGTAAATACGTCCCAGATTGTAAAAAAGACAACGCTCCACTTGAAATCTGATTAGATACACAGAACGATTACAAAATTTAATTCCATCATATATTTGTGTTTGATATCTCTGAAACGTTTTTAATCGTTCTTTCCCGTGTCAAATGACGTCCTACCTCTATATTTTACGTTATCTTGACGTTTTCTATGTATACATTGCATAAGATATATTGTACAGAGCAATTGAACGTCTTTTAATTTTCAGTTATTAATGAAGCTATCGATTGAATTCCTGAACGAAGGAAAGTCTCATCCTAGGTCTAATACAGAGTAAATATGTCCCAAATCGTTAAAAAGACAAAGCTCCATTTGAAATCTGATTAGATACATAGAACGATTACAAAATTTAATTCCATTCATATATTTGTGTTTGATACCTCTGAAACGTTTTTAATCGTTCTTTCCCGTGTCAAATGACGTCCTACCTCTATATTGTAAGTTATCTTGACGTTTTCTATGTATACATTGCATAAGATATAATGTACAGAGCATTTGAACGTCTTTTAATTTTCAGTTATTAATGAAGCTAGCGATTGAATTCTTTAACGAATGAAAGTCTCATCCTAGGTCTAATACAGACTAAATACGTCTCAAATCGTAAAAAAGACAGAGCTCCTCTTGAAATCTGATTAGATACATAGAACGATTTCAAAATTTAATTCCATTATATATTTGTGTTTGA
This sequence comes from Meloe dianella, assembly GCA_028455855.1. Taxonomy (NCBI): domain Eukaryota; kingdom Metazoa; phylum Arthropoda; class Insecta; order Coleoptera; family Meloidae; genus Meloe; species Meloe dianella. The sequence continues at coordinate 31,014 of JAPTHL010000120.1, forward strand.
TACCTCCGAAACGTTTTTAATCGTTCTCTTCCGTGTCAAATGACGTCCTACCTCTATATTGTCAAGTTATCTTGACGCATTCTATGTATACATTGCATAAGATATAATGTGCAGAGCATTTGAACGTCTTTTAATTTTCAGTTATTAATGTAGCTATTGATTGAATTCCTGAACGAAGGAAAGTCTCATCCTAGGTCTAGTACAGAGCGAATACGTCTCAAATCATAAACAAGACGCAGCTACACTTGATATTTGATCAGATACATAGAACGATTACAAAATTTAATTCCATCATATATTTGTGTTTGATACCTCTGAAACGTTTTTAATCGTTCTCTCCCATGTCAGTTGACGTCCTACCTCTATATTTTAAGTTATCTTGACGTTTTCTATGTATACATTGCATAAGATATAGTGTACAGAGCATTTGAACGTCTTTTAATTTTCAGTTATTAATGAAGCTAGCGATTGAATTCCTTAACGAAGGAAAGTCTCATCCTAGGTCTAATACAGACTAAATACGTCTCAAATCGTGAAAAAGACAAAGCTGCACTTGAAATCTGAATAGACACATAAAACGATTGCAAAATTTAATTCCATCATATATTTGTGTTTGATACCTCTGAAACGTTTGGAATCTTTCCTTCTCGTGTCGAATGACGTCCTACCTCTATATTTTGAGTAATCTTGACGTTTCCTATGTATACATTGCATAAGATATAATGTACAGAGCATCTGAACGTCTTTTAATTTTCAGTTATTAATGAAGCTATCGATTGAATTCCTTAACGAAGAAAAGTCTCATCCTAGGTCTAATACAGAGTAAATATGTCCCAAATCGGTAAAAAAACAAAGCTCTACTTGAAATCTGATTAGATACACAGATCGATCACAAAACATTATTCCATCATATATCTGTGTTTGAAACCTCTGAAACGTTTGGAATGGTTTTGTCCCGTGTCGAATGACGTCCTACCTCTATATTTTGAGTTATCTTGACGTTTTCTATGTATACATTGCATAAGATATAATGTACAGAGCATATGAACGTCTTTAAATTTTCAATTATTAATGAAGCTCGCGATTGAATTCCTTAACGAAGGAAAGTCTCATCCTAGGTCTAATACAGACTAAATACATCTCGAATCTTTAAGAAGACAGAGCTCCTCTTGCAATCTGATTAGATACATAGAACGATTACAAAATTTAATTCCATCATATATTTGTGTTTGATCTCTCTAAAACGTTTTTAATCGTTCTCTCCCGTGTCAAATGACGTCCTACCTCAATATTTTGAGTTATCTTGACGTTTTCTATGTATACATTGCATAAGATATAATGTACAGAGCATTTGAACGTCTTTTAATTTTCAGTTATTAATGAAGCTAGCGATTGAATTCCTTAACGAAGGAAAGTCTCATCCTAGGTCTAATACAGACTAAATACGTCTCAAATCGTGAAACAGACAAAGCTGCACTTGAAATCTGATTAGATACATAGAACGATTACAAAATTTAATTCCATCATATATTTGTGTTTGAAACCTCTGAAACGTTTGGAATCGTTCCTTCTCGTGTCGAATAACGTCCTACCTCTATATTTTGAGTATTCTTGACGCTTTCTATGTATACATTGCATAAGATATAATGTACAGAGCATTTGAACGTCTTTTAATTTTCAGTTATCAATGAAGCTAGCGATTGAATTCCTTAACGAAGGAAAGTCTCATCCTAGGTCTAATACAGAATAAATACGTTTCAAACCGTAAAAAAGACAGAGCTCTACTTGAAATCTGATTAGATACATAGAACGATTACAAAATTTAATTCCATCATATATTTGTGTTTGATACCAGTAGTATATATATGGGGTTTCAAGCGCTGTTGTGCCGGGGTTCTGGGACAGTGCAATGTGCAGTTCACGTATATCTGATTGCATACCTATTTTGCATTGCATTGAAGTAAATATCTGGTTGCCTACCTATTTTGCACTGTCTTTGAAATTGTTTTTGAAGTGAATAGTTGATTGCCTAAGCTGTAGGGGACAAAGAAAAGTAACTGGTGGGGTGAACGCAGTGTGGTCAGTACCAACCTAAATTTAAAAATCGTGAAAATTCCCTAAAAAGTCACTAGAAGTGTCTCAAAATGGCGGTTTGCGTAAATGTAGCGCTAAAGTGAAAAGAATTAATGGCGGCCTGTAAATGTAGCGCTAAAGTGTTACTTTTAAATTGACGGCAGGTTTGAAAACAAAACCGACAAAATGGCGGTTTATGTAGAATGTAGAGCTGTCAGCTGTGGCCTTTTTGCAGTTGTAAATCGAAGATTGCCCGCTCCCGCTCCCCGCATGCACAGTTAATCTTTATAGTTTAAGTCGTAGTAGTCTTTGGTTAGTATAACAAATGACGTCATAATTCTAGAATATTCTAGAACTGACTACAAAGCGGTGATCCCCCGCAGACATATAGTCAAATTTAAAATTTTAATGAATATACAAAATAATTTTTTAATATATATTAATTTTTCAATACAAAATCTAAAAAAAATTAGCAACTTCCATCAGATGATGATGTATCGAATTCCATTGTTCTAACGAATCTTCTATGTGTTCTTTTACAACATTCAGTGTATGGTCTTATTGAAAATAAAGGACCTTTGATGCAGAAATAACACCATGAATTTTCATCTTTGATAATATCTGGTAATGAATCGATATGTACACATTCATGATAATTTACTGGAGTAAATGTAAATATTGATTCTCCAGGACAATAGAGCTGGTAATTAAAATAACAGGTATCACAGATCCCAGATTGTCTGTTCTTCCATGATAAAGATATTCTATACAAAGATTTTTATTCAGTCCATAAATATCTTGATAATCTGGTAACCATAAAAAATATTTCAACAGATTTTCACAGGCTAGAACATCACCAAATGCATAATTTTCCCAGCAATATAAATGATTATCGAGGATTTTATTATAAAACTCTTCATCACCATCTTCTACTCCATCAATTGCGGTTGTGACTTTATCCCATTTTATTTCACCGAATTTTTCCAAAAACAAATGCATTTACAGTTTAAGGAGTGTTTTAAATAATTCTTTTATTGAAAAACTATCGATTTCAGTATCATCAATTAGAGATTTTATTCTTATCTCGTCTAATGATTCTGGTTGCAATACTGATTGATTCATTTTGATCGACTGCCTTTTTTCAATCTAGAATCTCCGTATTTATAGGCTTATAATTGCGGATGGGTTCCCTTTTGTTTTCTGACAATATTTCTAGATCCAATCCGTCCCTGATCACATATGAGTCATAACGATTCAATGAAAATCGACGAAAAACTAGATTATTCCAGAACGGACGGGTGTGTTTACTTAATACGATATTGTTAATGTTTTTATTACAATTATTTTTATTTCGTGTAATAACAACATAAAATAAATAAGTAAATAAAAAAGTTTGGTTTTTCAATAATAATTATTATTTAATTATTAGAGCAAATCCATCAGACTTAAATAAATAATAACCTTGCAAGAGATGACCTATTGTGGTGTAATTTTTGTAAAATCACGCCTCTATTTATTGTTCAACCATACAGAGAATGTGGGGAAAATGTTAATCTATAAAAATGGCTGAATATTATATTGTGAATTAATAACTAATAAGTATTTGACTCGATAACTTCATTTAAACAGTTAAAAGTTAGAAAAATGTCAGTGTTAAAACAATTGAATAGTATTGGTGAATGTTCGTTTAAGAAAACGAATAATATTAACGTGTTAATAATAGATAAACCATATATGGTATTATCATTAAAGAAAATCACAACGAAATTTGGGCCTTCTATTGTTGCCGAATTGGAGGATTTCTGTGTATATCTACCGAACCGCTTTGTGAAGAACTTGAGTGATGACGTCATTAGTAAATTTCCTAATGGTGACATATCATTAATCTATAAAGGAAAAGGAGAATACAACATTAAAGAAATCCACTTATGTCAATGGAAGAAAGATTAATAAATCAAATGATTTGTTGTATAAAAATAATCATAATGTATTTTAGTAATTTCTTGTAGTTAAAATAAATAAAACACATTGAAATATTAAAATAATCCTTTATTACTCAAACATTTTTTTTTGTTTAAAATATATTCTTTAGAATACCAGTTAACTGATAATATTCAAATAATTAATCATGCACGATAATACAATACACTCTTGTATTCTCAGGGAAATTTTCATTACTTTCAAATTCTAATTTAACGTCAACTGTTGATGATTGGATTGCCTCATTTTGTTTGGAACAATCAATGACAAAGATGGCTTGTTGAGAAAACTGTGTGTAAGTAGTAGTTGGTGTAGATGAATATCTATTGTGAAAGCTCTTATGGAAATCAACAAAAGCTTGATAAGCTTCAGTATATTGATTATTTGCAAAATCAAAGTTTTGATTTTCATACGGATAGCATTGCGAATTCAACCATAAACGAAGATTGGTTAATTTGACATTGTCAAAATTCGAAATGGTTTTAGTTACATTGTCTTTTCGATCTGTTTGAAAAGCAACAATGACAAATCGTGGACGTTCCAAGTTAGATGTTGTCTTAACACTCCATATATCTTTCTTTGTTTGTCTCATTGATGGTAATTCCATTAATTCCCAATTTCTGAATGCAATTTCAATTGGTACATTTTTGTTCATTTGATTCAAAAGGTACAATTTATTTTGATCATTTGGATGTACGTGTTTCACTTTCAATGATAAGTCTTCAATTTTAAGTGTCGATCGTTTGGTTCCAGTACTATTATAATAACAATTGTTATCAGTACGACTACATACTAGCCGTATTTTATGTTTTCCATTCAAAATCACTTGATAATCATGAAAGACAGCAAATAGAAATGGAATGGAATCCGTAATGTAAGCAATGTTTTGTCTGTTGACAAAGTTGCAATTGTATCAGCATCTGGACACCATCCAGCAATGTCTAATGCTTTACTTTCATCATGATTATTACAAAGTAGAGCTTTAATTGTTGTTGTTGTTCCAACATCGCGTACTTTTTCAATTTCTTTTCCATTCAATTCATATGCAATTGAATCGAACAAATATGCTCCAGGATTGTTTGATAACTTACACTCCCCTGTTGCCGCCTCAGCAGCAATTGCTTCGAACTTGCAATTTAAATGTAGGAATGACTCACTATATGATATAATGATATCTTGTTGATTTATATTAATTTCAATTTCATCGTTATTTTGAAATGATGAGATTGTTGGATGATATGTATGGTATTCTTCGCGCTCAATGCTATCGTCGAATGCTACTTTGTTGTATATTTGCAGTTTTTCGGACATTATAACCTAGATTTCTTAACACCTGTATACTGATGTCTGTCAATGATGACTGCCTCTTAACGAATGAATTGTATGTAGACGTTTCAGAGATTTTATAGTTACCGACAGCAATAGTGTTTTTATGAAAAACTAGGCCCATTATTCTTCAATTCTAGTCTAATGACGAGTTCTTCTCCTTGAAAGTTAATCAAGTTGTCGTTTTGATCTATCACCTTGAGGGTAAGATTGTCAATGAAACGTTTATTCACCACTGGCACATATATATGATTTCTTGGTTCAATATTTATTGCATAACCTGGGTCAACAGCTGGAGCAAATTCATATAGTGTATGTGATTGGTGATTATTGTAAAAAGATCCTGTTGATATATTGCATTCAACCCGTATAGATAAGACTTTAATAATTTCTACGGGTATATCAGATGAATGAAGCACATTAGCTGGCAGAAGTTTTCGAGAAAATCCTAGTAGTTTACCAATACCACCTTGTTTAGTAAAATCAACTTGATATTTACTTTTCAATTCACACTTTAATGTATTATTATTTGGTTTCAATGATTGAATTTCAGATTTATCTGTTTGATCATTTGCAGCTATAGTCATCTGTTGCTGTAGGTAATCCTCAATATGACTAATTTCATAAGCACCTGTTGGTATTGTTATCTCCTTTTCTATGTCGTTTTCATCTATATAATGGAATTTATTTTCACCATATTCAATGTTTGGTATTGAATTGTATGTGTGAAATCCAATTAAAGCCAACGAATAGTCACAAGAAGGATTTAAATCAATTGGTGGATAAAAGTCGGCAGTTAAAATACTGCTGCGACCTTTAAGTGTGAACGTCAAAGACATAACTGAATAAAACTAAGCATTTTTATTATTATATAAAAACTTCAAACCCAAATGTCCACAATTATAAGTGTTCAATTTTTGTAGATCATCATAGTTGAATATAACATTGTTACATTTCCAATAGTCAATCAATTCTTTAGGAGGTCTTAGATTTCCATAACTATCAAAATAAATTACTCTATTGTTTCCTTTCAAATATGCAACCCAATGTGTACCGCTACCTTCACGAGAATCCAAATTTATAATAACTGATTCGCGTTTCTTAGCTCCATTTACAGGTAAATCATTTCTCATAAAAACACCTCGAAAATTGGGTATCTTAAGCTTTATAATATAATTTTCTAATTCATAATTGGTTAGAGGGCGAGAAGGTAGTCTCAATGGAAGTTTTTTTTCAAGTATAATCCAAATCCTTTTTTGTCTTTCTTCAAATACAATCCACTGCCCTTTTTACCAAGGGCAATAGATTCCATTGTTTGATTGTGACGTTGAGCTTCGTCTAATTTTTTCTTAGCAGCTTTAGCATCGGTAACTGCTTTTGCTATGCCAGCTGCACCTCCTGCTAGAGCTCCTAAAGCAGACAGTACAGCAAATACTAATGGTAGAAAACCACCAGACTTAGGAAGAGGTATTACTCTTGGTAAACGAACTCGTCTTTTACCACCAACATTTTTGACAGCGACTCGAGCCGCTTCAACAATATTGGCAAATTGTGGCCCATCCAAACTAGATATATCAGAATTTTTGATGAAACTTTTCAGCGGATCAATTACATTCTTTTTGAATGGAACTTGTTTCAGTTTTTTTCTTCGCTTTCGTTGTTTTCTCTTTCTGTTCTGATTACTAGTAGAATGGCCCATTCCAAGCTTACGTTTCATTTTCATTGTATTTGAAATAAGGTAAGCGGCTGCTTTTTCGGCAAGTGAAGCGTCACGTGATAGAACTCTTTTCCAAGCGTTATTTTCTAAAATTTCATCAGCTATGTGACGGTCTTTAAGATCTTTAGTTTGTGAATAAGCTATATCGTGTTGTTTACATGCACGATCTAGCTCATTAATTCCAGGATCTCCTCTGGCCAACCGTTCGGATAATTTTGTACCAGGTCCACAGTATTGGTAACCAGGTAGATGTAATTCAACAGGTAATTTATTGATGAGGGAATTGACAAGTCCGTCACCTTTGAATGACAACATTGAACTGAAATTCAGTTCGGTGTGTCAGCATATAAATAGGGAGAGCAACTGAAAAATTTCCATCAATACAATGAATGTCGTTAAACAAAAATTATGTTTAAAAGTGAAGAATCATGATAGTGATGAACTGTCAAACGGTCCATTGCGCAGGCGTCGCCACAGCCCACTACTTCCAAATACGATGAGAACAATAATCTGTGGACCGAGCGGATGTGGTAAAACTAATGTGATTATTAGTCTTCTATTAGAAACAAATGGATTATGTTTTGAGAATGTATATATATTTTCAAAATCTCTCTTTCAACCGAAATATGAATTATTGAAAAACATTCTCAGCAAAGTGAAAGGACTTGGATATTTTCCATTTACAAATAATGATGACATCATTTCGGTTGATGATGCTAAGAATAATTCCGTGTTTATCTTTGATGATGTTGCATGCGACAAGCAGAATCACATAAGACAATATTTTAGTATAGGACGTCACAAAGACATTGATTGTTTTTATCTCTGTCAGACTTATACACGTATACCTAAGCAACTGATTCGTGATAACGCGAATTGTGTGGTAATCTTTAGACAGGATGATCATAATCTTAAAATAATTTACGATGAAAATGTTGGAAGTGATATGAATTTTGAGGAATTTAAAAATATTTGCAAACTTTGTTGGGTGGACCAGTATAGATTTTTAGTGATAATAAAAGATCAAAAGCTAAATGATGGACGCTATCGTAAGGGATTTGATTCTTTTATACTTCATAAAGAGAAAATCAAGTGTTAAAGTGATGATGTGCATGTGCTCAACTGCTATAAGTGGTTGTTGAGCTGTTACATGGGTGTGATTGATCTGTTCAATCTGTTTACATAATAACCGTATCGGCTGTTCAAAAAAAAACTATATAAGAAGGAATGAATAGGTTAAAAGAATGTGTATTCAATCAGTAGCTATTACAATGTTGAAACAACAACATAAACAAGTTAGAAAGAGGCTCATTGAAGCAGTCAGTAATGTTAGAAAAAAATACAAGCAATTAAAATCTGGTGACACTGCCCAAGTTGAGAAGATTAATACATTATTTCAACCGATAAGCAAACCATTACATGAATTAGTGACAATACAAAAAAATAAAAATCAGCCCCGTACACATCATCACATGATGTAACATCCTAAAGACAAAAAAGAAGAAGAAGAACAAGAAGAAAACAAAACCATTGTTAAGAATGAACCTCCAAATCTAGATACGCCATCTGCACATGTTGATAACGATAGTGATAATGATGATGATGATGATGATGATCATGAGGTATTTTCCAAAGGAACTTATGATGCATATGTTAGTGAATTTCCCCTGATCGCTCAACCCTATATAGAGAAATTAATTACACATCATAGAACAATTCATCTGAAAAAATTACAATATGATCCATGGAATAACACAATGTTAATTGGAAGAACACCTTTGAAAATTAAAGATAATGGTAACATACAAATTGGAGATAATGAGTTTCAAGGTACAGAAGCATTGTATGACTTGGTCTTTTTAAAAAATCCATTGGTAGACAGAACAGCTTTTGTAGAAGACTATGAAAATTATAAACAGATTATATACAATACAAATTTATGTAATGATAATTATGACAGAAATCAACAACTACGTGGAGATAAGTCTGACAAATATAAGTATATCATACGACCTATTTTGAACATGATAAAAAGTAAACATAGTTCAGAACTACTAGTTTTCCCTAGAACTACTGAAAGCTCGATGCATGACAGTAATAGAAGTGGTGGTCCTAGTAGTCTCGGAATTAGTAAAGAAGGAGGGGCATATTTACATTTGAATAAAAAACCTATGGAATACGTCTATTGGGATGATGTAAATGAATTAGTCTATCGGTTGGCTCTGTTGCATGCATCACGTAGAGCCGGTAATAATTCGCATCATAACGAAATTATTGCCATTGAAGAAGAATTACGTGAAGCTGGTGTAATATATTAAGAATGTCACTATATATGGATGTGCAAGGCTTTCGTGTACCTGATAAGAAATATTCACCAAAAGAATTAGCAGTTTACGATGGCCATAGAATGAGTCATTTTGTTTTCAAATCACCGTATTGTTTCAAAGCACTTCCATTGGAATATAAAAGACAAGCTCACTGGGTGACAAACAATCATCATGGCTTAAAATGGGATGATGGTTTTGTAGAACCTGCAGAATTTAGAAATATACTTGATAGAGTAACTGTTGGATATGACCAAGTCTATGTAAAAGGGTTAGAGAAAAAGCAATTTATTGAAAAATTTCTCTGCACGGTATTAGTTAATGAATTACCGGAAACACCACGTCACCATAAATCTAATCCAACTTGTATGTATCATTGTATTTCAAATTGTATGTGTGCTTTAACAAATGTTGTTCAACTGTATGAAAATTTTAATGATGAATAAATAATGATGAATATAATAAGTTATTGTATTTTTTGTTAATCTGATTCAGTTTCATTATGAGCATTGACAAGTTTGGACGTGCTTGGAAGCATCCCTTTCCAGAAGAAACAATTAATGACTTGAATACGCTGTATTTATCAAAAATATCCACTGTTGAGAATAACATAAACGAAACATTCCAGCGATATCAAATTAATTTATTAACAAAAAGATTAGAAGAACTTGAACAATTACAAACAGCATCACCTTCTAAGCAGATGTTATCAGAACGGATTGATGACTTGAATACGCTGTATTTATCCAAGATAAATACTGTTAAGAGTAATATACAAAGAAATTATGAACGATATGAACAATTGGATGATTTATTGGATAATAGAACAGCACAAATTGATTTATTAACAAAAAGAATAGTAAGACTAGAACAAATTCTCGTTTAAAAAAAAACAAATAATATAACCTCGAATATTATCTAATCAATAAATAATGACAAATGTAAAACAACAAGTGATTAATGAAATATTTAAACCGATGCGAAGAAGCTTTTCACGACGCCGAACAATCATAAGAGGTTTAGATGACCTTTGGCAAGCTGATTTAGCCGAATTAAGTGAATATGCTAAAGAAAATGGCGGGCATACGTGTATATTAGTTGTAATTGATTGCTTTTCTAAATTTCTTTGGACGAAACCATTAAAATCAAAATCTGCTAAAGATGTGACAGTAGCAATGGAAAATATACTTAAACAAAAGCGCCATCCAAGTCACCTTCAAACTGATCAAGGAAAAGAATTTTTCAATAAGCAATTTAACACTTTAATGAAAAAGTATAAAATTAACCATTATAATACGTATAGTGTGAAAAAAGCTTCAATTGCAGAAAGGGTGATTAGAACTTTAAAAAATAAATTATACAGGATGTTTGCATTCAATGCATCATACAATTGGATCGATAATCTTGATGACGTCACTAATGAATACAATAATACAGTACATAGAACCATTCACATGAAACCCAAAGATGTAAACAAAACAAACGAAGACTATGTACTTGATTCATCTTATAATTATTTGAAAATATTTACCGGTTCTAAATTTAAGAAAAACGATCTTGCTTGCATTAGTATAATGAAACATCTATTTGAAAAAGGTTATACACCAAATTGGACAACAGAATTATTTAAAATCGTTAAAGTCAATATAACTCATCCGGTGACATATATTTTGGAAGATTTGAACGGTCAACCAATCAGTGGATCTTTTTACGAATTAGAATTGCAGAAAACTCATTATCCTAGTATTTATTTGATTGAGAAAGTTCTACGTCGTAAAGGAGCAAAATTATATGTGAAGTGGTTGGGCTTCGATGAAAACCATAATAGTTGGATTGACATTAAAGATATTACCTAAAATATATTGAATGCGTTCATAAATGTTTATATATAATAGTAATTATATTTAAATAATTTTATTTAAATATAGCTTTAGGGTGGCGGGGGGAGGTGAGGCAGTATACAATGATATATAAATTGAAAAACTAGTGTGAAATACATTATTTTGAGAAAGTATTCCATGGTGAAATGTTTAACAGTGAAGTGATCATTAATAATGCTAAAACGTTAATTTTGAGACAAGACGTTCACATTGTTTATAAACATTCAATTCAAAAACTATTAAAATCCGTTGAACCGTACCAACGGATGACAGTGATTGAAAATATATATGGTCAACATTATACAGACTGTCCATGGTCAAATGAACAGACAAGAGACGGACCGGATACATGTCATTGTTTTTATATAAACTCACGATTAGGTCGTTTAGACAACTTAATAGAATTAATTAATAATGTCACAAAGTGAAGTTGTATTACAAAGTGCTCTTGATGGAGAAAATGCAGTTGCATTAATCAGAAACATGGTAAAACTGAATTTAATGAAGATGAATGTTCTACATGTAACAAATATTTGGACGAAACTACCAAAATTTTATAAAAGTGATTGTGACCTAAGAAATCTAGTTCTTTGCTTGGACTACGGAACGGACAACAGATTCAATCATGACGTCGTACATAACCATCCATATAAAATCTATTGTTATGGTTGTCAATTAATCATGAACAATAATAACAACTGTAATAATGATGATCTTTTTTCTTTATTAGATTGCTTGTAATTTTTTTTTGTATTACAATATATAAATAAATTGTTAATTTACATTATAATCTTAAATTATTTTATCCGACACACTACAAAATAAATAAATAAATAATAATAACAAACATTATGTTCCTTTTAGAGAATATTAATATGTTTACATTTATAAAAAAGAGGTATCCTACAGTTGTAAATAATAAATATATGTATGGTTATGACTCATCATCAAAACCAAGTCACAACTTTTTTTTATGGGGAATTTAAATGGGTCGATGGTATAAATGCGATCAACGTTCAAGAAATTCCTGAAAATTCTGAATTTGGATATATTTTGGAAGTTGATATCGAGTATCCCAAGAGTTTACATGACAGTTATAATGATTTTTAATTCTGTTTTGAAAACGAAACTAGTCCCCAATCAAAATGCCAAAAATTAATATCCGATTTTACTGACAAAGAAAAATATATAATTCATTATAAAAATCTACAACAATGTTTAAAACATGGTTTAAAATTAACCAAAATTCATCGCATATTACAGTTCAAACAATCAAGTTGGTTAAAGAAGTATATTGACCTGAATACACATCATCGAACATTATCGAAAAACACATTTGAAAATTTTTTTTTCAAACTACTAAATAATTCAATTTATGCCAAAACAATGGAAAATGTTGATAAACGGAAAATTATTAAATTGGTCGATTTTAATGCACATCATTGCACATTATAATCTCAGATTCTCTTATTGAATCTATTCTCCAATGGCCCCATGCTAACGTTGTTATTCCATCATATTTCACATATCTCTTATCATCCGAATAACTAAGTGTGATTCTATTTAAATTTTGTGTATAAATATTATGTAATTTGATCTAAAAATTAACATTGAACTATAAAATATTTTCTTTTTATATAAACAGTCCCTATAATCGTCTACACTTAGTCCATCTACAATGGTCTTTTTAACACCCTTAGCTTTCTTAATTGTGCCATTATCAATTGAATCTATCGAATACATTTTTGATCTTAAACCAACAAATTCCCTTATTAACCGACCATTGTTTTCATCTTTCATTAAACCAACAATTTTTTTATTTTTCAAACGAATATTATCAGTTGCTATTGTATAAATAAACGAATCTGTATCCATGTAGTTTAAAAGAAGACATTTATCAAATTTTGGTTTCATATAATCGTAATGGAAACTATACATTAATAATTTTGATAATTCTAATACAGCGAATCCGATATAAATTGGTTTATTATAAACCACACGTACACAATCTAATTGTATGGCAGCCATGTCAGGTGTAAACTGGGCAACACTGTGAAAATTTGGTTTAGCGATGAGTGCACGAGCACCTAGCCGACGTCCACGATTCTCCCATTCAGTAACTAATTTGACATTCTTCCGTTTATCAACATTTTCCATGGTTTTTCCATAAATTGAATTATTCAATAATTTGAAGAAATTTTTTTCAAATGTATTTTTCGATAATGTACGATGATGCGTATTAAGGTCAATATAATTCTTCAACCAGCATGATTGTTTGAACTGTAATATTCGATGAATTTTGGTTAATTTTAATCCATGTTTCAAACATTGTTGTAAATTTTTATAATGAATTATATATTTTTCTTTGTTCGTAAAATCGGATATTAATTTTTTGCATTTTGATTGTGGGCCAATCTTATTTTCAGAACAGAATGGTAGATCATTATGATTGTCATGTAAACTCTTAGGATATTCTATGTCAACTTCCAAAATATATCCAAATTCAGAATTTTCAGGAATTTCTTGAATGTTGATTGCATTTAGATCATCGACCCATTTAAATTCCCCGTAAGGAAGTTGTTGTGACATGGCCCAACCATAAAGATTATTTGCATCTAAATACATTAAATAACTACTGGGCTTAGATGCATCAAAACCGTCCATATATTTATTATTTGCAACTGAATGTCGATGTGAACATTGTGTGATACCCCCTCTGATGCCTCTTTTTATAAATGTAAACATATTAATATCCGTTAAAAGTTCAATTTTGATTTCTGTATATTTTAACATTGCATCCCAAGATAAACCCGGTGCTGTATAATAGTGACAGGGATCCAGCTCATAAATTTGGTGACACACTTTACGAAAATTTTCAAAAACGTCTGTTAATAATAATACGTCAGTAATTAAATATAATTTCAAATATTCCCATAGGTTTTTACAATTAAACTCTTTCCAAACTTTTTGTGCATGTTCATAATCTATATCGGAGCATGATTTATTTGTTAATTTAGAATAAAATTTATCCTTTGATGGCAATGACGTTTCTTCTAAGCGTTCCCACGAATTTAAATATTCATACGGTAAAACACCTTTCCTTGTAGCCAGTTCAAACTGGCTTCTATCATTGAAAATTTGTCTTACCGTCTGAAAATTCTCAATTGAAAGATTTTGTGCTAATGAATCTAGACTGGATTGCATGAATCGAAAAGAATCTAAAAATCTCAATTCAATTGTTTCTTTTTCATTTATTGAAATTCGTTTTGATAGTGAAACGTATAATTCTTTGTTTAACGGAATCAAATTAATATCACCTTCAATTTTATACAATGATTTCACAAACAAATGACAATCATACCCGGAAAATTTATGGAAAAAAATTGGGAAAAAGTATGCGATTTTATAACGTAAGTTCCAACTATTATGAGCTGGACCCCTGTATTTACCGGTAAGATGACAATGATCCGCAACCCTATCGCTACCTAAACTTTTCTTACATATATGACATTTATCAGATTCTATTTGTAATTGGCGTTGTACATTATTTAAAGGCTCCATCGGTTTAACACATTTGACAATATTATTATAAATATTTGTTACATCCTCCACTAGACTAGTAAAAAATTTATCAGCACAATCCTCACCTTTATAAACTTGTAATTTGTCTAATCTTGAATCATACGAACATTTAATATAATATGCAAAGGCACAAGGTATATGTTGTTGAACGTCTGTAGTGGCAGCTTTTGATGGATCATTTGAACAAGTGTCAATGTCTTGTAAAAGACATTCAAAATCAGCATAAATTACGAAAGGCACTTGTATTTGTCTTTCGTATTTTTCAAATTGAATATGATGTTGTTCTTCTGATGGCATTATCGTCACAATTTTATTACATTCTTCTTTATGAATTTTCAAATGCTCTTCTGAATAAAAATGCATCAAACATGAATTGCACATAAACATTTTTCCTTTATGTTTCGAAAGTTGACTTCTTAATAATCTTGACATATTTTTAATCCAAAGGTAATGATTTTTATCAATGTCTTGTAACAACATTAGATTGACATGATGTTTTCTCTCTTTTCGTACAGTAGAATGGACCTACCACAGTATCACCATCCAATCCGAAAACATTAACACTAATTTCAGGATTTAAATCTTCAAATTTACTTATATCCATCAATTTTAATGGAAATTCTAAGTTACCAAATTCTAACTTAATATTATTTTGTAAAACTATAGTGTCATCATAAATATTTTGCACACTATATGTTGTTGTTCTTTCCGGATTAATGCTGACAGGACACAAAGCGGAAATTATTGACCATTTAAAACAAAATTCATCGTTATTTTTTACATTAATACAAGCATATTTATTGGCTATTTTCTTAGGTAATGGTAAATATTGAGATCCCTTAATTGGCTGGTATCGATTCACATTAATTTCCATATGAATAATTGCACATAGAGACCACCCGCTATCTTTTTCTTGAAATTCTTCCATTTTTGATAAAATACTACTTATCATTTGTTCATAACCAGAAGATATTTCATCATCATTTTGTACTGTTTCCATTTTAGAATTAAATGACTTTACTGCAATCTGTTCATTTTCATCTGTGAATTTTAAATATTCTGCTAACAATTCTATATTGAATTTGAACGTTGTATGCTTTGTTAACTGATGTTTTAATTCAGATACAACAATTTCTGTTGCTGACTTTAAAAATTCGTCTGGATTCAAATTCATATCATAATTGTTTTTATATATAAAAGTTTGCATTCTTTCTTTAAAACAACTCTTAACAACACTTAATTCGGATGAATATGGTTGACACGATTTTAAACGATGGTCTAATGTACGTAAATGGTTTGACCATTCGTTAACACACATTTCAATTGAACACGATTGACATTTTTTTGTTACTATTGATGATGATGATGATGATGATGGTGATGGTAAACAGACAGACTGTTTAATGTTTTTATCACCTACGATCAAAATCAATTGAAAAACTAAGCACGGAAATTTAAAAGCAATTATATGTACCTTTAATTGAATGAGCTCCTTCCACATGTCGCTTTAGTGAAAAATTTGACGCAAACAATTTATCACAAATATGGCACTGTTTTTTTCGATTTCGGCATTTTGTCTAATAAAATCCAAATCACTGTTGTCAGTACGACAGTATCTCGTAAACTGACCAAAACTCCGGTAGCTAGCTCTAGAATATGCTGGAGCTATGACGTCACCTCTTTTATCAGATACTCAGACTATTAAGGTCAAATGAGTATAAAATAGAAATCACTGTTGTCAGTACGACAGTATTTGACAAACTGATCAAAACTCCTGTAGCCAGCTCTAGAATATGCTGGAGCTATGACGTCACCTCTTTTATCAGATACTCATTAAGGTCAAATGAGTAAGCGAAGCTCTAGAATATACTGGAACAATGTCGTCAATAATAACAAATTCTTTGTCTGTGAATTCTGCGGGAGATCACCACTTTGTAGCCAGTTCTAGAATATTCTAGAATTATGACGTCATTTGTTATACTCACCGAAGACTACTACGACTTAAACTATAAAGCTCAACTGTGCAAGCTGGGAGCGGGGAGCGGGCAATCTTCGACTTACAACTGCAAAAAGGTCACAGCTGACAGCTCTACATTCTACATATACCGCCATTTTGTCGGTTTTGTTTTCAAACCTGTCGTCAATTTAAAAGTAACACTTTAGCGCTACATTTACAGGCCGCCATTAATTTTTTTCACTTTAGCGCTACATTTACGCCTACCGCCATTTTGAGACACTTCTAGTGACTTTTTAGGGAAATTTCAAGATTTTTAAATTTAGGTTGGTACTGACCACACTGCTTTCACCCCACCAGTTAGTTTTCTTTGTCCCCTACAGCTTAGGCAATCAACTATTCACTTCAAAAACAATTTCAAAGACAGTGCAAAATAGGTAGGCAACCAGATATTCACTTCAATGCAATGCAAAATAGGTATGCAATCAGATATACGTAAACTGCACATTGCACTGTCCCAGAACCCCGGCACAAAAAGCGCTCGAAACCCCATATATATACTACTGATACCTCTGAAACGTTTTTAATCGTTCCTTCCCGTGTCAAATGACGTCCTACCTCTATATTTTAAGCTATATTGACGTTTTCCATGTATACATTGTATAAGATATAATGTACAGCGCATTTGAACGTCTTTTAATATTCAGTTATTAATGAAGCTAGCGATTGAATTCCTTAACGAAGGAAAGTCTCATCCTAGTTCTAATACAGAGTAAATACGTCTCAAATCGTAAAAAGACAGAGCTTTACTTGAAATCTGATTAGATACATAGCACGATTACAAAATTTAATTACATCATATATTTGTGTTTGAAACCTCCGAAACGTTTTTAGTCGTTCTTTCCCGTGTCAAATGACGTCCTACCTCTATATTTTGTGTAATCTTGACGTTTTTTGTGTATACATTGCATAAGATATAATGTACAGAGCATTTGAACGTCTTTTAATTTTCAGTTATTAATGAAGCTATCGATTGAATTCCTGAACGAAGAAAAGTCTCATCCTAGGTATAATACAGAATAAATACGTCCCAAATCATCAGAAAGGCAGAGCCTCACTTGAAATCTGATGAGTTACATAGAACAATTACAAAATTTAATTCCATCATATATTTGTGTTTGATACATCTGAAACGTTTTTAATCGTTCTATCCCGTGTCAAATGACTTCCTACCTCTATATCTTAAGTTATCTTGACGTTTTCTATGTATACATTGCATTAGATATACTGTACAGAGCATTTGAACGTCTTTTAATTTTCAGTTATTAATGAAGCTAGCGATTGAATTCTTTAACGAATGAAAGTCTCATCCTAGGTCTAATACAGACTAAATACGTCTCAAGTTGGTAAAATACAAAGCTCCACTTGAAATCTGATTAGATACATAGAACGATAACAAAATTTAATTCCATCATATATCTGTGTTTGATACCTCTGAAACGTCTTTAATCGCTCTTTTACGTGTCAAATGACGTCCAACCTTCATATTTTAGGTTATCCTGACGTTTTCTATGTATACATTGCATAAGATATAATGTACAGCGCATTTGAATGGCTTTTAAATTTCAGCTATTAATGAAGCTATCGATTGAATTCCTAAACAAAGGAAAGCCTCATCCTATGTCTAATACAGAGTAAATACGTCCCAAATTGTAAAAAAGACAACGCTCTACTTGAAATCTGATTAGATACATGGAACGGTTACAAAATTTAATCCCATCATATATTTGTTTTTGATACCTCTGAAACGTTTTTAATCGTTCTTTCCCGTGTCAAATGACGTCCTACCTCTATATCTTAAGTTATCTTGACGTTTTCTATGTATACATTGCATTAGATATACTGTACAGAGCATTTGAACGTCTTTTAATTTTCAGTTATTAATGAAGCTAGCGATTGAATACCTGAACGAAGGAAAGTCTCATCCTAGGTCTAATACAGACTAAATACGTCTCAAGTTGGTAAAATACAGCGCTCCACTTGAAATCTGATTAGATACATAGAACGATAACAAAATTTAATTCCATCATATATCTGTGTTTGATACCTCTGAAACGTTTTTAATCGCTCTTTCACGTGTCAAATGACGTCCTACCTCTATATTTCAAGTTATCTTGACGCATTCTATGTATACACTGCATAAGATATAATGTACAGAGCATTTGAACGTCTTTTAATTTTCAGTTATTAATGAAGCTAGCGATTGAATTCCTTAACGAAGGAAAGTCTCATCCTAGGTCTAATACAGACTAAATAAGTCGCAAATCGTAGAAAAGACAGAGCTCCACTTGAAATCTGACTAGATACATAGAACGGTTACAAAATTTAATCCGATCATATATTTGTTTTTGATACCTCTGAAACGTTTTTAATCGTTCTTTCCGTGTCAAATGACGTCCCACGACTGTATTTTAAGTTATCTTGACGTTTTCTATGTATACATTGCATAAGATATAAAGTACAGAGCATTTGAACGTCTTTTAATTTTCAGTTATTAATGAAGCTATCGATTGAATTCCTGAACGAAGGAAAGTCTCATCCTATGTCTAATACAGTGTAAATATGTCCCAAATCGTTAAAAAGACAAAGCTTCATTTGAAATCTGATTAGATACATAGAGCGATTACAAAATTTAATTCCTTCATATATTTGTGTTTGATACCTCTGAAACGTTTTTAATCGTTCTTTCCCGTGTCAAATGACGTCCTACCCCTACATTGCAAGTTATCTTGACGTTTTCGATGGATACATTGCAGAAGATATAATGTACAGAGCATTTGAACGTCTTTTAATTTTCAGTTATTAATGAAGCTAGCGATTGAATTCTTTAACGAATGAAAGTCTCATCCTAGGCCTAATACAGACTAAATACGTCTCAAATCGTAAAAAACACAGAGCTCCTCTTGAAATTTGATTAGATACATAGAATGATTACAAAATTTAATTCCATCATATATTTGTGTTTGATACCTCTGAAACGTCTTTAATCGTTGTTTCCCGTTTCAAATGACGTCCTACCACTATATTGTAAGTTATCTTGACGCTTTCTATGTATACATTGCATAAGATATAATGTAAAGAGCATTTGAACGGCTTTTAAATTTCAGTTATTAATGAAGCTATCGATTGAATTCCTAAACGAAGGGAAGCCTCATCCTAGGTCTAATACAGAGTAAATACGTCCCAAATTGTAAAAAAGACAAAGCTCCACTTGAAATCTCATTAGATACATAGAACGATTACAAAATTTAATTCCTTCATATATTTGTGTTTGATAACTCTGAAACGTTTTTAATCGTTCTTTCCGTGTCAAATGACGTTTTACCCCTATATTGCAAGTTATCTTGACGTTTTCTATGGATACATTGCATAAGATATAATGTACAGAGCATTTGAACGTCTTTTAATTTTCAGTTATTAATGAAGCTAGCGATTGAATTCCTTAACGAATGAAAGTCTCATCCTAGGTCTAATACAGACTAAATACGTCTCAAATCGTAAAAAACACAGAGCTCCTCTTGAAATCTGATTAGATACATAGAACGATTACAAAATTTAATACCATCATATATTTGTGTTTGATACCTCTGAAACGTTTTTAATCGTTGTTTCCCGTGTCAAATGACGTCCCACGACTATATTTTAAGTTATCTTGACGTTTTCTATGTTTACATTGCATAAGATATAAAGTACAGAGCATTTGAACGTCTTTTAATTTTCAGTTATTAATGAAGTTATCGATTGAATTCCTGAACGAAGGAAAGTCTCATCCTATGTCTAATACAGTGTAAATATGTCCCGAATCGATAAAAAGACAAAGCTCCATTTGAAATCTGATTAGATACATAGAGCGATTACAAAATTTAATTCCTTCATATATATTTGTGTTTGATACCTCTGAAACGTTTTTAATCGTTCTTTCCCGTGTCAAATGACGTCCTACCCCTACATTGCAAGTTATCTTGACGTTTTCTATGGATACATTGCAGAAGATATAATGTACAGAGCATTTGAACGTCTTTTAATTTTCAGTTATTAATGAAGCTAGCGATTGAATTCTTTAACGAATGAAAGTCTCATCCTAGGTCTAATACAGACTAAATACGTCTCAAATCGTAAAAAACACAGAGCTCCTCTTGAAATCTGATTAGATACATAGAATGATTACAAAATTTAATTCCATCATCTATTTGTGTTTGATACCTCTGAAACGTCTTTAATCGTTGTTTCCCGTGTCAAATGACGTCCTACCTCTATATTGTAAGTTATCTTGACGCATTCTATGTATACATTACATAAGATATAATGTACAGAGCATTTGAACGTCTTTTAATTTTCTGTTATTAATGAAGCTAGCGATTGAATTCCTTAACGAAGGGAAAGCCTCATCCTAGGTCTAATACAGAGTAAATACGTCCCAAATTGTGAAAAAGACAACGCTCCACTTGAAATCTGATTAGATACATAGAACGATTACAAAATTTAATTCCATTATATATTTGTGTCTGATACTTCTGAAACGTTTTTAATCGTTCTCTCCCGTGTCAAATGACGTCCTACCTCTATATTGTAAGTTATCTTGACGCTTTCTATGTATACATTGCATAAGATATAATGTACAGAGCATTTGAACGTCTTTTAATTTTCAGTTATTAATGAAGCTATCGATTGAATTCCTTAACGAAGGAAAGTCTCATCCTAGGTCTAATACAGAGTAAATACGTCTCAAATCGTAAAAAGACAAAGCTGCACTTGAAATTTGATTAGATACATAGAACGATTACAAAATATAATTCCATCATATATTTGTGTTTGATACCACTGAGACGTTTTTAATCGTTCTTTCCCGTTTCAAATGACGTCCTACCTCTATATTGTAAGTTATCTTGACGCTTTCTATGTATACATTGCATAAGATATAATGTAAAGAGCATTTGAACGGCTTTTAATTTTCAGTTATTAATGAAGCTATCGATTGAATTCCTAAACGAAGGGAAGCCTCATCCTAGGTCTAATACAGAGTAAATACGTCCCAAATTGTAAAAAAGACAAAGCTCCACTTGAAATCTGATTAGATACATAGAACGATTACAAAATTTAATTCCATCATATATTTGTGTTTGATACCTCTGAAACGTTTTTAATCGTTCTTTCCCGTGTCAAATGACGTCCTACCCCTATATTGCAAGTTATCTTGACGTTTTCTATGGATACATTGCATAAGATATAATGTACAGAGCATTTGAACGTCTTTTAATTTTCAGTTATTAATGAAGCTAGCGATTGAATTCCTTAACGAATGAAAGTCTCATCCTAGGTCTAATACAGACTAAATACGACTCAAATCGTAAAAAACACAGAGCTCCTACTTGAAATCTGATTAGATACATAGAACGATTACAAAATTTAATACCATCATATATTTGTGTTTGATACCTCTGAAACGTTTTTAATCGGTGTTTCGCGTGTCAAATGACGTCCTACGACTATATTTCAAGTTATCTTGACGTTTTCTATGTATACATTGCATAAGATATAATGTACAGAGCATTTGAACGTCTTTTAATTTTCAGTTATTAATGAAGCTATCGATTGAATTCCTGAACGAAGGAAAGTCTCATCCTAGGTCTAATACAGAGTAAATATGTCGTCAAATCGTTAAAAAGACAAAGCTTTACTTGAAATCTGATTAGATACATAGAACGATTACAAAATTTAATTCCATCATATATCTGTGTTTGATACCTCTGAAACGTTTTTAATCGTTCTTTCCGTGTCAAATGACGTCCTACCTCTATATTGCAAGTTATCTTGACGTTTCCTATGTATACATTGCATAAGATATAATGTACAGAGCATTTGAACGTCTTTTAATTTTCAGTTATTAATGAAGCTAGCGATTGAATTCTTTAACGAAGGAAAGTCTCATCCTAGGTCTAATACAGACTAAATACGTCTCAAATCGTAAAAAACACAGAGCTCCTACTTGAAATCTGATTAGATACATAGAACGATTACAAAATTTAATTCCATCATATATCTGTGTTTGATACCTCTGAAACGTCTTGAATCGTTCTTTCGCGTGTCAAATGACGTCCTACCTCTATATTGTAAGTAATCTTGACGTATTCCTATGTATACATTGCATAAGATATAATGTACAGAGCATTTGAACGTCTTTTAATTTTCAGTTATTAATGAAGCTAGCGATTGAATTCCTGAACGAAGGAAAGCCTCATCCTAGGTCTAATACAGAGTAAATACGTCTCAAATCGTAAAAAAGACAGACGCTCCACTTGAAATCTGATTAGATACATAGAACGATTACAAAATTTAATTCCATCATATATCTGTGTTTGATACCTCCGAAACGTTTTGAATCGTTGCTTTCTCGTGTCAAATGACGTCCTACCTCTATATTTTGAGTTATCTTGACGTTTTCTATGTATACATTGCATAAGATATAATGTACAGAGCATTTGAACGTCTTTTAATTTTCAGTTATTAATGAAGCTATCGATTGAATTCCTGAACGAAGGAAAGTCTCATCCTAGGTCTAATACAGAGTAAATACGTCTCAAATCGTAAAAAAGACAAAGCTCCACTTGAAATCTGATTAGATACATAGAACGATTACAAAATTTAATTCCATCATATATCTGTGTTTGATACCTCTGAAACGTTTTGAATCGTTCTTTCGCGTGTCAAATGACGTCCTACCTCTATATTTTGAGTTATCTTGACGTATTCTATGTATACATTGCATAAGATATAATGTACAGAGCATTTGAACGTCTTTTAATTTTCAGTTATTAATGAAGCTAGCGATTGAATTCCTTAACGAATGAAATGTCTCATCCTAGGTCTAATACAGACTAAATACGTCTCAAATCGTAAAAAACACAGAGCTCCACTTGAAATCTGATTAGATACATAGAACGATTACAAAATTTAATTCCATCATATATCTGTGTTTGATACCTCTGAAACGTTAGGAATCGTTCTTTCGCGTGTCAAATGACGTCCTACCTCTATATTTTAAGTTATCTTGACGCATTCTATGTATACATTGCATAAGATATAATGTACAGAGCATTTGAACGTCTTTTAATTTTCAGTTATTAATGAAGCTAGCGATTGAATTCCTGAACGAAGGAAAGCCTCATCCTAGGTCTAATACAGAGTAAATACGTCTCAAATCGTAAAAAAGACAAAGCTCCACTTGAAATCTGATTAGATACATAGAACGATTACAAAATTTAATTCCATCATATATCTGTGTTTGATACCTCTGAAACGTTTTTAATCGTTCTTTCCCGTGTCAAATGACGTCCTACCTCTATATTTTAAGTTATCTTGACGTTTTCTATGTATACATTGCATAAGATATAATGTACAGAGCATTTGAACGTCTTTTAATTTTCAGTTATTAATGAAGCTATCGATTGAATTCCTGAACGAAGGAAAGTCTCATCCTAGGTCTAATACAGACTAAATACGTCTCAAATCGTTAAAAAGACAAAGCTCCACTTGAAATCTGATTAGATACATAGAACGATTACAAAATTTAATTCCATCATATATCTGTGTTTGATACCTCCGAAACGTTAGGAATCGTTCTTTCGCGTGTCAAATTACGTCCTACCTCTATATTTTAAGTAATCTTGACGTTTTCTATGTATACATTGCATAAGATATAATGTACAGAGCATTTGAACGTCTTTTAATTTTCAGTTATTAATGAAGCTAGCGATTGAATTCCTAAACGAAGGAAAGTCTCATCCTAGGTCTAATACAGACTAAATACGTCTCAAATCGTAAAAAAGACAGAGCTCCACTTGAAATCTGATTAGATACATAGAACGATTACAAAACTTTAATTCCATCATATATCTGTGTTTGATACCTCCGAAACGTTATTAATCGTTCTTTCTCGTGTCAAATTACGTCCTACCTCTATATTTTAAGTTATCTTGACGTTTTCTATGTATACATTGCATAAGATATAATGTACAGAGCATTTGAACGTCTTTTAATTTTCAGTTATTAATGAAGCTATCGATTGAATTCCTGAACGAAGGAAAGTCTCATCCTAGGTCTAATACAGAGTAAATACGTCTCAAATCGTAAAAAAGACAAAGCTCCACTTGAAATCTGATTAGATACATAGAACGATTACAAAATTTAATTCCATCATATATCTGTGTTTGATACCTCCGAAACGTTTGTAATCGTTCTTTCGCGTGTCAAATTACGTCCTACCTCTATATTTTAAGTTATCTTGACGTTTTCTATGTATACATTGCATAAGATATAATGTACAGAGCATTTGAACGTCTTTTAATTTTCAGTTATTAATGAAGCTATCGATTGAATTCCTGAACGAAGGAAAGTCTCATCCTAGGTCTAATACAGACTAAATACGTCTCAAATCGTAAAAAAGACAGAGCTCCACTTGAAATCTGATTAGATACATAGAACGATTACAAAATTTAATTCCATCATATATCTGTGTTTGATACCTCCGAAACGTTAGGAATCGTTCTGTCGCGTGTCACATTACGTCCTACCTCTATATTTTGAGTAATCTTTACGTTTCTTATGTATACATTGCATAAGATATAATGTACAGAGCATTTGAACGTCTCTTAATTTTCAGTTATTAATGAAGCTAGCGATTAAATTTCTGAACGAAGAAAAGTCTCATCCTAGGTCTAATACAGAGTAACTACGTCTCAAATCGTAAAAAAGACAAAGCTCCACTTGAAATCTGATTAGATACATCGAACGATTACAAAATTTAATTCCATCATATATCACTGTTTGATACCTCTGAAACGTCTTTAATCGTTCTTTCGCGTGTCAAATGACGTCCAACCTCCATATTTTAAGTTATCTTGACGTTTTCTATGTATACATTGCATAAGATATAATGTACAGAGCATTTGAACGACTTTTAATTTTCAGTTATTAATGAAGCTAGCGGTTGAATTCTTGAACGAAGGAAAGTCTCATCCCAGGTCTAATACAGACTAAATACGTCTCAAATCGTGAAAAATACAGAGCTCTACTTGAAATCTGATTAGATACATAGAACGCATACCAAATTTAATTCCATCATATATCTGTGTTTGATACCTCCGAAACGTTAGGAATCGTTCTTTCGCGTGTCAAATTACGTCCTACCTCTATATTTTGAGTAATCTTTACGTTTCCTATGTATACATTGCATAAGATATAATGTGCAGCGCATTTGAACGTCGTTTAATTTTCAGTTATTAATGAAGCTATCGATTGAGTTTCTGCATGAAGGAAAGTCTCATCCCAGGTCTAATACAGAGTAAATACGTCTCAAATCGTAAAAAATACAGAGCTCTACTTGAAATCTGATTAGATACATAGAACGATTACAAGATTTAATTCCATCATATATCTGTGTTTGATACCTCCGAAACGTTAGGAATCGTTCTTTCTCGTGTCAAGTTACGTCCTACCTCTATATTTTGAGTAATCTTTACGTTTCCTATGTATACATTGCATAAGATATAATGTGCAGCGCATTTGAACGTCGTTTAATTTTCAGTTATTAATGAAGATATCGATGAATTTCTGCATGAAGGAAAGTCTCATCCTAGGTCTAATACAGACTAAATACGTCTCAAATCGTAAAAATGACAGAGCTCCACTTGAAATCTGATTAGATACATAGAACGATTACAAAATTTTATTCCATCATATATCTGTGTTTTATACCTCCGAAACGTTAGGAATCGTTCTGTCGCGTGTCACATTACGTCCTACCTCTATATTTTGAGTAATGTCTACGTTTCTTATGTATGCATTGCATAAGATATAATGTACAGAGCATTTGAACGTCTCTTAATTTTCAGTTATTAATGAAGCTAGCGATTGGATTCCTAAACGAAGCAATGTCTCATCCTAGGTCTAATACAGACTAAATACGTCTCAAATCGTAAGGAACACAGAGCTCCACTTGATATCTGATTAGATACATAGAACGATAACAAAGTTTAATTCCATCATATATCTGTGTTTGATACCACCGAAACGTTAGGAATCGTTCTGTCGCGTGTCACATTACGTCCTACTTCTATATTTTGAGTAATCTTTACGATTCTTATGTATACATTGCATAAGATATAATGTAGAGAGCATTTGAACGTCTCTTAATTTTCAGTTATTAATGAAGCTAGCGGTTGAATTCCTGAACGAAGGAAAGTCTCATCCTAGGTCTAATACAGACTAAATACGTCTCAAATCGTGAAAAATACAGGGCTCTACTTGCAATCTGATTAGATACATAGAACGATTACAAAATTTAATTCCATCATATATCTGTGTTTGATACCTCCGAAACGTTAGGAATCGTTCTGTCGCGTGTCACATCACGTCCTACCTCTATATTTTGAGTAATCTTTACGTTTCTTATGTATACATTGCATAGGATATAATGTGGAGAGCATTTGAACGTCTCTTAAATTTCAGTTTTTAATGAAGCTAGCGATTGAATTTCTGAACGAAGAAAAGTCTCATCCTAGGTCTAATACAGAGTAACTTCGTCTCAAATCGTAAAAAAGACAAAGCTCCACTTGAAATCTGATTAGATACATCGAACGATTACAAAATTTAATTCCATCATATATCACTGTTTGATACCTCTGAAACGTTTTTAATCGTTCTTTCGCGTGTCAAATTACTTCCTACCTCTATATTTAGAGTTATCTTTACGTTTCCTATGTTTACATTGCATAAGATATAATTTACAGAGCATTTGAACTTTTTTAATTTTCAGTTACTAATGAAGCTATCGATTGAATTCCAAAACGAAGGAAAGTCTCATCCTAGGTCTAATACAGACTAGATACGTCTCAAATCGTAAAAAAGACAGAGCTCCACTTGAAATCTGATTAGATACATAGAACGATTACAAAATTTTATTCCATCATATATCTGTGTTTTATACCTCCGAAACGTTAGGAATCGTTCTGTCGCGTGTCACATTACCTCCTACCTCTATATTTTGAGTAGTCTGTACGTTTCTGATGTATACATTGCATAAGATATAATGTACAGAGCACTTGAACGTCTCTTAATTTTCAGTTATTAATGAAGCTAGCGATTGGATTCCTTAACGAAGCAATGTCCCATCCTAGGTCTAATACAGACTAAATACGTCTCAAATCGTAAGAAACACAGAGCTCCACTTGATATCTGATCAGATACATAGAACGATTACAAAATTTAATTCCATCATATATCACTGTTTGATACCTTTGAAACGTTTTTAATCGTTCTTTCGCGTGTCAAATGACGTCCAACCTCCATATTTTAAGTTATCTTGACGTTTTCTATGTATACATTGCATAAGATATAATGTACAGAGCATTTGAACGACTTTTAATTTTCAGTTATTAATGAAGCTAGCGGTTGAATTCCTGAACGAAGGAAAGTCTCATCCTAGGTCTAATACAGACTAAATACGTCTCAAATCGTGAAAAATACAGAGCTCTACTTGAAATCTGATTAGATACATAGAACGATTACAAAATTTAATTCCATCATATATCTGTGTTTGATACCTCCGAAACGTTAGGAATCGTTCTGTCGCGTGTCACATTACGTCCTACCTCTATATTTTGAGTGATCTCTACGTTTCGTATGTATACATTGCATAATATATAATGTACAGAGCATTTGAACGTCTCTTAATTTTCAGTTATTAATGAGGCTAGCGATTGAATTTCTGAACGAAGAAAAGTCTCATCCTAGGTCTAATACAGAGTAACTACGTCTCAAATCGTAAAAAAGACAAAGCTCCACTTGTAATATGATTAGATACATCGAACGATTACAAAATTTAATTCCATCATATATCACAGTTTGATACCTCTGAAACGTTTTTAATCGTTCTTTCGCGTGTCAAATGACGTCCAACCTCCATATATTAAGTTATCTTGACGTTTTCTATGTATACATTGCATAAGATATAATGTACAGAGCATTTGAACGACTTTTAAGTTTCAGTTATTAATGAAGCTAGCGGTTGAATTCCTGAACGAAGGAAAGTCTCATCCTAGGTCTAATACAGACTAAATACGTCTCAAATCGTAAAAAATACAGAGCTCTACTTGAAATCTGATTAGATACATAGAACGATTTCAAAATTTAATTCCATCATATATCTGTGTTTGATACCTCCGAAACGTTAGGAATCGTTCTTTCGCGTGTCAAATTACGTCCTACCTCTATATTTTGAGTAATCTTTACGTTTCCTATGTATACATTGCATAAGATATAATGTGAAGCGCATTTGAACGTCGTTTAATTTTCAGTTATTAATGAAGCTATCGATTGAATTTCTGCATGAAGGAAAGTCTCATCCCAGGTCTAATACAGAGTAAATACGTCTCAAATCGTGAAAAATACAGAGCTCTACTTGAAATCTGATTAGATACATAGAACGATTAGAAGATTTAATTCCATCATATATCCGTGTTTGATACCTCCGAAACGTTAGGAATCGTTCTTTCTCGTGTCAAGTTACGTCCTACCTCTATATTTTAAGTTATCTTTACGTTTCCTATGTTTACATTGCATAAGATATAATGTACAGAGCATCTGAACTTCTTTTAATTTTCAGTTATTAATGAAGCTATCGATTGAATTCCTAAACGAAGGAAAGTCTCATCCTAGGTCTAATACAGACTAAATACGTCTCAAATCGTAAAAAAGACATAGCTCCACTTGAAATCTGATTAGATACATAGAACGATTACAAAATTTTATTCCATCATATATCTGTGGTTTATACCTCCGAAACGTTAGGAATCGTTCTGTCGCGTGTCAAATTACATCCTACCTCTATATTTAGAGTAATCTTTACGTTTCCTATGTATACATTGCATAAGATATAATGTACAGAGCATTTGAACGTCTTTTAATATTCAGTTATTAATGAAGCTATCGATTGAATTCCTAAACGAAGGAAAGTCTCATCCTAGGTCTAATACAGAGTAACTACGTCTCAAATCGTAAAAAAGACAAAGCTCCACTTGAAATCTGATTAGATACATCGAACGATTACAAAATTTAATTCCATCATATATAACTGTTTGATACCTCTGAAACGTTTTTAATCGTTCTTTCGCGTGTCAAATGACGTCCAACCTCCATATTTTGAGTAATCGTTACGTTTCCTATGTATACATTGCATAAGATATAATGTACAGAGCATTTGAGCGTCTCTTAATTTTCAGTTATTTATGAAGCTAGCGATTGAATTCCAGAACGAAGGAAAGTCTCATCCTAGGTCTAATACAGACTAAATACGTCTCAAATCGTAAAAAAGACAGAGCTCCACTTGAAATCTGATTAGATACATAGAACGATTACAAAATTTAATTCCATCATATATCACTGTTTGATACCTTTGAAACGTTTTTAATCGTTCTTTCGCGTGTCAAATGACGTCCAACCTCCATATTTTAAGTTATCTTGACGTTTTCTATGTATACATTGCATAAGATATAATGTACAGAGCATTTGAACGACTTTTAATTTTCAGTTATTAATGAAGCTAGCGGTTGAATTCCTGAACGAAGGAAAGTCTCATCCTAGGTCTAATACAGACTAAATACGTCTCAAATCGTGAAAAATACAGAGCTCTACTTGAAATCTGATTAGATACATAGAACGATTACAAAATTTAATTCCATCATATATCTGTGTTTGATACCTCCGAAACGTTAGGAATCGTTCTGTCGCGTGTCACATTACGTCCTACCTCTATATTTTGAGTAATCTTTACGTTTCTTATGTATACATTGCATAATATATAATGTACAGAGCATTTGAACGTCTCTTAATTTTCAGTTATTAATGAGGCTAGCGATTGAATTTCTGAACGAAGAAATGTCTCATCCTAGGTCTAATACAGAGTAACTACGTCTCAAATCGTAAAAAAGACAAAGCTCCACTTGAAATATGATTAGATACATCGAACGATTACAAAATTTAATTCCATCATATATCACAGTTTGATACCTCTGAAACGTTTTTAATCGTTCTTTCGCGTGTCAAATGACGTCCAACCTCCATATATTAAGTTATCTTGACGTTTTCTATGTATACATTGCATAAGATATAATGTACAGAGCATTTGAACGACATTTAAGTTTCAGTTATTAATGATGCTAGCGGTTGAATTCCTGAACGAAGGAAAGTCTCATCCTAGGTCTAATACAGACTAAATACGTCTCAAATCGTAAAAAATACAGAGCTCTACTTGAAATCTGATTAGATACATAGAACGATTTCAAAATTTAATTCCATCATATATCTGTGTTTGATACCTCCGAAACGTTAGGAATCGTTCTTTCGCGTGTCAAATTACGTCCTACCTCTATATTTTGAGTAATCTTTACGTTTCCTATGTATACATTGCATAAGATATAATGTGCAGCGCATTTGAACGTCGTTTAATTTTCAGTTATTAATGAAGCTATCGATTGAATTTCTGCATGAAGGAAAGTCTCATCCCAGGTCTAATACAGAGTAAATACGTCTCAAATCGTGAAAAATACAGAGCTCTACTTGAAATCTGATTAGATACATAGAACGATTAGAAGATTTAATTCCATCATATATCCGTGTTTGATACATCCGAAACGTTAGGAATCGTTCTTTCTCGTGTCAAGTTACGTCCTACCTCTATATTTTAAGTTATCTTTACGTTTCCTATGTTTACATTGCATAAGATATAATGTACAGAGCATTTGAACGTCTTTTAATTTTCAGTTATTAATGAAGCTATCGATTGAATTCCTAAACGAAGGAAAGTCTCATCCTAGGTCTAATACAGACTAAATACGTCTCAAATCGTAAAAAAGACATAGCTCCACTTGAAATCTGATTAGATACATAGAACGATTACAAAATTTTATTCCATCATATATCTGTGGTTTATACCTCCGAAACGTTAGGAATCGTTCTGTCGCGTGTCAAATTACTTCCTACCTCTATATTTAGAGTAATCTTTACGTTTCCTATGTATACATTGCATAAGATATAATGTACAGAGCATTTGAACGTCTTTTAATATTCAGTTATTAATGAAGCTATCGATTGAATTCCTAGACGAAGGAAAGTCTCATCCTAGGTCTAATACAGAGTAACTACGTCTCAAATCGTAAAAAAGACAGAGCTCCACTTGAAATCTGATTAGATACATCGAACGATTACAAAATTTAATTCCATCATATATCACTGTTTGATACCTCTGAAACGTTTTGAATCGTTCTTTCGCGTGTCAAATGACGTGCTAACCTCTATATTTTGAGTAATCGTTACGTTTCCTATGTATACATTGCATAAGATATAATGTACAGAGCATTTGAACGTCTCTTAATTTTCAGTTATTTATGAAGCTAGCGATTGAATTCCTGAACGAAGGAAAGTCTCATCCTAGGTCTAATACAGACTAAATACGTCTCAAATCGTAAAAAAGACAGAGCTCCACTTGAAATCTGATTAGATACATAGAACGATTACAAAATTTTATTCCATCATATATCGGTGTTTGATACCTCCGAAACGTTAGGAATCGCTCTTTCTCGTGTCAAATTACGTCCTACCTCTATATTTCGAGTTATGTTGACGTTTTCTATGTATACATTGCATAAGATATAATGTACAGAGCATTTGAACGTCTTTTAATTTTCAGTTATTAATGAAGCTAGCGATTGAATTCCTGAACGAAGGAAAGTCTCATCCTAGGTCTAATACAGAGTAACTACGTCTCAAATCGTAAAAAAGACAAAGCTCCACTTGAAATCTGATTAGATACATAGAACGATTACAAAATTTAATTCAATCATATATCTGTGTTTGATACCTCCGAAACGTTAGGAATCGTTCTATCTCGTGTCAAATTACGTCCTACCTCTATATTTTAAGTTATCTTGACGTTTTCTATGTATACATTGCATAAGATATAATGTACAGAGCATTTGAACGTCTTTTAATTTTCAGTTATTAATGAAGCTATCGATTGAATTCCTGAACGAAGGAAAGTCTCATCCTAGGTCTAATACAGAGTAAATACGTCTCAAATCGTAAAAAAGACAAAGCTCCACTTGAAATCTGATTAGATACATAGAACGATTACAAAATTTTATTCCATCATATATCTGTGTTTGATACCTCCGAAACGTTAGGAATCGTTCTGTCGCGTGTCAAATTACGTCCTACCTCTATATTTTGAGTAATCTTTACGTTTCCTATGTATACATTGCATAAGATATAATGTACAGAGCATTTGAACGTCTTTTAATTTTCAGTTATTAATGAAGCTAGCGATTGAATTCCTGAACGAAGGAAAGTCTCATCCTAGGTCTAATACAGAGTAAATACGTCTCAAATCGTAAAAAATACAGAGCTCTACTTGAAATCTGATTAGATACATAGAACGATTACAAAATTTAATTCCATCATATATCTGTGTTTGATACCTCCGAAACGTTAGGAATCGTTCTGTCGCGTGTCAAATCACGTCCTACCTCTATATTTTGAGTAATCTTTACGTTTCCTATGTATACATTGCATAAGATATAATGTACAGAGCATTTGAACGTCTTTTAATTTTCAGTTATTAATGAAGCTAGCGATTGAATTTCTGAACGAAGAAAAGTCTCATCCTAGGTCTAATACAGAGTAACTACGTCTCAAATCGTAAAAAATACAGAGCTCCACTTGAAATCTGATTAGATACATCGAACGATTACAAAATTTAATTCCATCATATATCATGTGTTTGATACCTCTGAAACGTTTGGAATCGTTCTTTCGCGTGTCAAATTACGTCCTACCTCCATATTTTGAGTAATCTTGACGTTTCCTATGTATACATTGCATAAGATATAATGTACAGAGCATTTGAACGTCTTTTAATTTTCAGTTATTAATGAAGCTAGCGATTGAATTCCTGAACGAAGGAAAGTCTCATCCTAGGTCTAATACAGACTAAATACGTCTCAAATCGTAAAAAATACAGAGCTCCACTTGAAATCTGATTAGATACATAGAACGATTACAAAATTTAATTCCATCATATATCTGTGTTTGATACCTCCGAAACGTTAGGAATCGTTCTTTCGCGTGTCAAATTACGTCCTACCTCTATATTTTGAGTAATCTTTACGTTTCCTATGTATACATTGCATAAGATATAATGTACAGAGCATTTGAACGTCTTTTAATTTTCAGTTATTAATGAAGCTAGCGATTGAATTCCTGAACGAAGGAAAGTCTCATCCTAGGTCTAATACAGAGTAAATACGTCTCAAATCGTAAAAAAGACAAAGCTCCACTTGAAATCTGATTAGATACATAGAACGATTACAAAATTTAATTCCATCATATATCTGTGTTTGATACCTCCGAAACGTTAGGAATCGTTCTTTCGCGTGTCAAATTACGTCCTACCTCTATATTTTGAGTTATCTTGACGTTTTCTATGTATACATTGCATAAGATATAATGTACAGAGCATTTGAACGTCTTTTAATTTTCAGTTATTAATGAAGCTATCGATTGAATTCCTGAACGAAGGAAAGTCTCATCCTAGGTCTAATACAGAGTAAATACGTCTCAAATCGTAAAAAAGACAAAGCTCCACTTGAAATCTGATTAGATACATAGAACGATTACAAAATTTAATTCCATCATATATCTGTGTTTGATACCTCTGAAACGTTTGGAATCGTTCTTTCGCGTGTCAAATGACGTCCTACCTCTATATTTTGAGTTATCTTTACGTTTGCTATGTATACATTGCATAAGATATAATGTACAGAGCATTTGAACGTCTTTTAATTTTCAGTTATTAATGAAGCTAGCGATTGAATTCCTGAACGAAGGAAAGTCTCATCCTAGGTCTAATACAGACTAAATACGTCTCAAATCGTAAAAAAGACAAAGCTCCACTTGAAATCTGATTAGATACATAGAACGATTACAAAATTTTAATTCCATCATATATCTGTGTTTGATACCTCTGAAACGTTAGGAATCGTTCTGTCGCGTGTCAAATTACGTCCTACCTC